>JAPYXX010000029.1:18225-55064 GCA_028551445.1 Miopithecus talapoin
GGGCCGGTCGAGTTCGGTTTGATACGGTCAAAACCGAGTTGAGACGGTCAAAACCTGTTTGAGCCGGTCTGGTCTGGTTTGAGCCGGTCTGGTCTGGTTTGAACCGGTCAAAACCGGTTTGTGGCCCAGTTTTAGGCGGTCTGGGCCGTTCTGGTTCGGTTTGATCCGGTGTCATCCGGTCAAAAACGGTTTGAGCTGGTCTGTTCCGGTTTGAGCCGGTTTGAGGTTTGAGCCGGTCTGGAGTGCTTTGAGCCGTTCAAAACCGGTTTGAGCCAGTCAAAACCGGATTGAGCCAGTCAAAACCGGTTTGAACCGGTCTAGTCTGGTTTGAGCTGGTCAAAACCAGTTTGAGCCGGTCTAGCCCGGTTTTAGGCGGTCTGGTCAGGTGTCAGCCGGTCAAAACCGGTTTGAGCCTGTCTGGTCTGGTTTGAGCCGGTCTGGTCTTGTTTGAGACGGTCAAAACCGGTTCAGTTCGGGCAAAACTGTTTTGAGCCGGTCTGGTCTGCTTTGAACCGATCAAAACCGGTTTGTGGCCCAGTTTTAGGTGGTCTGGGCCGTTTTGCTTTGGTTTGATCCGGTGTCATCCGGTAAAAAACGGTTTGAGCCGGTCTGTTCCGGTTTGAGCCGGTCTGGTCTGGTTTTAGTCGGTCAAAACCGGTTTGTGGCCCAGTTGTAGCCAGTCTGCACCGGTCTGGTCCGGTTTGATCCGGTTTCAGCTGGTCAGGGCCGGTCGAGTCCGGTTTGATCCGTTCAAAACCGCTTTGAGCTGATCAAAACCGGTTTGAGCCGGTCTGGTCTGGTTTGAGCCGGTCTGGTCTGGTTTGAGCTGGTCAAAACCGGCTCAGTTCGGTCAAAACCGGTTTGAGTCGGTCTGGTCTGGTTTGAGCCGGTCTGGTCTGGTTTGAGCCGGTCAAAACCGGCTCATTTCGGTCAAAACCGGTTTGAGCCGTTCTGGTCTGGTTTGAACTGGTCAAAACCGGTTTGTGACCAAGTTTTAGGCGGTCTGGGCCGGTCTGGTCCTGTTTGTTCCGATTTTAGACGGTCTGGGCCGGTCTGATTCGGTTTGATCCGGTCTCATCCGGTCAAAACCGGTTTTAGCCGGTCAAAACCGGTTTGAGCCGGTGTGGTGTGGTTTGAGCAGGTCAAAATCGGTTTGAGCCCGTCTGGTCTGGTTTGAGCCAATCAAAACCGGTTTGTGGCGCGGTTTTAGCCAGTCTGGCCCAGTCAGGTCCGGTATGATCCGGCTTCAGCTGTTCTGGGCCGGTCTGGTGCGGTTTCATCCAGTTCGAACTAGTCTGGCCCGGTTTTATCCTGTCTCATCCGGTCAAAACAGGTTTGAGCCAGTCTGGTCTGGTTTGATCCGGTCTGGTCTGGTTTGAGCCAGTCAAAACCGGTTCGATCCGTTCTGGTCTGTTTTGAGCCGGTTAAAAAGGGTTTGTCTCCCGGTTTTAGCCAGTCTGGGCCGTTCTGGTTCGGTTTCATACCGTGTAATCCGGTCAAAACAGGTTTGAGACGGTCTGTTCCGGTTTGCGCCAGTCTGGTCTGGTTTGAGCCGGTCTGGTCTTGTTTGAGCCGGTCAAAACCGGTTCGATCCGGTCTGTTCTGTTTTGAGCCGGTCAAAAAGGGTTTGTGGCCCGGTTTTAGCCAGTCTGGGCCGTTCTGGTTCGGTTTCATACCGTGTAATCCGGTCAAAACCGGTTTGAGACGGTCTGTTCTGGTTTGCGCCAGTCTGGTCTGGTTTGAGCCGGTCTGGTCTTGTTTGAGCCGGTCAAAACCGGTTCGATCCGGTCTGGTCTGTTTTGAGCCGGTCAAAAAGGGTTTGTGGCCTGGTTTTAGCCGGTCTGGGCCGGTCTGATCCGGTTTGATCCGGTTTCAGCTGATCAGGGCCTGTCAAGTCCGCTTTGATACGGTCAAAATCGCTTTGAGCCGGTCAAAACCGTTTTGAGCCGGTCTGGTCTGCTTTGAGCCGGTCTTGTCTGGTTTGAGCCGGTCAAAACCGGCTCAGGTCGGTCAAAACCGTTTTGAGGCTGTCTGGTCTGGTTTGATCCCGTCAAAATCGTTTTGTGGCCCAGTTTTAGGTGGTCTGGGCCAGTCTGGTCCGGTTTGATTCGATTGTAGCCGGTCTGGGCTGGTCTGATTCGGTTTGATCCTGTCTCATCCGGTGAAAACCGGTTTCAGCCTGTCTAGTGTGGTTTGAGCAGGTCAAAACTGGTTTGAGCCGGTCTGGTCTGGTTTGAGCCGGTCTGGTCTGGTTTGAGCCGGTCAAAACCGGTTTGAGCCGGTTTTGTCTGGTTGAAGCCCGTCAAAACCGAGTCGAGCCTGCCTGAGCCGGTCTGGTGCGGTTTGATCTGGTCTAATCAGGTCAAAACCGGTTTGAGCCAGTGAAAACCGGTTTTAGCCAGTCTGGAGTGGTTTGAGCCGGTCAAAAACGTTTGAGCCGGTCTGGTCTGGTTTGAGCCGGTCAAAATAGGTTTGAGCCAGTTTGGCCCGTTTTGAGGCGGTCTGGACCGGTCCGCTCCGGTTTGATCCGGTTTTAGCCGGTCTGGGCCCATATGGTCCGGTTTGATCCCGTCTCATCCGGTCAAAACCGGTTTTAGCCGGTCTGGTCTGGTTTGAGCCGGTCAAAACCGGTTTGTGGCCCGGTTTTAGCCAGTCTGGGCCTTTCTGGTCTGGTTTGATCCGGTTTCAGCTGGTCTGGGCTGGTCGAGTCCGGTTTGATCCGGTCAAAACCGCTTTGAGCCGGTCAAAACCGGTTTGAGCCGGTCTGGTCTCGTTTGAGCCGGTCTGGTCTGGTTTGGCCGGTCAAAACCGGTTTGTTGCCCTGTTTTAGCTGGTCTGGGCCGGTCTGGTCCGGATTGATCTGGTTTCAGCTGGTCTGGCAAGGTCCGGTCTGGTCCGGTTTGATCCGGTTTCAGCTGGTCTGGGCAGGTCCAGTCCGGTTTGATGCGGTCAAAACCGCTTTGAGCCGGTCAAAAGTGGTTTGTGCCGGTCTGGTCTGGTCTGAGCTGGTCTGCTCTGGTTTGAGCCGGTCAAACCAGTTTGAGCCGGTCTGGCCCAGTTTTAGCCGGTCTGGTCTGGTTTCAGCCGGTCAAAACCGGTTTGAGGCAGTCTGTCCCGGTTTTAGCCAGTCTGGTCTGGTTTGAGCCGGTCAAAACAGGCTCAGGCCAGTGAAAACCGATTTGAACCAGTCTGGTCTGGTTTGAGCCGGTCAAAACCGGTTTGTGGCCCGGTTTTAGACGGTCTGGGCCGGTCTGGACCGGTTTGATCCGATTTCAGCTGGTCTGTGCCTGTCTGGTCCGGTTTGATCCGGATTTAGCCGGTCTGGTCCTGTTTGAACTGGTGTCATCCGGACAAAACCGGTTTGAGGCGGTCTGTTCCGGTTTGAGGCGGTCTGGTCTAGTTTGAGCCGGTCAAAACCGGTTTGTGGCCCGGTTTTAGCCGGTCTGGGCCTGTCTTGACCGGTTTGATCCGGTTTCAGCTGGTCTGGGCTGGTGAAGTTCGCTTTGAAGCGGTCAAAACCGCTTTTCAGATGGTCAAAACCGGTTTGAGCCGGTCTGTTCTGGTTTGAGCCGGTCTGGTCTGGTCTGAGACGGTCAAAACCGGCTCAGATCGGTCAAAATTGGTTTGAGCCGGTCTGGTCTGGTTTGAAACCGTCAAAAGCGTTTTGTGGCCCAGTTTTAGGCGGTCTGGGCCGTTCTGGTTCGGTTTGATCCGGTGTCATCCGGTCAAAATCGGTTTGAGCCGGTCTGTTCCGGATTTAGCCGGTCTGGTCTGGTTTGAGCCGGTCAAAACCGGTTTGTGGCCCGGTTTTAGCCGGTCTTGCCCGGTCTGGTCCGATTTGATCCGATTTCAGCTGGTCTGGACCGGTCAAGTTCGGTTTGATGCGGTCAAAACCGCTTTGAGGCTGTCAAAACCGGTTTGTGCTGGACTGGTCTGGTTTGAGCCGGTCTGGTCTGGTTTCAGCCGGTCAAAACCGGTTTGAGCTGGTCCGGGCGGTTTTAGCCGGTCTGGGCCAGTCTGGTCCGGTTTGATCCGGTTTCAGCCGGTCTGCGCCTGTCTGGTCCGGTTTGATCCGGAGTGAGCCGGTCTGGTCTGGTTTGATCTGTTGTCATCCGGTCAAAACCCGTTTGAGGCACTCTGGTCCGGTTTGAGCCGGTCTGGTCTGGTTTGAGCCGGTCAAAACCGGTTTGTGGCCCGGTTTTAGCTGGTCTGTGCCGGTCTTGACCAGTTTAATCCGGTTTCAGCTGGTCTGGGTCAGTCGAGTTTGGTTTGATGCGGTCAAAACCGCTTTGAGACGGTCAAAACCGGTTTGTGCCGGTCTAGTCTGGTTTGAGCCAGTCTGGTCTGGTTTGAGACGGTCAAAACCGGCTCAGTTCTGTCAAAACTGGTTTGAGTCGGTCTGGTCTGGTTTGAACCGGTCAAAAGCGGTTTGTGGCCCAGTTTGAGGCCGTCTGGGCCGTTCTGGTTAGGTTTGATCCGGTGTCATCCGGTCAAAACCGGTTTGAGCCGGTCTGTTCCGGTTTGCGCCAGTCTGGTCTGGTTTGAGCCAGTCTGGTCTGCTTTGACCCAGTCAAAACCGGTTCGATCCGGTCTGGTCTGTTTGAGCCGGCCAATAAGGGTTTGTGGCCCGGTTTTTGCCGGTCTGGGCCGGTCTGGTCCGGTTTGATCCGGTTTCAGCTGATCAGGGCCGGTCGAGTCCGGTTTGATACGGTCAAAAACGCTTTGAGCCGGTCAAAACCGGTCAGAGCCGGTCTGGTCTGCTTTGAGCCAGTCTGGTCTGGTTTGAGCTGGTCAAAACCGGCTCAGGTCGGTCAAAACCGGTTTGAGCCTGTCTGGTCTGGTTTGATCCCATCAAAATCGGTTTGTGGCCCAGTTTTAGGTGGTCTGGGCCAGTCTGGTCCGGTTTGATCCGATTGTAGCCGGTCTGGGCTGGTCTGATTCGGTTTGATCCTGTCTCATCCGGTTAAAACCGGTTTCAGCTGGTCTGGTGTGGTTTGAGCAGGTCAAAACCGATTTGAGCCGGTCTGGTCTGGTTTGAGCCGGTCTGGTCTGGTTTGAGCCGGTCAAAACCGGTTTGAGCCGGTTTTGTCGGGTTGAAGCCCGTCAAAACCGAGTCGAGCCTGTCTGAGCCGGTCTGGTCCGGTTTGATCTGGTCTAATCAGGTCAAAACCGGTTTGAGCCAGTGAAAACCGGTTTTAGCCAGTCTGGAGTGGTTTGAGCCGGTCAAAAACGTTTGAGCCGGTCAAAACCGGATAGAGCCAGTCAAAACCGATTTGAAACGGTCTGGCCCGGTTTTAGTCGGTCTGTGCTGGTCTTGTCCGGTTTGATCCGGTTTAAGCTTGCCTGGACCGGTCGAGTCCGGTTTTATCCGGTTTGAGCCTCTCTGATCCGGTTTGATCCCGTCTCATCCGGTCAAAACCGGTTTTAGCCGGTCTGGTCTGCTTTGAGTCGGTCAAAACCGGTTTGTGGCCCGGTTTTAGCCAGTCTGGGCCTTTCTGGTCTGGTTTGATCTGGTTTCAGCTGGTCTGGGCCGGTCGAGTCCGGTTTGATCCGGTCAAAAACGCTTTGAGCCGGTCAAAACCGGTTTGAGCCGGTCTGGTCTGGTTTGATCCGTTCAAAACCGGTTTGTGGCCCGGTTTTAGACGGTGTGGGCCGATCTGGAACGGTTTGATCCGGTTTCAGCCGGTCTGTGCCTGTCTGGTCCGGTTTGATCCGGATTGAGCCGGTTTGGTCCGGTTTGAACTGGTGTCATCCGGTCAAAACCGGTTTGAGGCGGTCTGTTCCGGTTTGAGGCGGTCTGGTCTGGTTTGAGCCAGTCAAAACCGGTTTGTGGCCCGGTTTTAGCCGGTCTGGGCCTGTCTTGACCGGTTTGATCCGGTTTCAGCTGGTCTGGGCCGGTGAAGTTCGCTTTGAAGCGGTCAAAACCGCTTTTGAGACGGTAAAAACCGGTTTGAGCCGGTCTTTTCTGGTTTGAGCCGGTCTGGTCTGGTCTGAGACGGTCAAAACCGGCTCAGATCCGTCAAAATTGGTTTGAGCCGGTCTGGTCTGGTTTGAAACCGTCAAAAGCGTTTTGTGGCCCAGTTTTAGGCGGTCTGGGCCGTTCTGGTTCGGTTTGATCCGGTGTCATCCGGTCAAAACCGGTTTGAGCCGGTCTGTTCCGGTTTGAGCCGGTCTGGTCTGGTTTGAGTCGCTCAAAAGCGGTTTGTGGCCCGGTTTTAGGCACTCTGGGCCGGTCTGGTCCGGTTTGATCCGGTTTCAGCCGGTCTGGACCGGTCGAGTCTGGTTTGATGCAGTCAAAACCGCTTTGAGGCTGTCAAAACCGTTTTGTGCCGGACTGGTCTGGATTGAGCCGGTCTGGTCTGGTTTCAGCCGGTCAAAACCGGTTTGAGCTGGTCCGGGCGGTTTTAGCCGGTCTGGGCCGGTCTAGTCCGGTTTGATCCGGTTTCAGCCGGTCTGCGCCTGTCTGGTCCGGTTTGATCCGGAGTGAGCCGGTCTGGTCTGGTTTGATCCGGTGTCATCCGGTCAAAACCCATTTGAGGGACTCTGGTCCGGTTTGAGCCGTCTGGTCTGGTTTGAGCCGGTCTGGTCTGGTTTGAGACGGTCAAAACCGGCTCAGTCCAGTCAAAACTGGTTTGAGCCGGTCTCTTCTGGTTTGAACCAGTCAAAAGCAGTTTGTGGCCCAGTTTGAGGCGGTCTGGGCCATTCTTGTTCGGTTTGATCCGGTGTCATCCGGTCAAAACCGGTTTCAGCCGGTCTGTACCGGTTTACGCCAGTCTGGTCTGGTTTGAGCCGGTCTGGTCTGGTTTGAGCCAGTCAAAACCGGTTCGATCCGGTCTGGTCTATTTTGAGCCAGTCAAAAAGGGTTTGTGGCCCAGTTTTAGCCGGTCTGGGCCGTTCTGGTTCTGTTTGATCCGGTTTCAGCTGATCAGGGCCGGTCGAGTCCAGTTTGATACGGTCAAAAATGCTTTGAGCCGGTCAAAACCGGTTTGATCCGATCTGGTCTGGTTTGAGCCAATCTGATCTGGTTTGAGCCGGTCAAAACCGGCTCAGGACGGTCAAAACCGGTTTGAGCCTGTCTGGTCTGGTTTGAACCCATCAAAATCGGTTTGTGGCCCAGTTTTAGGCCGTCTGGGCCAGTCTGGTCCGGTTTGATCCGATTGTAGCCGGTCTGGGCTGGTCTGATTCGGTTTGATCCTGTCTCATCCGGTTAAAACCGGTTTCAGCTGGTCTGGTGTGGTTTGAGCAGGTCAAAACCGGCTTGAGCCGGTCTGGTCTGGTTTGAGCCGGTCTGGTCTGGTTTGAGCAGGTCAAAACCTGTTTGAGCCGGTTTTGTCTGGTTGAAGCCCGTCAAAACCGAGTCGAGCCTGTCTGAGCCGGTCTGGTGCGGTTTGATCTGGTCTAATCAGGTCAAAACCGGTTTGAGCCAGTGAAAACCGGTTTTAGCCAGTCTGGAGTGGTTTGAGCCGGTCAAAAACGTTTGAGCCGGTCAAAACCGGATTGAGCCAGTCAAAACTGGTTTGAACCGGTCTGGCCCGTTTTTAGCCGGTCTGTGCCGGTCTGGTCCGGTTTGATCCTGTTTAAGCTTGTCTGGACCGGTCGAGTCCGGTTTTATCGGGTATGAGCCGGTCTGATCCGGTTTGATCCCGTCTCATCCGGTCAAAACCGGTTTTAGCCAGTCTGGTCTGGTTTGAGCCGGTCAAAACCGGTTTGTGGCCCGGTTTCAGCCAGTCTGGGCCTTTCGGGACTGGTTTGATCCGGTTTCAGCTGGTCTGGGCCGGTCTAGTCCGGTTTGATCCGGTCAAAACCGCTTTGAGCCAGTCAAAACCGATTTGAGCCGGTCTGGTCTGGTTTGAGCCAGTCTGGTCTGGTTTGAGCCGGTCAAAACCGGTTTGTTGCCCGGTTTTAGCCGGTCTGGGCCGGTCTGGTCCGGTTTGATCTGGTTTCAGCTGGTCTGGGAAGGTCCGGTCTGGTCCGGTTTGATCCGGTTTCAGCTGGTCTCGTCAGGTCCAGTCCGGTTTGATGCGGTCAAAAGCTTTTTGAGCTGGTCAAAAGCGGTTTGTGCCGGTCTGGTCTGGTCTGAGCTGGTCTGCTCTGGTTTGAGCCGGTCAAAACCAGTTTGAGCGGGTCTGGCCCGGTTTTTGCCGGTCTGGTCTGGTTTCAGACGGTCAAAACCGGTTTGAGGCAGTTTGGCCCGGTTTTAGCCGGTCTGGTCTGGTTTGAGCCGGTGAAAACCGGCTCAGGCCAGTCAAAACCGATTTGAGCCAGTCTGGTCTGGTTTGAGCCAGTAAAAACTGGTTTGTGGCCCGGTTTTAGACGGTCTGGGCCGGTCTGGACCGGTTTGATCCGGTTTCAGCCGGTCTGTGCCTGTCTGGTTCGGTTTGATCCGGATTGAGCCGGTCTGGTCCGGTTTGAACTGGTGTCATCCGGTCAAAACCGGTTTGAGGCGGTCTGGTCCGGTTTGAGGCGGTCTGGTCTGGTTTGAGCCGTTCAAAACCGGTTTGTGGCCCGGTTATAGCCGGTCTGGGCCGGTCTTGACCGGTTTGATCCGGTTTCAGCTGGTCTGGGCCGGTGAAGTTCGCTTTGAAGCGATCAAAACTGCTTTTGAGACGGTCAAAACCGGTTTGAGCCGGTCTGTTCTGGTTTGAGCCAGTCTGGTCTGGTTTGAGCTGGTCAAAACCGGTCTGTGGCCCGGTTCTAGCCGGTCTGGTCCAGTCTGGTCCGATTTGATCCGATTTTAGCCGGTCTGGGCTGGTCTGATTCGGTTTGATGCTGTCTCATCCGGTTAAAACCGGTTTCAGTCGGTCTGGGGTGGTTTGAGCAGGTCAAAACCGGTTTGAGCCATTCAAAACCGGTTTGAACCTGTCTGGTCTGGTTTGAGCTGGTCAAAAGCAGTTTGAGCCGGACTGGCCCGGTTTTAGCCGGTCTGGTCTGGTTTCGACAAGTCAAAACCGGTTTGAGCCAGTCTGGCCCGGTTTTAGCCGGTCTTGTATTGTTTGAGATAGTCAAAACAGGCTCAGGCCGGTAAAAACCGGTTTTAGCCGGTCTGGTCTGGTTGAGCTGGTGAAAACCGGTTTGAGCCGGTCAGGCCCGGTTTTAGCTGGTGTGTTCCGGTCTGGTCCGGTTAGCTCTGGTTTCAGCCAGTCAGGGCCTGTCTCGTCCGGTTTGATCCGGTGTGAGCCGGTCTGGTCCGGTTTGATCCGGTGTCATCTGTTCAAAACCGGTTGGAGCCGGTCTGGTCTGGTTTGAGCCGGTCAAACCCGGTTTGTGGCCCGGTTTTAGCCAGTCTGGGACAGTCTGGTCCTGTTTGATCCGGATTCAGCTGGTCAGGGCGGGTCGAGTCTGGTTTGATGTGGTCAAAACCGCTTTGAGACGGTCAAAACCGGTTTGATCCGGTCTGGTCTGGTTTGAGCTGGTCAAAAGCGGTTTGAGCCGGTCTGGCCCGGTTTTAGCTGGTCTGGGCCGGTTTGGTCCGGTTTGATCCGGTTTCATCCGGTCTGCGCCTGTCTGGTCCGGTTTCATCCAGTGTGAGCCGGTCTGGTCTGGTTTGATCCGGTGTCATCCGGTCAAAACCGATTTGAGCCGGTCTGGTCCGGTTTGAGCCGATCTGGTCTGGTTTGAGCCAGTCAAAAACGGTTTGAGCCGGTCTGGTCGGTTTGAGCTGGTCAAAACCAGTTTGTGAGCCAGTTTTAGCTGGTGTGGCCCGGTCTGGTCCAGTTTACTCCGGATTCAGCTGTTCTGGTCTGGTCTGGTGCGGTTTCATCCGATTTGAGCCGGTATAGTCCGGTTTTACCCTGTCTCATCCGGTCAAAACCAGTTTGAGCCGGTCTGGTTCGGTTTGAGCAGGTCTGGTCTGGTTTGAGCCGGTCAGAAACGGATTGAGCCGGTCTGGTCTGGTTTGAACCGGTAAAAACCGGTTTGAGCCGGTCTGGTCTGGTTTGAACCGGTCTGGTTTGGTTTGAGGCGGTCTGGTCTGGTTTCAGCCTGTCAAAACCGGCTCAGGTCGTTCAAAACCGGTTTGAGCCGGTCTGGTCTTGTTTGAGCCGGTCGAAACCTGTTTCAGCCGGTTTGGCCCGGTTTTATCCGGTCTGGGCCGGTCTGGTCCGGTTTGATGCGGTTTGCGCTGGTCTTGTCCGGTTTCATCCGGTCTCATCCGGTGAAAACCCCTTTCAGCCGATCTGGTCTTGTTTGAGCCAGTTAAAAGCGGTTTGAGATGGTTTGGCCCGGTTTTAGCTGGTCTGGGACGGTCTGTTCCGGTTTGATCCAGTTTCACCTGGTCTGGGCCGTTCGAGTCTGGTTTGATTCGGCTTGAGCCGGTCTGGTCTGATTTGATCCAGTCTCATCTGGTCAAAACCGGTTTGAACCGGACTGGTGTGGTTTGAGCCGATCAAAACCGGTTTGTGGCCCGGTTTTAGCTGGTCTGGGTCTGTCTGGTCCTGTTTAAACCGGTTTCAGCTGGTCTGGGCCGGTCGAGTCTGGTTTGATCCGGTCAAAACGGCTTTGAGCCTGTCAAAACCGTTTTGAGCCGGTCTGGTCTGGTTTGAGCCGGTCTGGTCTGGTTTGAGCCGGTCAAAACCGGCTCAGGTCGGTGAAAACTGGTGTGAGCCGGTCTGGTCTGGTTTGAACCGGTCAAAACCGGTTGGTGGCCCAGTTTTAGGCGGTCTGGGCTGGTCTGATCCGGCTTGATCCGGTCTCATCTGGTCAAAACCGTTTTTAGCCGGTCAAAACCGGTTTCAGCCGTTCTGGTGTGGTTTGAGCAGGTCAAAACCGGTTTGAGCCAGTCAAAACCAGTTTGAGCTGGTCTGGTCTGGTTTGAGCCGGTCTGGTCTGGTTTGAGCCGGTCAAAACCGGTTTGATCCGGTTTGTTCTGGTTGAAGCCTGTAAAAACCGATTCGAGCCTGTCTGAGCAGGTCTGGTCCGGTTTTATCCGATTTTACCTGGTCTGGGCCGCTCTGATTCGGTTTGATCCGGTCTCATCCAGTCAAAACCGGTTTTAGCCGGTCAAAACCGGTTTCAGCCAGTCTGGTGTGGTTTGAGCAGGTCAAAACCGGTTTGAGCCCGTCAAAACCGGATTGAGCCAATCAAAACCGGTTTGAACCAGTCTGCTCTGGTTTGAGCCGGTCAAAACCGGATTGAGCTGGTCTGGCCCGGTTTGAGACGGTCTGGCCCGGTTTTAGACGGTCTGGGCCGGTCTGGTCCAGTTTGATCTGGTTTCAGCTTATCTGGGCCGGTCGAGTCTGGTTTGATCTGGTTTGAGCCGGTCTGGTCCAGATTGATCCAGTTTGAGCCGGTCTGGTCTGATTTGATCTGTTCTCATCCGGTCAAAACCGGTTTGAGCCGGTCTGGTCTGGTTTGAGCCGGTCAAAAATGGTTTGTGGCCCTGTTTTAGCCGGTCTGGGCCGGTCAGGTCCGGTTTGATCCGGTTTCAGCTGGTCTGGGCCGGTCGAGTCCGCTTTGATACGGTCAAAACAGCTTTGAGCCTTTCAAAACCGGTTTGTACCGGTCTGGTCTGGTTTGAGCCGGTGTGGTCTGGTTTGAGCCGGTCAAAACTGGCTCAGGTCGGTCAAAACCGGTGTGAGCCGGTCTGGTCTGGTTTGAACCGATCAAAACCGGTTTGTGGCCCAGTTTTAGGCGGTCTGGGCCGGTCTGGTCCGGTTTGATCCGATTTTAGCCGATCTGGGCCAGTCTGATTCGGTTTGATCTGGTCGCATCCGGTCAAAACCGGTTTCAGCCGGTCAAAACCGGTTTCAGACTGTCTGGTGTTGTTTGAGCAGGTCAAAACCGGTTTGAGCCGCTCCGGTCTGGTTTCAGCCAGTCTGGTCTAGTTTGAATCGATCAAAACCGGTTCGAGCCGGTCAAAACCGGTTTGAGCCGGTTTGGTCTGGTTGAAGCCAGTCAAAACCGATTCAAGCCTGTCTGAACCAGTCTGGTCTGCTTTGATCCGGTCTAATCAGGTCAAAACCGGTTTGAGCCGGTGAAAACCGGTTTTAGCCGGTCTGGAGTGGTTTGTGCCGGTTAAAACCGGTTTGAGACAGTCAAAACCGGACTGAGCCAGGCAAAACCGGTTTCAACTGCTCTGGTCTGGTTTGAGCCAGTCAAAACCGGTTTGAGCCGGTCTGTCCCGGTTTTAGCCGGTCTGGGCCGGTCTGGTCAGGTTTGATCCGGTTTCAGCTGGTCTGGGCATGTCTGGTCCGGTTTGATCCGGTGTCATCCGGTCAAAACCGGTTTGAGCCGGTCTGGTCCGGTTTGAGCCAGTCTGGTCTGGTTTGAGCCAGTCAAAACCGGCTCAGTCCTTTCAAAACCGGTTTGAGTCGGTCTGGTCTGGTTTCAGCCGGTCAGAAACGGTTTGAGCCGGTCTGGTCTGGTTTGAGCCGGTCAAACCCGGTTTGAGCTGGTCTGGCCGTGTTTTAGCCCATCTGGGCCGGTGTGGTCCAGTTTGATCCGGTTTGAGCCGGTCTGGTCCGGTTTGATCCGGTCAAAACCTCTATGAGCCGGTCAAAACCGGTTTGAGCCGTTCTGGTGTGGTTTGAGCCGGTCAAAACCGGCTCAGGTCGGTTAAAACCGGTTTTAGTCGGTCTGCTCTGGTTTTTACCAGTCAAAACCGGTTTGTGGCCCAGTTTTCAGCGGTCTGGGCCGGTCTGGTCTGGTGTGATCCTATTTTAACCAGTCTGGGCTGGTCTGATTCGGATTGATCTGTTCTCATCCGGTCAAAACCGGTTTTAGCCGGTCAAAACCGCTTTCAGCCGGTCTGGTGTGGTTTGAGCAGGTCAAAACCTGTTTGAGCCAGTCTGGTCTGGTTTCAGCCGGTCTTGTCAAGTTTGAGCCGATCAAAACCGGTTCGAACCGTCAAAACCGGTTTGAGCCGGTTTGGTCTGGTTGAAGCCAGTCAAAACCGATTCGAGCCTTTCTGAGCCGGTCTGGTCCGATTTGATCCGGTCTAATCAGGTCAAAAACGGTTTGAGTCGGTGAAAACCGGTTTTAGCCGGTCTGGAGTGGTCTGAGCCGGTCAAAACCGGTTTGAGAAGGTCAAAACCGGATTGAGCCAGTCAAAACCGGTTTGAACCGGTCTGGTCTGGTTTGAGCCGGTCAAAACCGGTTTGAGCCGGTCCGGCCCGGTTTTAGCCAGTCTGGGCCGGTCTGCTCCGGTTTGATCCGGTTTGAGCCAGTCTGGGCCTGTCTGGTCCGGTTTGATACCGTGTGAGCCAGTCTGGTCTGGTTTGATGCGGTGTCAACCGGTCAAAAGCGGCTTGAGACGGTCTGGTCTGGTTTGAGCCAGTCAAAATAGGTTTGAGCCGGTTTGGCCCGGTTTTAGGCGGTCTCGGCCGGTCTGATCCCGTTTGATCCGGTTTTAGCCGGTCTGGGCCCATCTGGTCCGGTTTGATCCAGTCGCATCCGGTCAAAATCCGTTTCAGCCACTCAAAACCGGTTTGAGCCGGTCAAAACCGGTTCGAGCTATTCAAAACCGGTTTGAGCTGGTCCAACCCGGATTGAACCGGTCTGGTCTGGTTTGAGCCGCTCTGGTCTGGTATGAGCCGTTCAAGCTGGTTTGAGCCGGTCTGCTCTGCTTTGAGCTGGTCTGGTTTGAGCCAGTCTGGTCTGGTTTGAGCTTGTCAAAACCAGTTCGAGCCAGTCAAAACCGGTTTGAGCCGGTTTGGTCTGGTTGAAGGCAGTAAAAACCGTTTCGAGCCTGTCTGAGACAGTGTGGTCCGGTTTGATCCGTTCTTATCAGGTCAAAACCGGTTTGACATGGTGAAAACCGGTTTTAGAAGGTCTGGAGTGGTTTGAGCCGGTCAAAACCGGTTTGAGCCGGTCAAAACCAGATTGAGCCAGTCAAAACCGGTTTGAACCGGTCTGGTCTGGTTTCAGCCGGTCAAAACCGGTTTGAGCCGGTCTACCTCAGTTTTAACCGGTCTAGGCTGGTCTGGTACGGTTTGATCCTGTCTAATCAGGTCAAAACGGGTTTGAAACGGTGAAAACCGGTTTTAGCCGGTCTGGAGTGGTTTGAGGCGGCCAAAACCGGTTTGAGCCAGTCAAAACCGGATTGAGCCAGTCAAAACCGGTTTGAACCGGTCTGGTCTGGTTTGAGCCAGTCAAAACCGGTTTGAGCCGGTCTAGCCCAGTTTTAGCCGGTCTAGGCTGGTCTGGTCCGGTTTGATCCGGTTTCAGCCGGTCCGTGCCTGTCTGGTCCGGTTTTATCTGGTGTGAGCCGGTCTGGTCCGGTTTGATCCGGTGTCATCCCGTCAAAACCGGTTTGAGCCGGTCTGGTCCGGTTTGAGCCCGTCTGGTCTGGTTTGAGCCGGTCAAAACCGCTTTGAGCCAGTCTGGTCTGGTTTGAGCCGGTCAACCCGGTTTGTGGCCCGGTTTTAGCCGGTCTGGGCCGGTCTGGTCCGGTTTGCTCCGGTTTCAGCTGTCCTGGGCCGGTCTGGTGCAGTTTCATCCGGTTTGAGCCGGTCTGCTCTGGTTTTATCCTGTCTCATCCGGTCAAAACCGGTTTGAGCCGGTCTGGTCTCGTTTGAGCTGGTCAAAACTGGTTTGAGCCCGTCCAGTCTGGTTTGAACCGGACTGGTCTGGTTTGAGCCGGTCAAAACCGACTTAGGTCAGTCAAAACCGGTTTGAGCCGGTCTGGTCTGGTTTGAGCCCGTCTAAATCAGTTTGAGCTGACTTGGCCTGGTTTTAGCCGCTCTGGGCCGGTCTTTTCTGATTTGATGCGGTTTGAGCCGGTCTGGTCCGGTTTGATCCGGTCTCATCCCGTCAAAACTGGTTTGAGCCGGTCTGGTCTTTTTTGAGCCGGTTAAAACCGGTTTGAGACGGTTTGACCCGGTTTTAGCCGGACTAGGCCGGTCTGATCCGGTTTGATCCGGTTTCAGGTGGTCTGGGCCGGTCGAGTCTGGTATTATCCGGTATGAGACGGTCTGGTCCGGTTTGATCCCGTCTCATCCAGTCAAAACCGCTTTGAGCCAGTCTGGTCTGGTTTGAGCCGGTCAAAACCAGTTCGTGGCCCGGTATCAGCCGGTCTGGGCCGGTCTGATCCGCTTTGATCCGGTTTCAGCTGGTCTGGGCCGGTCGAGTCTGGTTTGATCCGGTCAAAACCGCTTTGAATCCGGTCAAAAGCGGTTTGAGCCGGTCTGCTCTGGTTTGAGATGCTCTGGTCTGGTTTGAGCTGGTCAAAACCGGCTGAGGTCGGTCAAAACCGTTTTGAGCCGGTGTGGTCTGGTTTGAACCGGTCAGAACCGGTTTGTGGCCCAGTTTTAGGCTGTCTGGGACGGTCTAGTCCGGTTTGATCAGATTTTAGCCGGTCTGGGTCGGTCTGATTCGGTTTGATCCGGTCTCATCCGGTCAAAACCGGTATTAGCCAGTCAAAAGCGGTTTCAGCCGATCTGGTGTGGTTTGAGCAGGTCGAAACCGGTTTGGGCCGTTCAAAACCGGACTGAGCCAGTCAAAACCGGTTTGAACCGGTCTGGTCTGGTTTGAGACGTTCAAAACCGGTTTGAGCTGGTCTGGCCCGGTTTTAGCCGATCTGGGCCGGTCGGGTCCGGTTTGATCTGGTTTCAGCCGATCTGGGCCTGTCTGGTCCGGTTTGATCTGGTGTTAGCCGATCTGGTCCGTTTTGAGCCGGTCTGGTGTGGTTTGAGCCAGTCAAAACCGGTTTTAGCCGGTCAAAACCGGTTTGAGCCGCTCTGGTCTGCTTTGAGCCACTCAAAACCGGTTTGTGGCCCGGTTTTAGCTGGTCTGGGCCGGTCTGTTCCAGTTTGCTCCGACTTCAGCTATTCTGGGCCTGTCTGGTGCTGTTTCATCCGGTTTGAGCCAGTCCGGTCCGGTTTTATCCTGTCTCATCCGGTCAAAACCGGTTTGAGCCAGATTGGTCTGGTTCGAGCTGGTCAAAACCGGTTTGAGCCGGTTTGGTCTGGTTTGAGCCGATTTGGTCCGGTTTGATGCGGTCAAAACCGGCTCACGTCGGTCAAAACCGGTTTGTGCTGGTCTGGTCTGGTTTGAGCCGTTCTGGTCTGGTTTGAGCCGGTCAAAACAGGCTAAAATCGGTCGAAACTGGTTTGAGAAGGTCTGGTCTGGTTTGAACCGGTCAAAACCGGTTTGTGGCCCAGTTTTAGGCGGTCTGGGCCGGTCTGGTCCGGTTTGATCCGATTTTAGCCGATTTGGGCCGGTCTGATTCAGTTTGATCCGGTCTCATCCGATCAAAACAGGTTTTTGGCTGGTCAAAACCGGTTTCGGCCCGTCTGGTGTGGGTTGAGCAGGTCAAAACCGGTTTGAGCCGGTCTGGTCTGGTTTGAGCCTTTCTGGTCTGGTTTGAGCCGGTCAAAACCGGTTCGAGCTGGTTAAAACCGGTTTGAACCGGTTTGGTCTGGGTGAAGCCAGTCAAAACCCATTCGAACCTGTATGAGCCAGTCTGGTCCGGTTTGATCCTTTCTAATCAGGTCAAAGCCCGTTTGAGCCAGTGAAAACCGGTTTTAGCCGGTCTGGAGTGGTTTCAGCCGGTCAAAACCGGACTGAGCCAGTCAAAACCGGTTTGAACCAGTCTGGTCTCGTTTGAGCCGGTCAAAACCGGTTTGAGCCGGTCTGGTCAGGTTTGAGCCGGTCAAAACCGGTTTGTGGCCCCTTTTTAGCCTGTCTGGCCCGGTCTGGTCCGGTTTGCTCCGGCTTCAGCTGTTCTTGGCTGGTCTGGTGTGGTTTCATCCGGTTTGAACCGGTCGGGACTGGTTTTATCGTGTCTCATCCGGTCAAAACCGGTTTGAGCTGGTCTGGTCTGGTTTGAGCCAGTCAAAACCAGTTTGTGCCGGTGTGGTCTGGTTTGAGTCGGTCAAAACCAGTTTGTGCCAGTGTGGTCTGGTTTGAGCCGGTCAAAACCGGTTTGAGCCAGTCTGGTCTGGTTTGAGCCGGTCTGATCTGGTTTGAGCCGGTCAAAACCTGACTGAGCCGGTTTGGCCCGGTTTTAGCCTGTCTGGGCCGGTGTGGTTCGGTTCGAGCCGGTTTGAGCCGGTTTGTGCCGGTCTGGTCCGTTATGATCCGGTTTGAGAAGGTCTGGTCCTGTTTGATCCGGTCTAATCCGGTGAAAACCGGTTTGAGCCAGTCTGGTCTGCTTTGTGCCGGTCAAAACAGGTTCGAGCCGGTCTGGTCTGGTTTGAGCCGTCAAAATAGGTTTGAGCCGGATTGGCCCGGTTTTAGGCGGTCTGGGCCGGTTTGGTATCGTTTGATCCGGTTTGAGCCGGTCTGGTCTGGTTTGAGCTGGTCAAAACGGGTTTGAGCCGGTATGGCCCGGTTTTAGGTGGTCTGGGCCGGCCTGGTCCGGTTTGATCCGGTTTTATCCGGTCTGGGGCCCTCTGGTCCGGTTTGATCCCGTCTCATCCGGTCAAAATCGGTTTCAGCCAGTCAAAACCCGTTTGAGCCGGTCTGGTGTCATTTGAGCCGGTCAAAACCGGTTCGAGCTGTTCAAAACCGGTTTGAGCCGGTCAAAACCGGATTGAACCGGTGTGGTCTGTTTTGAGCCAGTCTGGTCTGATTTGAACCGCTCAAAACCGGTTTGTGGCCCAGTTTTAGGCCGTCTGGGCCGTTCTGGTCCGGTTTGATCCGATTTTAGCCGGACTGGGCTGGTCTGATTCGGTTTGATCCAGTCTCATCTGGTCAAAACCGGTTATAGCAGGTCAAAACCGGTTTCAGCCGGTCTGGTGTGGTTTGAGCAGGTCAAAACCGGTTTGAGCCGGTCTGGTCTGGTTTGAGCCTTTCTGGTCTGGTTTGAGCCGGTCAAAACCGGCTCAGGTCGGTCAAAACCGGTTTGAGCCGGTCTGGTCTGGTTTGAGCCGGTCAAAACCGGTTGGAGCCGACATGGCCCGGTTTTAGCCGGTCTGGGTCGGTCGTTTCCGGTTTGATGCGGTTTGACCCGGTCTGCTCCTATTTGATCTGGCCTCATCCGGTCAAAACCAGTTTGAGCCGGTCTGGTCTTGTTTGAGCCGGTCTGGTCCTGTTTGAGAAGGTCTGGTCTGGTTTGAGCCGGTCGAAAACTGTTTGAGCCGGTTTGGCCTGGTTTTAGCCGGTCTGGGCCGGTCTGATCCGATTTGATCTGGTTTCAGCTGATCTGGGCCGGTCGAGTCTGGTGTCAAAACCACTTTGAGCCGGTCAAAACCGGTTTGAGCCGGTCTGGTCTGGTTTGAGCCGGACTGGTCTGGTTTGAGCCGATCTGGTCTGGTTTGAGCCGGTCAAAACTGGCTCAGGTCGGTCAAAACCGGTTTGAGCCAGTCAGGTTGGGTTGGAACCGGTCAAATCTGTTTGTGGCCCAGTTTTATGCAGTCTGTAACGGTCTGTTCCGGTTTGATCCGATTTTAGCCGGTCTGGGTCAGTCTGATTTGGTTTGATCCGGTCTCATCCGGTCAAAACTGGTTTCAGCCGGTCTGGAGTGGTTTGAGCCGGTCAAAACCGGATTGAGCCAGTCAAAACCGGTTTGAACCGGTCTGGTCTGGATTGAGCCGGTCAAAAGCGGTTTGAGCCTGTCTGGCCTGGTTTTAGCCGGTCTGGGCCAGTCTGGTCCGGTTAGATCCAGTTTCAGCTGGTCTGAGCCTGTTTGGTCCGGTTTGATCCGGTGTGAGCCGGTCGGGTCCGGTTTGATCTGGTGTCATCCGGTCAAAACCGGTTTGAGCCAGTCTGGTCTGGTTTGAGCCGGTCAAAACGGGTTTGAGCCAACTTGGCCCGGTATTAGCCGGTCTGGTCCGGTATCTTCCGATTTTATGCGGTTTGAGCCGGTCTGGTCCGGTTTGATCCGGTCTCATCTGGTCAAAACCTGTTTGAGCCGGTCTGGTCTGGTTTGAGCCGGTCTGGTCTTGTTTGAGATGGTCTGGTCTTGTTTGAGCCGGTTGAAACCTGTTTGAGCCGGTTTGGCCCGGTTTTAGCCGGTCTGGGCCGGTCTGGTCTGGTTTGATGTGGTTTGCGCCGGTGTGGTCCGGTTTGGTCCGGTGTCATGAGGTCAAAACCGATTTCAGCTGGTCTGGTCTTCTTTGAGCTGGTTAAAACCGGTTTGAGACGGTTTGACCTGATTTTAGCCGGTCTTGGCCGGTCAGGTCCGGTTTGATCCGTTTTCAGCTGGTCTGGGACGGTGGAGTCTGGTATTATCCGGAATGAGACGGTCTGGTCCGTTTCGATCCCGTCTCATCCAGTCAAAACCGGTTTGAGCCAGTCTGGTCTGGTTTGAGCCGGTCAAAACCGGTTGGAGGCCCGGTTTTAGCTGGTCTGGGTCGGTCTGGTTCAGTTTGATCCGGTTTCAACTTGTCTGGGCCGATCGAGTCCGGTTTGATCCGGTCAAAACCACTTTGAGCCGGTCAAAACCTGTTAGAGCCGGTCTGGTCTGGTTTGAGCCGGTCTGGTCTGGTTTGAGCCGGTCAAAACCGCCTCAGGTCGGTCACAACCGGTTTGAGCCGTTCTGGTCTGGTTTCAACTGGTCAAAACCGGTTTGTGGCCCCGTTTTACGCGGTCTGGGGCGGTCTGGTCCCGTTTGATCCGGTGTCATCCGGTCAAAACCAGTTTCAGCTGGTCTGTTCCGGTTTCAGCCGGTCTGGTCTGGTTTGAGCCGGTCAAAACCGGTTTGAGCCGGTCTGGTCTGCTTTGAGCCGGTCTGATCTGTTTTGAGCCAGTCAAAACCAGCTCAGTTCGGTCAAAACTGGTTTGAGCCGGTCTGGTCTGGTTTGAACCGGTCAAAACCGGTTTGTGGCCCCGTTTTAGGCGGTCTGAGCCGGTCTGGTCCGGTTTGATCCGATTTTAGGCGAACTGGGCCGGTCTGATTCGGTTTGATCCGGTCTCATCCGTTCAAAACCGGTTTTAGCCGGTCAAAACCAGTTTCAGCCGGTCTGTTGTGGTTTGAGCAGGTCAAAACCGGTTTGAGCCTGTCTGGTCTAGTTTTAGCCGGTCTGGTCTGGTTGAAGCCAGCCAAAACCGATTCAAGCCTGCCTGAGCCGGTCTGGTCCGGTTTGATCCGGTCTAATCAGGTCCAAACGGGTTTGGGCCGGTGAAAACCGGTTTTAGCCGGTCTGGAGTGGTTTGAGCTGGTCAAAACCGGATTGAGCCAGTCAAAAAATGTTTGAACCGGTATGGTCTGGTTTGAGCCAGTCAAAACCGGTTTGAGCCGGTCTGGTCCGATTTTAGCCGGTCTGGGCCGGTCTGGTCCGGTTTGATCCGGTTTCAGCCTGTCTGGGCCGGTCTGGTATGGTTTGATCTAGTATGAGCCGGTCTGGTCCTGTTTGATCCGGTGTCATCCGATCAAAACTGCTTTGAGCCGGTCTGGTCTGGTTTCAGCCGGTCTGGTCTGTTTTGAGCCGGTCAAAACCGGTTTGAGCCGGTCTGGTCTGGTTTGAGCCTGTCAAAACCGGTTTGTGGCCCGGTTTTAGCCGGTCTGGCCGGGTCTGGTCCTGTTTGCTCCGGCTTTAGCTGTTCTGGGCCGGTCTGGTGCGGTTTCATCCGGTTTGAGCCGGTTTGGTCTGGTTTTTATCCCGTCTCATCTGGTCAAAACCGGTTTTAGCCCGTCTGGTCTGGTTTGATCCGGTCAAAACTGGTTTGAGCCGGTCTGGTCTGGTTTGAGCCAGTCTGGTCTGGTTTGAGCAGGTCAAAACCAGCTCAGGTCGGTCAAAACCGGATTGAGCCGGTTTGGTCTGGTTTGAGCCGGTCAAAACCGGTTTGAGCCGATTTGGCCCGGTTTAGGCCGGTCTGGGCCGGTCTTTTCCGGTGTGATGCGGTTTGAGCCGGTCTGGTCTCGTTTGATCCGGTCTCATCTGGTCAAAACCGGTTTGAGCCGGTCTGGTCTTGTTAGCGCCGGTCTGGTCTTATTTGAGATGGTCTGGTCTGGATTGAGACGGTCGAAACCTGTTTGAGCCGGTTTGGCACGATTTTAGCCGGTCTGGGCTGGTCTAGTCCGGTTTGATGCGGATTGCACCGGTCTGGTCCGGTTTGATACGGTCTCATCCGGTTACAACCGGTTTCAGCCGGTCTGGTCTTGCTTGAGCCAGTTAAAACGGGTTTGAGACGGTTTGGCACGGTTTTAGCCGCTTTGGGTCGGTCTGGTCCGGTTTGATCCGGTTTTAGCTGCTCTGGGCCGGTCGAGTGAGGTTTGATCTGGTTTGAGCCAGTCTTGTCCGGTTTGATGTGATGTCATCCGTTCAAAACCGGTTTGAGCCGGTCTGGTCTGGTTTGAGCCAGTCAAAACCGGTTTGTGGCCTGGTCTTAGCCTGTCTGGGCTGGTCTGGTCCGGCTTGATCCGGTTTCTGCAGGTCTGGGCCGGAAGAGTCTGGTGTGATTGGGTCAAAACCGCTTTGAGCCGGTCAAAACCAGTTTGAGCCGGTCTGCTCTGGTTTGAGCCGCTCTGGTATGGTTTGAGCCGGTCAAAACCGGTTTGAGCAGGTCCGGACTGGTTTGAACCGGTCAAAACCGGTTTGTGGCAATGTTTTAGGCGGTCTGGGCCGGTCTGGTCCGGTTTGATCCGATTTTAGCCCGTCTGGGACGGTCTGATTCAATTTGATCCGGTCAAAAACGGTACTGGCCGGTCGAAACCGGTTTCAGCAGGTCTGGTGTGGTTTGAGCAGGTTAAAACCGTTTTCAGCCGGTCTGGTCTGGTTTGAGCCGGTCTGGTCTGGTTTGAGCCGGTCAAAACCGGTTCGAGACGGTCAAAACCGGTTTGAGCCGGTTTGGTCTGGTTGAAGCCAGTCAAAACCGATTCGAGCCTGTCTGAGCCAGTCTGGTCCGGTTTGATCCAGTCTAATCAGGTCAAAACTGGTTTGAGCCGGTGAAAATCGGTTTTAGCCGGTCTGGAGTGGTTTCAGCCTCTCCAAACCGGTTTGAGCCGGTCAAAACCGGATTGAGCCAGTCAAAACCGGTTTGAGCCGGTCTGGCTCGGTTTTAGCCGGTCTGGGCCGGTCTGGGCCAGTTTGATCCGGTTTCAGCCAGTCTGGGCCTGTCTGGTCCTGTTTGATCTGCTGTGAGCCGGTCTGGTCCGGTTTGACCTGGTGTCATCCGGTCAAAACCGGTTTGAGCCGGTCTGGTCCGGTTTGAGCCGGTCTGGTCCGGTTTGAGCCGGTCAAAACCGGTTTGTGGCCCGGTTTTAGCCATTCTGGGCCGTTCTGTTTCGGTTTTATCCGATTTCAGCTGGTCTGGGCTGGTCGAGTCCGGTTCGATGCGGTCAAAACCACTTTGAGCTGGTCAAAACCGATTTGAGCCGGTCTGGTCTGGTTTGAGCCAGTCTGGTCTGGTTTGAGTCGGTCAAAACCAGCTCAGTTCGTTCAAAACTGGTTTGAGCCGGTCTCGTCTGGATTGAACTAGTCAAAACCGATTTGTGGCCCAGTTTTAGGCGGTCCGGGCCGGTCTGGTCCCTTTTGATCCGGTGTCATCCCGTCAAAACCGTTTTGAGCCGGTCTGGTCCGGTTTGAGCCGGCCTGGTCTGGTTTGATCCGGTCAAAAGCGGTTTGTGGCCCTGTTTTAGCCGGTCTGGCCGGGTCTGGTCCGGTTTGCTCCGGCTTCAGCTGTTCTGGGCCGGTCTGGTGCGGTTTCATCCGGTTTGAGCCGGTCTGGTCCGGTTTTATCCTGTCTCATCCAGTAAAAACTGGTTTGAGCCCGTCTGGTCTGGTTTGATACGGTCAAAACCGGTTTGAGCCGGTCTGTTCTGGTTTGAGCCGGTCTGGTCTTGTTTTAGCTGGTCAAAACCAGTTTGAGCCTATTTGGCCCAGTTTTAGCCAGTCTGGGCTGGTCCTTACCGGTTTGATGCGGTTTGAGCCGGTCTGGTCTTGTTTGATCCGGTCTCATCTGGTCAAAGCCGGTTTGAGCCGGTCTGGTCTTGTTAGAGCCGGTCTGGTCTTGTTTGAGATGGTCTAGTCTGCTTTGAGCCCTCAAAACCGGTTTGAGCCAGTCTGGTCTGGTTTGAGCCGGTCAAAACCGGTTTGTGGCCCGGTTTTAGCCGGTCTGGTCCAGTCTGGTACGGTTTGATCCGGTTTTAGCCGGTCTGTACCCGTCGGGTCCGGTTTGAACCGGTCTCAACGAGTCAAAATCGGTTTCAGCCGGTCAAAACCATTTTGAGCCGGTCTAGTGTGGTTTGAAGCCGTCAAAACCGGTTTGTGCCCCGGTTTTAGCCGTTCTGGACAAATCCGGTTTATGGCCCAGTTTTAGGCGTTCTGGGCCGGTCTTGTCTGGTTTGATCCGGTTT
This sequence comes from Miopithecus talapoin, assembly GCA_028551445.1. Taxonomy (NCBI): domain Eukaryota; kingdom Metazoa; phylum Chordata; class Mammalia; order Primates; family Cercopithecidae; genus Miopithecus; species Miopithecus talapoin. Next base: position 41,402 of record JAPYXX010000029.1, read on the forward strand.
CAGCCAGTCTGGGCCTGTCTGTTCCGGTTTGATCCGGTGTGAATCGTTCTGGTCCGGTTTGATCCGGTGTCATCCGGTCAAAACCGGTTTGAGCCGGTCAAAACCGGTTTGAGCCGCTCTGGTCTCCTTTGAGCCGGTCAAAACCGGTTTATGGCTTGGTATTAGCCGGTCTGGACCGGTCTGGTGCGGTTTGCTACGCCTTCAACTGTTCTGTGCCGGTCTGGTGTGGTTTCATCCGGTTTGAGCCGGTCTGGTCCGGTTTTATCCTGTCTCATCCGGACAAAACTGGTTTGAGCTGGTCTGGTCTGGTTTGAGCCGGTGATAAACGGTTTGAGCTGATCTGGTCTGGTTTGAGCCGGTCTGGTCTGGTTTGAGCCGGTCAAAACAGGCTCAGTTCCGTCAAAACCGGTTTGAGCCGGTCTGGTCTGGTTTGAGGCGGTCAAAACCGGTTTGAGCCGATTTGGCCCGGTTTTAGCCGGTCTTGGCCTGTCTCTTCCAGTATGATGCGGTTTGACTCAGTCTGGTCCGGATTGATCTGGTCTCATCCGGTAAAAACCAGTTTGAGCCGGTCTGGTCTGGTTTGAGCCTGTCTGGTCTTGTTTGAGACGGTCTGGTCTGGTTTGAGGCGGTCGAAACCTGTTTGAGCTGGTTTGGCCCGGTTTTAACCGGTCTGGGCCGGTCTGGTCCGGTTTGATGCGGTTTGCGCCGGTTTGGTCCGGTTTAATCCGGTCTCATCCGGTCAAAACCCGTTTCAGCCGATCTGGCCTTGTTTGAGCTGGTTAAAACCGGTTTGATACGGTTTGGCCCAGTTTTAGCCGGTCTCGGCCGGTCTGGTCCAGTTTGATACGGTATCAGCTGGTCTGGGCCTGTCAAGTCCGATTTCATCTGGTTTGAGCCGGTCTGGTATGGTTTGATCTGGTCTCATCCGGTCAAAACCGGTTTGAGCCGGTCTGGCCCGGTTTTAGCTGGTCTGGGCCGGTCTGGTGCGGTTTGATCTGGTTTCAGCCGGTCTGGGCCTGTCTGGTCCGGTTTGATCCAGTGTGAGCCGGTCTGGTCCGGTTTGATCCGATGTCATCCGGTCAAAACCGGATTCAGCCGATCTGATCTGGTGTGAGCCGGTCAAAACCGCTTTGAGCCCGTCAAAACCGGTTTGAGCCGGTCTGGTCTGGTTTGAGCCGATCTGGTCTGGTTTGAGCCGGTCAAAACCGGTTTGTGGCCCGGTTTTAGCCGGTCTGGGCACTCTGGTCCGGTTTGATCCGGTTGCAGCTGGTCTGGGCCAGTCGATTCCGGTTTGATCCGGTCAAAACCCTTTTGAGCCGGTCAAAACCGGTTTGAGCCCGTCTTGTATGGTTTGAGCAGGTCTGGTCTGGATTGAGCCGGTCAAAATCAGTTTTTGGCCCAGTTTTAGGCGGTCTCGGCCGGTCCGGTCCGGTTTGATCCGATTTTAGCGGGTCTGGGCCAGTCTGATTCGGTTTGATCTGGTCTCATCCGGTCAAAACCGGATTTAGCTGGTCAAAACCGGTTTGAGCCGGTCTGGTCTGGTTTGAGCCGGTCAGGTCTGGTTTGAGCCAGTCAAAACCAGTTCGAGCCGGTCAAAACCGGTTTGAGCCGGTTTGGTCTGGTTGAAGCCAGTCAAAACCGATTCTAGCCTGTCTGAGCCGGTCTGCTCCGGTTTGATCCGGTCTAATCAGGTCAAAATCTGTTTGAGCCAGTGAAAACAGGTTGTAGCCAATCTGGATTGGTTTCAGCTGGTCAAAACCGGTTTCAGCCGGTCAAAACCGGATTGAGCCACTCAAAACCGGTTTGAACCGGTCTGGTCTGGTTTGATCCAGTCAAAACTGGTTTGAGCCGGTCTGGCCCGGTTTTAGCTGGTCTGGGCCGGTCTGGTCCGGTTTGATTCGGTGTCATCCAGTCAAAACCGGTTTGAGACAGTCTGGTCCGGTTTGAGCCGGCCTGATCTGGTTTGAGCCGGTCAAAACCGGCTCAGGCCGGTCAAAACCGGTTTGAGCCGGTCTGGTCTGGTTTGAGTCGTTCAAAACCGGTTTATGGCCCGGTTTTAGCCGGTCTGGCCCCATCTGGTCCGGTTTGCTCCGGCTTCAGCTTTTCTGGGCCGGTCTGGTGCAGTTTCATCCGGTTTGAACCGGTCTGGACCGGTTTTATCGTATCTCATCCGGTCAAAACCGGTTTGAGCCGGTCTGGTCTGGATTCAGCCGGTCAAAACTGGTTTTTTGCCAGTCTGGTCTGGTTTGAGCCGGTCTGGTCTGGTTTGAGCCGGTCAAAACCTGATTGAGCAGGTTTGGCCCGGTTTTAGCCTGTCTGGGCCGGTCTGGTTCGGTTTGAGACGTTTTGAGCCGGTTTGTGCTGGTCTTGTCGGGAATGATCGGGTGTGAGAAGGTCTGGTCCTGTTTGATCCCGTCTAATCCGGTCAAAACCGGTTTGAGTAGGTCAGGTCTGGTTTGAGCCGGTCAAAACCGCTTCGAGCCGGTCTGGACTGGTTTGAGCCGGTCAAAATAGGTTTGAGCCTGTTTGGCCCGGTTTTAGGCGGTCTGGGCCGGTCTGGTCCGGTTTGATCCAGTTTTAGCCGGTCTGGGCCCATCTGCTCTGGTTTGATCCGGTCTCATCCGGTCAAAATCGGATTCAGCCGGTCAAAACCGGTTTTCGCCGCTCAAAACAGGTTTCAGCCGATCTGGTGTGGTTTGAGCAGGTCAAAACCAGTTTGAGCTGGTCAAAACCACTTTGAGCCGGTCAAAACTGGTTGGAGCCAGGCTGGTCTGGTTTGAGCCGTTCTGATCTGGTTTGAGCCAGTCAAAACCGGCTCAGGTCGGTCAAAACCGGTTTGAGCCGGTCTGGTCTGGTTTGAACCGGTCAAAACAGGTTTGTGGCCCAGTTTTAGACGGTCTGGGCCGGTCTGGTCTGGTTTGACCCGATTTTAGCCGGTCTGGGCCGGTCTGATTCGGTTTGATCTGGTCTCATCTGCTCAAAACCGCTTTTAGCCGGTCAACACCGGTTTCAGCCGGTCTGGTGTGAATTGAGCAGGTTAAAACCGGTTTGAGTCAGTCTGGTATGGTTTGAGCCGGTCTGGTCTGCTTTGAGCCAGTCTAGTCTGGTTTGAGCTGTTCAAAACCAGTTCGAGCCGGTCAAAACCGGTTTTAGCCGGTCTGGAGTGCTTTGGCCGGTCAAAACCGGTTTGAGACGGTCAAAACCGGATTGAGCCAGTCAAATCCGGTTTCAAACGGTCTGGTCTGGTTTGAGCCGGTCAAATCTGGTTTGAGCCAGTCTGGCCCGGTTTTAGCCAGTCTGGGCTGGTCTGGTCCGGTTTGATCCGGTGTGAATCGGTCTGGTCCGGTTTGATCCGGCGTCATCCGGTCAAAACCGGTTTGAGCCGGTCAAAACCGGATTGAGTCGCTCTGGTCTGCTTTGAACCGGTCAAAACCGGTTTGTGGCCCGGTATTAGCCGGACTGGCCCTGTCTCACGCGGTTTCCTCCGTCTTGAGCTGTTCTGGGCCGGTCCGGTGAGGTTTCATTCGGTTTGAGCCGGTCTGGTCCGGTTTTTCCTGTCACATCCGGACAAAACCAGTTTGAGCCGGTCTGGTCTGGTTTGAGCCGGTCATAACCGGTTTGAGCCGGTCTGGTCTGGTTTGAGAAGATCTGGTCTGGTTTGAGCCGGTCAAAACCGCCTCAGGTCAGTCAAAACCGGTTTGAGCCGGTCTGGTCTGGTTTGAGCCGGTCAAAATCGATTTGTGCCGATTTGGCAGGTTTTAGCCAGTCTGGGCCGGTCTGGTCCGGTTTGATGCGGTTTGCACCGGTGTGGTCCGATTTGATCCGGTCTCATGCAGTTTGAGCCTGTCTGGTCTCGTTTGAACCGGTCTGGTCTGGTTTGAGCCGGTCAAAACCGGCTCAGGTCAGTCAAAACCGGTTTGAGCCAGTCTCGTCTGGGTTGAACCAGTCAAAACCGGTTTGTGACCCAGTTATAGGCCGTCAGGGCCGGTCTGATCCGGTTTGATCCGATTTTAGACGGTCTTGGCCGGTCTGATTCGGTTTCATCCGGTCTCATCCATTCAAAACTGGTTTTAGACGGTCAAAATCGGTTTCAGCCGTTCTGGTGTGGTTTTAGCAGGTCAAAACCGGTTTGATCTGATCAAAACCGGTTTGAGCCGGTATGGTCTGCTTTTAGCCGGTCTGGTCTGGTTTGAGCCGGTCTGGTCTGGTTTCAGCCGGTCAAAACCGGCTCAGGTCGGTCAAAACCAGTTTGAGCCAGTCTCGTCTGTGTTGAACCGGTCAAAACCGGTTTGTGGCCCAGTTTTAGGCGGTCCGGGCCGGTCTGGTCTGGTTTGATCCGATTTTAGCCGGTCTGGGCCGGTCTGATTCAGTTATATGCGGTCTCATCCGGTCAAAACCTGTTTTAGCCGGTCGAAACCGGTTTCACCCGTTCTTGTGTGGTTTCAGCAGGTTGAAACCGGTTTGAGCAGGTCAAAACCGGTTTGAGCCAGTCTGGTTTGGTTTGAACCGGTCTGGTCTGGTTTGAGCCGGTCAAAACCGGTTTGATGCGGTCTAATCAGGTCAAAACCGGTTTGAGCCGGTGAAAACCGGTTTGTAGCCCGGTTTCAGCCGGTCTGGTCCGGTTTGATCCGGGTTCAGCTGGTCTGGGCCGGTCGTGTCCGTTTTGATCCGGTCAAAACCGCTTTGAGCCAGTCAAAACCGGTTTGACTCTGTCTGGTCCGTTTTGAGCCAGTCTGGTGTGGTTTGAGCCGGTCAAGACCGGTTTGAGCCGGTTTGGTCTGGTTGAAGCCAGTCAAAACCGATTCGAGCCTGTCTGAGCCAGTCTGGTCCGGTTTGATCCGGTCTAATCAGGTCAAAACCGGTTTAAGCCGGTGAAAACCTGTTTTAGCAGGTCTGGAGTGGTTTGAGCCAGTCAAAACCGATTTGAGCCGGTCAAAACTGGATTGAGCCAGTCAAAACCGGTTTGAAACGGTCTGGTCTGGTTTGAGCCGGTCAAAACTGGTTTGAGCCAGTCTGGCCTGGTTTTAGCCGGTCTGGTCCGGTCTGGTCCGGTTTGAACCGGTTTCAGCCGATCTCGGCGTGTCTGATCCGGTTTGATCCGCTGTGAGCCGGTCTGGTCCGGTTTGATCCGGTGTCATCCGATCAAAACCGGTTTGAGCCGGTCTGGTCTTGTTTGAGCCGGTTAAAACCGGTTTGAGATGGTTTGTCCCGGTTTCAGCCAGTCTGGACTGTTCTGGTCCGGTTTGATCTGGTTTCAGCTGGTCTGGGCCGGTCGAGTCCGGTTTTATCCGGATTGAGTCGGTCTGGTCCAGTTTGAGCTGGTCTGGTCTGGTTTGAGCCGGTCAGAACTGGCTCAGGTCTGTCAAAACTGGTTTGAGCCGCTCTGGTCTGCTTTAAACCGGTCAATACCGGTTTGTGGCCCACTTTTAGGCGGTCTGGGCCGGTCTGGTTCGGTTTGATCCGATTTTTGCCGGTGTGGGCTGGTCTCATTCGGTTTGATCCGGTCTCATCCGGTCAAAACTGGTTTTAGCCGGTCAAAACCGGTTTCAGCCGTTCTGGTGTGGTTTGAGCAGGTCAAAACCGGTTTGAGCCGGTCTGGTCTGGTTTGAGCCGGTCTGGTCTGGTTTGAGCCAGTCAAAACCGGCTCAGGTCGGTCAAAACCAGTTTGAGCCGGTCTCGTCTGGGTTGAACCGGTCAAAACCGGTTTGTGGCCCAGTTTTAGGCCGTCTGGGCCGGTCTGGTCCGGTTTGATCCGGTCTCATCCGGTCAAAACCGGTTTTAGCCGGTCAAAACCGGTTTCAGCCTTTCTATTGTCGTTTGAGCAGTTCAAAACCGGTTTGAGCAGGTCAAAACCGGTTTGAGCCGGTCTGCTCTGGTTTGAGCCGGTCTGGTCTGGTTTGAGCCGGTCAAAACCGGTTTGAGCCGGTCTGGTCTGGTTTGAGCCATTGAAAACCGGTTTGTAGCCCAGTTTCAGCTGGTCTGGGCCGGTCTGGTCCGGTTTGATCCGGGTTCAGCTCGTCTGGGCCGGTCGAGTCCTTTTTGATCCGGTCAAAACCACTTTGAGCCGGTCAAAACTGGGTTGAGCCGGTCTGGTCCGGTTTGAGCCAGTCTGGTCTGGTTTGAGCCGATCAAAACCGGTTTGAGCCGGTTTGGTCTGGTTGAAGCCAGTCAAAACCGATTCGAGCCTGTCTGAGTCGGTCTGGTCCGGTTTGATCCGGTCTAATCAGATCAAAACCGGTTTAAGCCGGTGAAAACCGGTTTTAGCAGGTCTGGAGTGGTTTGATCCAGTCAAAACCAATTTGAGCCGGTCAAAACCGGATTGAGCCAGTCAAAACCGGTTTGAAACCGTCTGGTCGGTCTAGTTTGAGCCGGTCAAAACTGGTTTGAGCCTGTCTGGCCCGGTTTTAGCCGGTCTCGGCCGGTCTGGTCCGGTTTGATCCGGTTTCAGCCGGTCTGGGCCTGTCTGGTCCGGTTTGACCTGTTGTGAGCCGGTCTGGTCCGGTTTGATCCAGTGTCATCCGGTCAAAACCCGTTTGAGCCGGTCTGGTCCGTTTTGAGCCAGTCTGGTCTGGTTTGAGCCAGTTAAAACCGGCTCATTCCGGTCAAAACCGGTTTGAGCCGTTCTGGTCTGGTTTGATCCGGTCAAAACCGGTTTGTGGCCCGGTTTTAGCTGGTCTGGGCCGGTCTGGTCCGGTTTGCTCTGGCTTCAGCTGTTCTGCGCCGGTCTGGTGCGGTTTCATCCAGTTTGAGCCGGTCTGCTCCTGTTTTATCCTGTCTCATCCGGTCATAACCGGTTTGAGCCAGTCTGGTCTGGTTTGAGCCGGTCAAAACCGGTTTGAGCCGGTCTGGTCTGGTTTGAGCCGGTCAAAACCGGCTCAGGTCGGTCAAAACCGGTTTGAGCCGGTCTGGTCTGGTTTGAACCGGTCAAAACCGGTTTATTGCCCAGTTTTAGGCGATCTGGGCTGGTCTGGTCCGGTTTGATCCGATTTGAGCCGATCTGGGCCGGTCTGATTCGGTTTGATCTGGTCTTATCCGGTCAAAACCAGTTTTAGCCGGTCAAAACCGGTTTCAGCCAGTCTGGTGTGGATTGAGCCGGTAAAAACCGGTTTGAGCCGGTCTCGTCCGGTTTGAGTTGGTTTTAGCCGATCTGGTCTAATTTGAGCTGGTTTGAGCCGGTCTTGTCCGGTTTCAGCCGGTGTGGTCCGGTTTGAGCGGGTCTGATCCGGTTTCATCCTGTCTAACCGCTAAAACCAGGTTTGAGCCGGTCTGGTCCGGTTTGTGTCCAGTTTGAGCCCGGTTTGAGCCTGTCTGTACCGGTTTGATCCGGTCTAATCTGGTCAAAACAGGTTTGAGCGCGTCTGGTACAGTTTGAGCCGTTCTGCTCCGGTTTCATCCGGTCTAATCTGGTCAAAACTGGTTTGAGCCGGTTTGATCCGATTTCAGCCTGCCTGGTTAGGTTTGATCCGGATTGAGCCGCTCTGGTCCTGTTTGAGCCGGTCAAAACCGGTTTGAGCCAGTCTAATCTGGTCAAAACAGGTTTGAGACGGTCAAAACCGGTTTGAAACGGTTTGGTCCCGTTTGAGACTGTCTGATCCGTTTTGATCTGGTTTGAGCCGGTCTGGTCCGGTTTGAGCCAGTGAAAACAGGTTTGAGCCGGTCTGTTCCGGTTTGAGCCGGTTTGAGCCGGTCTGGTCCAGTTTGAGACGGTCTGGTCCGGTTTCATACGGTCTAATCCGGTCAAAACAGTTTTGAGACGGTCTGGTCCGGTTTGAGCCTGTCAAAACCGGTTTGAGCCGGTGAAAACCGTTTTGAGCCGCTGTAATCTGGTCAAAACAGTTTTGAGCCAGTCAAAACCGGTTTGAGCCTGTCTGGTCCGGTTTGAGCTGGTCTGATCCAGTTTGTGCCGGTCGAAACCGGTTTGAGTTGGTCTAATCCGGTCAAAACAGATTTGAGCCGGTCTGGTTCGGTTTGAGCCTGTCAAAACCGATTTGAGCAGGTCTGGTCCGGTTTGAGCCGGTCTGGTCCTGTTTGAGCCGGTCTTGTCTGGTTTGAGACGGTCTGGTCTGGTTTCATCCGGTCTAATCCGGTCAAAACAGGTTTGAGCCGGTCTGGTCTGATTTGAGTCTGGTTTGAGTCCAGTTTGAGCCGGTCTGTACCGGTTTGAACTGGTCTAATCCGGTCAAAACAGGTTTAAGCCCGTCTGGTCCGGTTTGAGCCGGTCTGCTCTGGTTTCATCCGGTCTAATCCGGTCAAAACCGGTTTGAGCCGGTCTGGTCCGGTTTGAGCCGGTCTGGTCCTGTTTGAGCCGGTCTTGTCCGGTTCGAGACGGTCTCGTCTGGTTTTATCCGGTCTAATCCGGTCAAAACAGGTTTGAGCCGGTCTGGTCCGGTTTGAGTCCTGTTTGAGCCCGGTTTGAGCCGGTCTGTACAGGTTTGATCCGGTCTAATCCGGTCAAAACAGGTTTGAGCCCGTCTGGTCCGGTTTGAGCCAGTCCAAACCGGTTTGAGACGGTGTAATCCAGTCAAAACTGGTTTGAACCGGTTTGATCCACTTTGAGCCTGTCTGGTCCGGTGTGATCCGGTTGGAGCCGCTCTGGTTCGGTTGGAGCCGCTCTGGTTCGGTTTGAGGTGGTCAAAACCAGTTTGAGCCGGTCTAATCTGGTCAAAACAGGTTTGAGATGGTCAAAACCGGTTTGAGACTGTTTGGTCCCGTTTGAGCCTGTCTGGTCCGATTTGAGCCAGTGAAAACCAGTTTGCGCTGGTCTGATCCGGTCAAAACAGATTTGAGCCGGTCTGGTCCAGTTTGATCCGGCCTAATCCGGTCAAAAGAGATTTGAGCCGATCTGGTCTGTTTTGAGTCGGTTTTAGCCGGTCTGGACCGGTTTGAACCGGTTTGAGCCGGTCTGGTCCGGTTTGAGACGGTCTGGTCCAGTTTCATCCGGTCTAATCTGGTCAAAACAGGTTTGAGCCGCTCTGGTCCAGTTTGAGTCCGGTTTCAGCCCGGTTTGAGCCTGTCTGGTCCAGTTTGATCTGGTCTAATCCGGTCAAAATAGGTTTTACCCGGTCTGGTACGGTTTGAGCCAGTCAAAACCGGTTTGAGCTGTTGAAATCCGGTCAAAACAGGTTTGAGGCGGTCAAAACTGGTTTGAGCCGGTTTGATTCGGTTTGAGCCTATCTGGTCCGGTTTGGTCCTGTTTGAGCCTGTCTGCTCCGGTTTGATCCGGTTTGAGCCGGTCTGGTCCGGTTTGATCCGGTTTGAGCCGGTCTGGTCCGGTTTCATCCAGTCTAATCCAGTCAAAAAAGGTTTGAGCTGGTCTGGTCCGGTTTGAGTCTGGTCTGATCCGGTTTGAGCTGGTCTGGTCCAGTTTGACACGGTCTAATCCGGTCAAAACAGGTTTGAGCCCGTCTGGTCAGGTTTGAGCCGGTCAAAACCGGTTTGAGCCGGTCTGGTACGGTTTGAGCCGGTCTGATGCGGTTCGAGCCGGTCAAAACCGGTTTGAGCCGGTCTGGTCAGGTTTGAGCCTGTCTGGTACGGTTTGAGCCGCTGAAAACCGGCTTGAGTTGGTCTGGTCCGGTTTGAGCCTTTCTCGTCTGGTTTTATCCGGTCTAATCCGGTCAAAACAGGTTTGAGCCTCTCTGGTCCGGTTTCCTCCGGTCTAATCCGTTCAAAACACGTTTGAGCCGGTCTGGTCCAGTTTGAGCCGGTCAAAACTGTTTTGAGTTGGTGTATTCCGGTCAAGACAGGTTTGAGCCGGTCAAAACAGGTTTGAGCCGGTTTGGTCTGGTTTGAGCCTGTCTGGTCCTGTTTGATCCGGTTTGAGCCGGTCTGGTCCGAATTGAGCCGGTCGAAACCCGTTTGAGCCGGTCTGGTCCGGATTGAGCTGGTCAAAACCAGTTGAGCCGGTCTGGTCCAGACAAAACAGGTTTGAGCCGGTTTGAGCCGGTTGCATCCGGTCCGGTCCGGTTTCAGCCGGTTGGATCCGGTCTAGTCCGGTTTGATCCGGTCTAATCCGGTCAAACAGTTTTGTGCCAGTCTGGTCCGGTTTGAGCCTGTCAAAACCCGTTTCATCCGGCAGTCTTATCCGGTTTAATCCGGTTTGACCCAGTCTCGTCCGGTTTCATCCGGTCTAATCCAGTCAAATCAGGTTTGAGCCAGTCTGGTCCGGTTTGATCCGGTTTGAGCCAGTCTGGTCTGGTTTGAGTCGGTCAAAACCGGTTTGAGCTGGTCTGTTCCGGTTTGTTCCTGTTTGAGCCGGTCACAACCGGTTTTAGCCAATCTAGCCGGTCTGGTCTGGTTTGAGCCGGTCAAAATCGGTTTGAGCCGGTATGGTCTGGTTTGTTCCGGTTTGATCCGGTCACAAACGGTTTTAGCCAGTCTAGCCGGTCTTGTCTGGTTTGAGCCCGTCAAAACCGGTTTGAGCCGGTCTGGTCTGGTTTCTGCTGGTCTGGTCCAGTTTGATCCAGTCAAAACCGGTTTGATCCGGCGGTTTGATCCGGTCTAATCGGGTTTGTGCCAGTCTGGTCAGGTTTGAGTCCGGTTTGAGCCGTTCAAAACCGGTTTGAGTCGGTCTGGTCAGGTTTGATCCGGTTTGAGCCAGTCTGGTCTGGTTTGAGCCGGTCTGAACCGGGTTGTGCCGGTGAAAACCGGTTTGAGCCACTGTAATCCGGTCAAAACAGGTTTGAATCGGTCAAAACCGGTTTGAGCTGGTCTGGTCCGGTTTCATCCGGTCTAATCCACTCAAAACAGGTTTGAGCCGGTCTGGTCTGGTTTGATCTAGTCTAATCCGGTCAAAACAGGTTTTACCGGTCTGGTCCGGTTTGAGCCAGTCAAAACCGGTTTGAGCCGGTCTGGTCCGGTTTGAGCCTGTCTGGTCTGGTTTCATCCGGATTAATCTGGTCAAAACAGGTTTGAGCCCGTCTGGTCCAGTTTGAGCCGGTCTGGTCTGGTTTCATCCAGTCTAATCAGGTCAAAACACGTTTGAGCCGGTCTGGTACAGTTTGAGTCCGGTTTGAGCCCGGTTTGAGCTGGTCTGGTCGAGTTTCAGCCGGTCGAATCGGTTTGAGCCGGTCTGGTCCAATCAAAACAGATTTGAGCCAGTCTGGTCCATTTTGTTCCGATCTGATCCGGTTTGAGCCGGTCAAAACTGGTTTGAGCCGGTCTGGTCCGGTCAAAACAGATTTGAGCCGGTCTGGTCAAGTTTGATCCAGTCTAATCTGGTCAAAAAAGGTTTGAGCCGATCTGGTCCGGTTTCATCCGGTTTGAGCCGGTCTGGTACGGTTTCATCCGGTCTAATCCTGTCAAAACAGGTTTGAGACGGTCTGGTCCGGTTTGAGCCGGTCAAAAGCGGTTTGAGCCGGTCTAATCTGGTCAAAACACGTTTGAGACGGCCAAAACCGGTTTGAGACGCTTTTGTCCCATTTGAGCCTGTCTGATCCGTTTTGATCCGGTTTGAGCCGGTCTGTTCCGGTTTGAGCCAGTGAAAACCGGTTTGAGCCGGTCAGGTCCGGTTTGAGCCTGTCTGGTCCGGTTTGATCCGATTTAATCTGGTCAAAGCAGGTTTGAGCCTGTCTGGTCCGGTTTGAGCTGGTCTGGTCCGGTTTCATCAGGCCTAATCCGGTCAAAACACGTTTGAGCCGGTCTGGTCCAGTTTGAGTCTGGTTTGTGCCCGGTTTGAGCTGGTCTGGTCGGGTTTCAGCCGATCGAATCGGTTTGAGCCGGTCTGGTCCGGTCAAAACAGATTTGAGCTGGTCTGGTCCGGTTTTAGCCAGTAAAAACCGGTTTGAGCCGGTGTAATCTGGTCAAAACAGGTTTGAGCCTGTCAAAACAGGTTTCAGCCAGTTTGGTCCTGTTTGAGCCTGTCTGGTTCGGTTTGATCCGGTTTGAGCCGGTCTGGTCCGGTTTCAGCTGGTCAAAACCGGTTTGAGCCGGTCTAATACTGTCAACACAGGTTTGAGCCGGTCAAAACCGGTTTGAGTCGGTTTGGTCCCGTTTGAGCCTATCTGATCCGGTTTGATCCGGTTTGAGACGGTCTGATCCGGTTTGATCCGGTTTGAGCCGGTCTGGTCCAGTTTCATCTGGTCTAATCCTGTCAAAACAGCTTTGAGCTGATCTGGTCCGGTTTGAGTTCGATTTGAGCCCGGTGTGAGCCGGTCTGGTCCGGTTTCATCTGGTCTAATCGAGTCAAAACAGGTTTGAGCATGTCTGGTCCGGTTTGAGCCGGTTTGGTCCGGTCTGGTCCAGTTTGAGCCGGTGGGATCCGGTCTAGTCCGGTTTGATCCGGTCTGGTCCGGTTTGAGCCGGTCAAACCCGTTTCATCCGGCGGTTTTATCCGGTCTAATCCGGTTTGAGCCAGTCTGGTCCGGTTTCATCCGGTCTAATCCAGTCAAAACAGTTTTGAGCCGGTCTGGTCAGGTTTGATCCGGTTTGAGCCAGTCTGGTCTGGTTTGAGCCGGTCAAAACCGGTTTGAGCTGGTCTGTTCCTGTTTATTCCTGTTTGAGCCGGTCACAACCGGTTTTAGCCAATCTAGCCAGTCTGGTCTGGTTTGAGCCGGTCAAAATCGGTTTGAGCCAGTGTGGTCCAGTTTGTTCCAGTCAAAACCGGTTTGAGCGGATCTAATACGGTCAAAACAGGTTTCAGCCAGTCAAAACTGGTTTGAGCCGGTCTGGTCCGTTCAAAACAGATTTGAGCCAGTCTGGTCCGGTTTGATCCGGTCTGATCCATTTTGAGCCAGTCAAAACCGGGTTGAGCCGGTCTGGTCGGGTCAAAACAGATTTGAGCTGGTCTGGTCTGGTTTGATCCGGTCTAATCCGGTCAAAACAGGTTTGAGCCGGTCTGGTCCAGTTTGAGTCGGTTTTAGCCGGTCTGGTCCGGTTTGAGCCGGTTTGAGCCGGTCTGGTCCGGTTTGATACGGTCTGATCTGGATTCATCCGGTCTAACTGGTCAAAACTGGTGTGAGCCGGTCTGGTCCGGTTTGTGTCCAGTTTGAGCCCGGTTTGAGCCTGTCTGGTCCGGTTTGATCTGGTCTAACCAGTCAAAACAGGTTTTATCCGGTCTGGTCCGGTTTGAGCCAGTCAAAACAGGATTGATCCGGTCTAATTCGGTCAAAACAAGTTTGAGCCGGTCAAAACCGGTTTGAGCCGGTTTCATCCCGTTTGAACCTGTCTGATCCGGTTTGATCTGGTTTGAGCCCGTCTGGTCCGATTTGATCTGGTTTGAGCCGGTCTGGTCCGGTTTCATCCGGTCTAATCCTGTCAAAACAGGTTTGAGCCGGTCTGGTCTGGTTTGAGTCCAGTTTGAGCCCAGTGTGAGCCGGTCTGGTCAGGTTTCATCCGGTCTAATTGGGTCAAAACAGGTTTGAGACGGTCTGGTCCGGTTTGAGCCGGTCAAAACCGGTTTGAGCCAGTGAAAACCGTTTTGAGCCGCTGTAATCCAGTCAAAACAGGTTTGAGCCGGTCAAAACCGGGTTGAGCCGTTCTAGTACGGTTTGAGCCGGTCAGATCCGGTTTGAGCCGTTCGAAACCGGTTGGAGTTGGTCTAATCCGGTCAAAACAGATTTGAGCCTGTCTGGTCCGGTTTGAGCCTGTCAAAACCAGTTTGAGCCGATCTGGTCCGGTTTAAGCCGGTCTGGTCCTGTTTGAGCCGGTCTTGTCCCGTTCGAGACGG
>JAPYXX010000030.1:0-17205 GCA_028551445.1 Miopithecus talapoin
TTGAGCAGGTCAAAACCGGTTTGAGCCGGTCTGGTCTGCTGTGAGCTGCTCTGGTCTGGTGTGAGCCGGTCAAAACCGGCTCAGTTCAGTCAAAACTGTTTTGAGCCGGACTGTTCTGGTTTGAACTGGTCAAAACCGGTTTGTGGCCCAGTTTTATGTGGTCTGGGTCGGTCTGGTCCGGTTTGATCCGGTGTCATCCGGTCAAAACCGGTATGAGACGGTCAAAACCGGCATCAGCCGGTCTGGTGTGGTTTGAGCAGGTCAAAACCGGTTTGAGCCGGTCTGATCTGGTTTGAGCCGGTCTGGTCTGGTGTGAGCCAGTGAAAACCGGCTCAGTTCGGTCAAAACTGTTTTGAGCCAGTCTGGTCAGGTTTGAACCGGTCAAAACCGGTTTGTGGCCCAGTTTTATGTTGTCTGGGTCGGTCTGGTCCGGTTTGATCTGGTGTCATCCGGTCAAAACTGGATTGAGCCGGTCTGGTCCGGTTTGACCCGGTCTGGTCTGGTTTGAGCCGGTCTGGTCTGGTTTGAGCCGGTCAAAACCGGTTCGAGCCTTTCAAAATCTTTTTGAGCCTCTTTGGTCTGTTTGAAGCCAGTCAAAACCGATTCGAGCCTGTCTGAGCCAGTCTGGTCCGGTTTGATCCGGTCTAATCAGGTCAAAATCGGTTTGAGCCGGTGATAACCGGTTTTAAGCGTTCTGGAGTGGTTTGAGCCGGTCTAAACCGGTTTGAGCCGGTCAAAACCGGATTGATCCAGTCAAAACCGGTTTGAACCAGTCTGGTCTGGTTTGATCCGTTCTAATCAGGTCAAAACCGATTTGAGCCGGTGAAAACCGGTTTTAGCCGTTCTGGAGTGGTTTGAGCCGGTCAAAACCGGATTGATCCAGTCAAAACCGCTTTGAACCAGTCTGGTCTGGTTTGAGCCACTCAAAACCGGTTTGAGCCGGTCCGGCCCGGTTTTAGCCGGTCTGGGCCGGTCTGGTCCGGTTTGATCTGGGTTCAGCCGGTCTGGGCCGGTCTGGACCGGTGTGGTCCGGTGTCATCCGGTCAAAATCGGTTTCAGCCCGTCAAAACCGGTTTGACCCGGTCTGGTGTCGTTTGAGCTGGTCAAAACCGGATTGAACCAGTCTGGTCTGGTTTGAGCCGGTCAAAACCCGTTTGAGCCGGTCAAAACCGGTTACAGCCCGTCTGGTCTGGTTTGAGCCAGTCTGGTCTGGTTTGAGCCGCTCAAAACCGGTTTGTGGCCCGGTTTTAGCCGGTCTGGGCCGCTCTGGTCCGGTTGATCTGGTTTCAGCTGGTCTGGGCAGCTCGAGTCCGGTTTGATCCGGTCAAAACCGCTTTGAGCCGGTCAAAACCGGTTTGAGCCGGTCTGGTCTGGTTATAGCTGTTCTGGTCTGGTTTGAGCCGGTGAAAACCGTCTCCGGTTGGTCAAAACCGCTTTGAGCCCTCTGGTGTGGTTTGAACCGGTCAAAACCGGTTTGTGGCCCAGTTTTAGGCGGTGTGGGCCTGTCTGGTCTGGTTTGATCCGATTTTACACAGTCCGGGCCGGTGTGATTCGGTTTGATCTGGTGTCATCCAGTCAAAACCGGTTTTAGCCTGTCAAAATCGGTTTCAGCCTGTCTGTTGTGGTTTGAGCAGGTCAAAACCGGTTTGAGCCGGTCAAAACCGGTTTGAGCTGGTCTGGTCTGGTTTGAGCCGGTCAAAACCGGTTCGAGCTTTTCAAAATCTTTTTGAGCCTCTTTGGTCTGGTTGAAGACAGTCAAAACCGATTCGAGCCTGTCTGAGCCGGGCTGGTCCGGTTTGATCCAGTCTAATCAGGTCAAAACCGGCTTGAGCCGGTGATAACCGCTTTTAGCCGTTCTGAAGTGGTTTGAGCCGGTCAAAACCGGTTTGAGCCGGTCAAAACCGGACTGAGGCAGTCAAAACCGGTTTGAACGGGTGTGGTCCGGTTTGGACCAGTGAAAACCTGTTTGAGCTGGTCCGGCCTGGTTTTAGCCGGTCTGGTCTGGTTTGAGGCGGTCAATACCGGTTTGTGGCCCGGTTTTAGCCGGTCTGTGCCGGTCTGGTCCGGTTTGATCCGGTTTCAGCTAGTCTGGGCCGGTCGAGTCCGGTTTGATCCGGTCAAAACCGCTTTGAGCCGGACAAAACCGGTTTGAGCCGGTCTGGTCTGGTTTGAGCCGGTCTGGTCTGGTTTGAGCCACTCAAAACCGGCTCAGGTCGGTCAAAACCGGTTTGAGCCGGTCTGGTGTGGTTTGAACCAGTCAAAACCGGTTTGTGGCCCAGTTTTAGACGGTGTGGGCCGGTCTGTTCTGGTTTGATCCGATTTTAGCCGGTCTGGGCCTGTATGATGCGGCATGATCCGGTCTCAACTGGTAAAAACCGGTTTTAGCCAGTGAAAACCGGTTTCAGCCGGTCTGGTGTGGATTGAGCAGGTCAAAACCGGTTTGAGCCGGTCTGGTCTGGTTTGAGCCGGTCAAAACTGGTCGAGCCTTTCAAAATCGTTTTGAGCCTGTTTGGTCTGGTTGAAGCCAGTCAAAGCCGATTCGAGCCTGTCTGAGCCAGTCTGGTCCGGTTTGATCCGGTCTAATCAAGTCAAAACCGGTTTGAGCCCGTGAAAACCGTTTTTAGCCGTTCTGGAGTGGTTTGAGCCGGTCAAAACCGGATCGAGCCAGTTAAAAGAGGTTTGATCCGGTCTGGTCTGGTTTGAGCCTGTCAAATCCGGTTTGAGCCCGTCTGGCCCGGTTACAGCCGGTCTGGTCTGATTTGAGCCAGTCTGGTCTGGTTTGAGCCGGTCAAAACCGGTTTGTGGCCCAGTTTTAGCCGGTCTGGGCCGGTCTGGTCCGGTTTGATCCGTTTTCAGCTGGTCTAGGCCGCTCAAGTCCGGTTTGATCTGGTCAAAACCGCTTTGAGCCGGTCAAAACCGGTTTGAGCCTGTCTGGTCTGGTTTGAGCCGTTCTGTCTGGTTTGAGAGGGTCAAAACCTGCTCCGTTCGGTCAAATCTGGTTTAAGCCAGTCTGGTCTGGTTTGAATCGGTCAAAACCGGGTAGTGGCCCAGTTTTGGCGGTCTGGGCAAGTCTGGTAAGGTTTGATCCGGTGTCATCCGGTCAATACCGGTTTGAGCTAGTCTGGTCCGTTTTGAGCCGGTCTGGTCTGCTCTGAGCCGGTGAAAACCGGTTTGTGGCCCGGTTTTAGCCGGTCTGGGCCGGTATGGTCCGGGTTGATCCGGTTTCAGTTGGTCTGGGACGGTCGAGTCCTGTTTGATGAGGTCCAAACCGCTTTGAGCCGGACAAAACCGGTTTGAGCCGGTCTGGTCTGGTTTGAGCCGGTCTGGTCTGGTTTGAGCCAGTCAAAACCGGCTCAGGTCGGTCAAAACCGGTTTGAGCCGGTCTGGTCTGGTTTGAACCAGTCAAAACAGGTTTGTGGCCCAGTTTAAGGCGGTCAGGGCTGGTCTGGTCCGGTTTGATCCGATTTTAGACGGTCTGCGCCAATCTGATTCGGTTTGATCCGGTCTCATCCGGTCCAAACCGGATTTAGCCGGTCAAAACCGGTTTCAGACGGTCTGGTGTGGTTTGAGCAACTCAAAACCGGTTTGAGCCGGTCTGGTCTGGTTTGAGCCGGTCTGGTCTGGTTTCAGCCGTTCAAAACCGGTTTGAGCCAGTCTGGTCTGGTTTGAGCCGGTGAAAACCGGTTTGAGCCGGTCTGGTCTGGTTTGAGCCCGTCTGTTCTGGTTTGAGGTGGTCAAAACCGGTTGAGGTCGGTCAAAACCGGTTTTAGCCGGTCTGGTCTGGTTTGAGCCGGTCAAAACCGGTTCGAGCTGGTCAAAACCGGTTAGAGCCGGTTTGGTCTGTTTGAAGCAAGTCAAATCCGATTCGAGCCTGTGTGAGCCGTTGTGGTCCGGTTTGATCCGGTCTAATCAAGTCAAAACCGGTTTGAGCCGGTGAAAACCGGTTTTAGCCGGTCTGGTGTGGTTTGAGCCGGTCAAAACCGTATTGAGCCAGTCAAAACCGGTTTGAACCGGTCTGGTCTGGTTTGAGCCTGTCAAAACCGGTTTGAGCCGGTCTGGCCCGGTTTCAGCTTGTCTGGGCTGGTTTGTTCCGGTTTGATCCGGTTTCAGCCGGTCTGGGCCTGTCAGGTAAATTTGATCCAGTGTGATCCGGTCTGGGCCGGTTTGATCCGGTGTCATCCGATCAAAACCGGTTTGAGCCGGTCTGGTCCGGTTTGAGCCGGTCTAGTCTGGGTTGAGCCGGTCAAAACCGGCTCAGGCCGGTCAAAACCGGTTTGAGCCGTGCTTGTCTGGTTTGAGCCGTTCAAAACTATTTTGTGGCCCGATTTTAGCCGGTCCGGGCTGGTCTGGTCCGGTTTGATCCGGTTTCAGCTGGTTTGGGCCGGTCATGTCGGGTTTGATCCATTCAAAACCGCTTTGAGCCGGTCAAAACCGGTTTGAGCCGTTCTGCTCTGGTTTGAGCCTGTCTGGTCTCGTTTGAGACGGTCAAAACCGGCTCAGGTCGGTCAAAACCGGTTTGAGCGGGTCTGGTGTGGTTTGAACTGGACAAAACCGGTTTGTGGCCCAGGTTTAGTCGGTGTGGGCCGGTCTGGTCCGGTTTCATCCGATTTTACCGGTCTGGACCGGTCTGATTCAGTTTGATCCGGTGTCATCCGGTCAAAACCGGTTTGAGCCGTTCTGGTCTCATTTGAGATGGTCAAAACAGGTTCGAGCTGGTCAGGTCTGGTTTGAGCTGGTCAAAATCGGTTGGAGCCTGTTTGGCGCAATTTTAGGCGGGATGGGCTGGTCTGGTCCCATTTGATCCGGTTTGAGCCAGTCTGGTCTGGTTTGAGCTGGTCAAAACCGGTTTGAGCCGGTCTGGTCTGGATTGAGCCGGTCAAAATAGGTTTGAGCCGGTTTATCCCGGTTTCAGCTGGTCTGGGACGGTCTGGTCCAGTTTGATGCGGTTTTAGCCGGTCTGGGACAGTCTGCACCAATTTGATCTGGTCTCATCAGGTCGAAATCGATTTCAGCCGGTCAAAACCGGTTTGAGCCGGTCTAGTGTGGTTTGAGCCAGTCAAAATCGTTTTGAGCCGGTCAAAACGGGTTCGAGCCGTTCAAAACCGGTTTGAGCTGATCAAAACCTGCTTGAACCGGTCTGGTCTGGTTGACCAGTTCTGTCTGGTTTGAGAGGGTCAAAACCGGCTCCGTTCAGTCAAAACTGGGTTGAGCCAGTCTAGTCTGGTTTGAACTGGTCAAAACCGGTTTGTGGCCCAGTTTTAGGCGGTCTGGGCCGGTCTGGTCCAGTTTGATCCGGTTTCAGCTGGTCTGGGCCGGTCGAGTCCGGTTTGATCCCGCCAAAACCGCGTTGAGCCGGTCAAAACCGTTTTGAGCCGGTCTGGTCTGGTTTGAGCCGGTCTGGTCTGGTTTGAGCCGGTCAAAACCGGCTCAGGTCGGTCAAAACCGGTTTGAGCCTGTCTGGTCTGGTTTGAACTGGTCAAAACCGGTTTGTGGCCCAGTTTTAGGTGTTCAGGGCTGGACTGGTGTGGTTTGATCCGATTTTAGCTGGTCTGGGCCAATCTGATTCGGTTTGATCCAGTCTCATCCGGTACAAACCGGTTTTAGCCGGTCAAAACCGGATTCAGCCGGTCTGGTGTGGTTTGAGCAGCTCAAAACTGGTTTGAGCCGGTGTGGTCTGGTTTGAGCTGTTCTGGTGTGGTTTGAGCCGGTCAAAACCGGTTTGAGCCGGTCTGGTCTGGTTTGAGCTGGTCTGGTCTGGTTTGAGCTGGTCAAAACCGGCTCAGGTCGGTCAAAACAGGTTTGAGCCGTTATGGTCTGGTTTGAACCGGTCAAAACCGGTTTGTGGCCCATTTTTAGGCGGTCAGGGCTGGTCTGGTCTGGTTTGATAGGATTTTAGCCAGTCTGGGCCAATCTGATTCGATTGATCCGGTCTCATCCGGTACAAACCGGTTTTAGCCGGTCAAAACCGGTTGCAGCCGGTCTGGTGTGGTTTGAGCAGCTCAAAACCGGTTTGAGCTGGTCTGGTCTGGTTTGAGCCACTCTGTTCTGGTTTGAGGCGGTCAAAACCTGCTGAGGTCAGTCAAAACCGGTTTGAGCCGGTCTTGTCTGCTTTGAGCCGATCAAAAACGGTTCGAGCCGGTCAAAACCGGTTAGAGCCGGTTTGGTCTGGTTGAAGCCAGTCAAAACCGATTCGAGCCTGTATGAGCCGTTGTGGTCCGGTTTGATCCGGTCTAATCAAGTGAAAACCGGTTTGAGCCGGTGAAATCCGGTTTTAGCCGGTCTCCAGTGGTTTGAGCCGGTCAAAACCGGATTGCGCCAGTCAAAACCGGTTTGATCCGGTGTGGTCTGGTTTGAGCCTGTCAAAACCGGTTTGAGCTGGTCTGGCCCGGTTTTAGCCGGTCTGGGTTGGACTGGTCCAATTTGATCCGGTTTCATCCGGTCTGAGCCTGTCTGGTAAGGTTTCATCCAGTGTGAGCCGGTCTGATCCGGTTTGATCCGGTCAAAACCGGTTTGTGGCCCGGTTTTAGCCAGTCTGGGCCGGTCTGGTCCGATTTGATCCGGTTTCAGCTGCTCTGGGCCGGTCGAGTCCGGTTTGATGCGGTCACAAACGATTTGAGCCGGTCAAAACCGGCTTGAGCCGGTCTGGTCTGGCTTGATCCGGTCCAGTCTGGTTTGAGCTGCTCAAAACCGGCTCAGGTCATTCAAAACCGGTTTGAGCCGGTCCGGTGTGGATTGAACCAGTCGAAACCGGTTTGTTTCCTAGTTTTAGGCGGTGTGGGCCGGTCTGTCCCGGTTTGATCCGATTTTAGCCGGTCTGGGCCTGTCTGATTCGGCTTGATCCGGTCTCATCCGGTCAAAACCGGTTTTAGCTAGTCTAAACCGGTTTGAGCCAGTCTGGTGTGGTTTGAGCAGGTCAAAACCGGTTTGAGCCGGTCTGGTCTGGTTTGAGCCGGTCAAAACTGGTCGAGCCTTTCAAAATCGTTTTGAGCCTGTTTGGTCTTGTTGAAGCCAGTCAAAACCGATTCGAGCCTGTCTCAGCCGATCTGGTCCGGTTTGATCCGGTCTAATCAAGTCAAAACCGGTTTGAGCCAGTGAAAACCGTTTTTAGCCGTTCTGGAGTGGTTTGAGCCGGTCAAAACCGGATCGAGGCAGTCAAAAGCGGTTTGATCCGGTCTGGTCTTGTTTGAGCCTGTCAAATCCGGTTTGAGCCGGTCTGGCCTGGTTAGATCCGGTCTGGTCTGGTTTGAGCCAGTCTGGTCTGTTTTGAGCCGGTCAAAACCGGTTTGTGGCCCGGTTTTGGCGGTCTGGGCCGGTCTGGTGAGGTTTGATCCGGTTTCAGCTGGTCTAGGCCACTCAAGTCCGGTTTGATCCGGTCAAAACCGCTTTGAGCCGGTCAAAACCGGTTTGAGCCGGTCTGGTCTGGTTTGAGCCGTTCTGTCTGGTTTGAGAGGGTCAACACCGGCTCCGTTCAGTCAAAACTGGTTTGAGCCAGTCTGGTCTTGTTTGAACGGGTCAAAACCGGCTTTTAGCCCAGTTTTAGGCGGTTTGGGCCGGTCTGGTAAAGTTTGATCCGGTGTCGTCCGGTGAAAACCGGTTTGAGCCGGTCTGGTCCGGTTTGGGCCGGTCTAGTCTGGGTTGAGCCGGTCAAAACCGGTTTGTGGCCCGGTTTTAGCCGGTCTGGGCCGGTCTGGTCCTGTTTGATCCGGTTTCAGCTGGTCTGGGCCGGTCGAGTCCGGTTTGATGCCGTCAAAACCGCTTTGAGCCAGTCTGTCTGGGCCTGTCTGTTCCGGTTTGATCCGGTGTGAGCCGGTCTGGTCCGGTTTGATCCGGTGTCATCCGGTCAAAACCGGTTTGAGCCGGTCTGGTCCGGTTTGGGCCGGTCTAGTCTGGGTTGAGCCGGTCAAAACCGGCTCAGGCCGGTCAAAATCGGTTTGATCCGGGCTTCTCTGATTTGAGCCGTTCAAAACCTTTTTGTGGCCCGATTTTAGCTGGTCTGGGCTTGTCTGGTCCGGTTTGATCCGGTTTCAGCTGGTTTGGGCCGGCCATGTCGTGTTTGATCCATTCAAAACCGCTTTGAGCCGGTTAAAACCGGTTTGAGCCGGTCTGGTCTGGTTTGAACCGGTCTGGTCTGGTTTGAGACGGTAAAAACCGGCTGAGGTCGGTCAAAAGCGGTTTGAGCGGGTCTGGTGTGGTTTGAACCGGTCAAAACCGGATTGTGGCCCAGGTTTAGGCGGTGTGGGCCGGTCTGGTCCGGTTTGATCCGATTTTACCGGTCTGGGCCGGTCTGATTCGGTTTGATCCGGTGTCATCCGGTCAAAACCGGTTTGAGCCGTTCTGGTCTCATTTGAGATGGTCAAAACAGGTTCGAGCCGGTCTGGTCTGGTTTGAGCCGGTCAAAATAGGTTTGAGCCCGTTTGGCGCAGTTTTAGGCGGTCTGGTCTGGTCTGGTACCGTTTGATCCAGTTTGAGCCGGTCTGGTCTGGTTTGAGCTGGTCCAAACCGGTTTGAGCCGGTTTGGACCGGTTTTAGCCTGTCTGGCCCGGTCTCGTTCGGTTTGAGCAGGTTTGAGCCAGTTTGTGCCGGTCTGGTCCAATTTGATCCGGTCTAATCCGGTCAAAACAGGTTTGAGCTGGTCTGGTCTCGTTAGAGATGGTCAAAACAGGTTCGAGCCGGTCTGGTCTGGTTTGAGCCGGTTTGTTCTGGTTTGAGGCGGTCAAAACCGGCTCAGGTCGGTCAAAACCGGTTTGAGCCGTTCTGGTCTGGTTCGAGCCAGTCAAAACCGGTTTGAACCGGTTTTTGTGGTTGAAGCCATTCAAAACCGATTCGAGCCTGACTGAGCCGTTGTGGTCCGGTTTGATCCGGTCTAATGAAGTCAAAACTGGTGTGAGCCGGTGAGAACCGGTTTTAGCCTGTCTGGAGTGTTTTGAGCTGGTCAAAACCGGACTGAGCCAGTCAAAACCGGTTTGATCCGGTCTGGTCAGTTTTTTGCCGGTCAAAACCGGTTTCAGCCGGTCTGGTGTGGTTTGAGCAGGTCAAAACCGGTTTGAGCCGTTCTGGTCTGGTTTGAGCCGGTCTGGTCTGGTTTGAGCCCTGTCTGGTCTGGTTTGAGCCGGTCAAAACCGCTTTGAGCCGGTTTGGTCTGGTTGAAGCCAGTCAAAACCGATTCGAGCCTGTCTGAGCCGGTCTGGTCCAGTTTGATCCGGTCTAATCAGCTCAAAACCGGTTTGAGCCGGTGAAAAACGGTTTTAGCCGGTCTGGAGTGGTTTGAGCCGGTCAAAACCGGTTTGAACCGGTCAAAACCGGATTGAGCCAGTCAAAACCGGTTTGAACCGATCTTGTCTGGTTTGAGCAGATCAAAACCCGTTTGAGCCGGTCTGGCCTGGTTTTAGCTGGTCTGGCCCGGTCTGGTCCGGTTTTGTCCGGTTTCAGCTGGTCTGGGGGTTCGAGTCCGGTTTGATCCGGTCAAAACCGCTTTGAGCCTGTCTGGTCCGGTTTGAGCTGGTCTGGTCCGGTTTGAGCCAGTCAAAACCGGCTCAGGCCGGTCAAAACCGATTTGAGCCAGTCTGGTGTGGTTTGAGCTGGTGAAAATCGGTTTGTGGCCCGGTTTTAGACGGTCTGGCCCGGTCTGGTCCAATTTGCTCCGGCTTCAGCTGTTCTGGGCCGGTCTGGTGCGGTTTCATCAGGTTTGAGTCGGTCTAGTCTGGTTTTATCCTGTTCATCCGGTCAAAACCGGTTTGAGCCGGTCTGTTCTCGTTTGAGCCAATCAAAACCCGTTTGAGCCAGTCTGGTCTGGTTTGTGCCGGTCTGGTTTGGTTTGAGCCGTTCAAATCCGGTTCGAGCCGGTCAAAACCGGTTTGATTCCGTTTGGTCTGGTTGAAACCAGTCAAAACCTATTCGAGCCTGTCTGAGCCGGTCTGGTCCGGTTTGATCCGGTCTAATCAGGTCAAAACCGATTTGAGCCGGTGAAAACCGGTTTGAGCCGGTTTGGAGTTGTTTGAGCCGGTCCAAACCGGTTTGAGCCGGTCAAAACCGGATTGAGCCAGTCAAAACCGGTTTGAACCGGTCTGGTCTTGTTTGAGCCGGACAAAACCGTTTAGAGCTGGTATGGGCCATTCTGGTCCAGTTTGATCCGGTTACAGCCGGTCTGGGCCTGTCTGGTACGGTATGATCCGATGTGAGTCGTACTGGTCCGGTTTGATCCGGTGTCTTCCGGTCAAAACCGGTTTGAGCAGGTCTGGTCCGGTTTGAGCCGGTCTGGTCTGGTTTGAGCCGGTCAAAACCGGATCAGGCTGGTCAAAACCGGTATGAGACTGTCTGTTCGTGTTTGAGCCGGTCAAAAAAGGTTTGTGGCCCAGTTTTAGACGGTCTGGGCCGGTCTGGTCCTGTTTGATCCGGTTTCAGCTGGTATGGGCCGGTTGAGTCTGGTTTGATGCGGTCAAAACCGCTTTGAGCCTGTCAAAACCGTTTTGACCCGGTCTGGTCTGGTTTGAACCGGTCTGGTCTGGTTTGAGCCGGTCAAAACCGGCTCAATTCGTTCAAAACTGGTTTGAACCGGTCTGGTCAGTTTTGAACCGGTCAAAACCGGTTTGTGGCCCAGTTTTAGTCAGTGTGGACCGGTCTGGTCCGGTTTGATCTGATTTTAACAGGTCTGGGCCTCTCTGATTCGGTTTGATCCGGACTCATCTGGTCAAAACCGGTTTTATCCGGTCAAAACCGGTTTGAGCCAGTCTGGTCTGGTTTGAGCCGTTCTGGTCTGGTTTGAGCCAGTCAAAACCGGTTAGAGCCGGTCTGGTCTGGTTTGAGCCAGTCAAAACCGTTTCGAGCCAGTTAAAATCGGTTTGAGCCGTTTTGGTCTGGTTTAAGCCAGTCAAAACCGATTCGAGCCTGTCTGTTCCAGTCTGGTGCGGTTTGATCCAGTATAATTAGGTCCAAACCGGTTTGAGCCGGTCAAAACCGGATTGAGCCAGTCAAAACCGGTTTGAACCGGTCTGGTCTGGTTTGAGCCGGTCAAAAACGGTTTGAGCCGGTCTGACCCAGTTTTAGCCGGTCTGTGCCAGTCTGGTCCGCTTTGATCCGGTGTCATCTGGTCAAAACCTGTTTGTGCCGGTCTGGTCCGGTTTGAGCCGGTCTGGTCTGGTTTGAGCTAGTCAAAACCGGCTCAGGCCGGTCAAAACCGGTTTGAGCTGCTCTGGTCTGTTTTGAGCTGGTCAAATCCGGTTTGTGGCCCGGTTTTAGCTGGTCGGGGCCGGTCTGGTTTGGTTTGATCCAGTTTCAGCTGGTCTGGGCCGTCGAGTCCGGTTTGATGCGGTCAAAACCGCTTTGAGCCGGTCAAAACCGGTTTGTGCCGGTCTGGTCTGGTTTGAGCCAGTCTGATCTGGTTTGAGCCGGTCTAGTCTGGTTTGAACCGGTCAAAACCGGCTTGAGGCCCAGTTTTAGGCGGTCTGGGCCGGTTTGCTCCGGTTTGATCCGATTTTAGCCGGTCTGGGCCGGTCTGATTCTCTTTGATCAGTTCTCATCCGGTCAAAACCCGTTTTAGCAGGTCAAAACCGGTTTCCGCCGGTCTGGTGTGGTTTGAGCAGGTTAAAACCGGTTTGAGCCTGTATGGTCTGGTTTGAGCCGGTCTGGTCTGGTTTGAGCGGGTCAAAACCGGTTTGAGCCTTTCAAAATCGTTTTGAGCCTGTTTGGTGTGGTTGAAGCCAGTCAAAACCGATTCGAGCCTGTCTGAGCCGGTGTGGTCCGGTTTGATCCGGTCTAATCAGGTCAAAATCAGTTTGAGCCGGTGAAAACCGGTTTTAGCCGTTCTGTGGTGGTTTGAGCCGATCGAAACCGGTTTGAGCCGTTCAAAACCGGATTGAGCCGGTCAAAACCGGTTTGAACCGGTCTGGTCTGGTTTGAGCCGGTCAAAATCGGATTGAGCCGGTATGGCCCGGTTTTAGCAGGTCTGGTCTGTTTTGAGCCGGTCTGTCTGGTTTGAGAGGGTCAAAAGCGGCTCATTTCCGTCAAAACTGGTTGGAGCCGGTCTGGTCGGATTTGAACCATTCAAAACCGGTGTGTGGCCCAGTTTTAGGCGGTCTGGGCCGGTCTGGTCTGGTTTGATCCGGTGTTGTCCAGTCAAAACCGGTTTGAGCAGGTGTGGTCCGGTTTGAGCCGGTCCGGTTTGGTTTGAGCCGGTCAAAACCGGTTTGTGGCCCGGTTTTAGTCGGTCTGGGCCTGTCTGGGCCGGTTTCATCCGGTTTCAGCTGGTCTGGGCCGGTCGAGTCCAGTTTGATACCGTCAAAACCGCTTTGAGCTGGTCAAAACCGGTTTGTTCCGGTCTGGTCCGGTTTGAGCCAGTCTGGTTTGGTTTGAGCCAGTCAAAACCGGCTCAGGTCGGTCAAAACCGGTTTGAGCCAGTCTAGTCTGGTTTGAACCAGTCAAAACCAGTTTGTGGTCCAGTTTTATGCGGTCTGGGCCGGTCTGGTCCGGTTTGATCCTATTTTAGACGGTCTGGGACGGTCTGATTCGGTTTGATCCGGTCTCATCCGGTCAAAACCGGTTTTAGCAGGTCAAAACCGATTTCAGCCTTTCTGGTGTGGTTTGAGCAGGTCAAAACCGGTATGAGCCACTCAAAACCGGTTTTAGTCGGTCTGGTCTGGATGAAGCCAGTCAAAACCGATTCGAGCCAGTCTGAGCCGGTCTGGTCCAGTTTGATCCGGTCTAATCAGGTGAAAACCGGTTTGAGCCGGTGAAAACCGGTTTTAGTCGTTCTGGTGTGGTTTGAGCCGGTCAAAACCAGTTTGAGCCGGTCAATACCGGACTGAGTCTGTCAAAACCAGTTTGAACCGGTCTGGTCAGGTTTGAGTCGGTGAAAACCGGTTTGAACCGGTCCGGCCCGGTTTTAGCCGGTCTGGTCTGGTTTGAGCCGGTCAAAACCGGTTTCAGCCTTTCTGGTCTGGTTTGAGTCGGTCAAAATAGTTTTGAGGCGGTTTGTCCCGATTTTAGGCGGTCTGGGACGGTCTGGTATGGTTTGATCCGTTCTAATCATGTCAAAACCGGTTTGAGCTGGTGAAAACCGGTTTTAGCTGCTCTGGAGTGGTTTGAGCCGGTCAAAACGGGTTTGAACCAGTAAAAACCGGATTGAGCCAGTCAAAACCGGTTTGAACCGGTCTGGTCTGGTTTGAGCAGGTCAAAACCGGTTTGAGCCGGTCTGGCCCAGTTTTAGCCGGTCTGGGCCAGTCTGGTCCGGTTTGATCCGTTTTCAGCCGGTATGGGCCTGTCTGTTCTGGTTTCATCCGGTGAGACCCGGTCTGGTCCAGTTTGATCCGGTGTCATCCGGTCGAAACCGGTTTGAGCCGGTCTGGTCCGGTTTGAGCCGGTCTGGTCTGGTTTGAGCCGGTCAAAACCGGTTTGAGCCGGTCTGGTCTGGTTTGAGCCGGTCAAAATAGGTTTGAGCCGGTTTATCCCGGTTTTAGGCGGTCTGGGACGGTCTGGTCCAGTTTGATCCGGTTTTAGCCGGTCTGGGACGGTCTGGACCAGTTTGATCCGGTCTCATCCGGTCAAAATCGGTTTCAGCAAGTCAAAACCGGTTTGAGCCGGTCTGGCGTGGTTTGAGCCAGTCAAAATCGGTTTGAGACGGTCTGGTGTGGTTTGAGCAGGTCAAAACCGGTTTGAACCAGTCTGGTTTGGTTTGAGCCGGTCAAAACTGGTTCGAGCCTTTCAAAACCGTTTTAAGCCTGTTTGGTCTGGTTGAAGCCAGTCAAAACCGATTCGATCCTGTCTGAGCCGTTCTGGTCCCGTTTGATCTGGTCTAATCAGGTCAAAACCGGTTTGAGCCGGTGAAAACCGCTTTTACACGTTCTGGAGAGGTTTGAGCCAGTCAAAACCGGTTTGAGCCGGTCAAAACCGGGTTGATCCTGTCAAAACCGGTTTGAACCGGTCTGGTCTGTTTTGTGCTGGTCAAAACCGGTTTGAGCCGGTCTGGTCTGGTTTGAGCCGGTCATAATAGGTTTGAGCCGCTTTATCCCGGTTTTAGGCGGTCTGGGACGGTCTGGTCCAGTTTGATCCGGTTTTAGCCGGTCTGGAACGGTCTGGACCAGTTTGATCCGGTCTCATCCGGTCAAAATCAGTTTCAGCAGGTCAAAACAGGTTTGAGCCGGTCTGGTGTGGTTTGAGCCGGTCAAAATCGGTTTGAGCCGGTCAAAACCCGTGTCAGCTGGTCAAAACCGGATTGAACCGGTCTGGTCTGGTTTGAGCCTGTCAAAACCGGTTTGAGCCGTTCTGGCCCGTGTTTAGCCGGTCTGGTGTGGTTTGAACCGGTCAAAACCGGTTTGTGGCCCAGTTTTAGGCGGACTTGTCGGGTCTGGTCCGGTTTGATCCGTTTTTTGCCGATCTGGGCCTGTCTGATTCGGTGTGATCCGGTCTCATCCGGTCAAAACTGGTTTTATCTGGTCAAAACCTGTTTCAGCTGGTATGGTGTGGATTGAGCAGGTCAAAACCGGTTTGAGCCGGTCAAAACCGGTTTGAGCCGGTCTGGTCTGGTTTGAGCCGGTCAAAATCGGTTCGAGCCGGTCAAAACCGGTTTGAGCCTGATTGGTCTGGTTGAAGCCAGTCAGAACCGTTTCGAGCCTGTCTGAGCCGGTCTGGTCCGTTTTGATCCGGTTTCTGCCGGTCTGGGCATGTCTGGTAAGGTTTGATCCAGTGTGAGCCGGTCTGGTCCGGTTTGATCCGGTCAAACCCGGTTTGTGGCCCGGTTTAAGCCAGTCTGGGCCGGTCTGGTCTGGTTTGATCCGGTTTCAGCTGGTCTGGGCTGGTCGAGTCCGGTTTGATCTGGTCATAACCGGTTTGAGCCGGTCTGGTCTGGTTTGAGCCGGTATGGTCTGGTTTGAGCTGGTCAAAACCGGTTTGAGCCGGTCTGGTCTGGTTTGAGCTGGTCAAAATCAGTTCGAGCCGGTCAAAACCGGTTTGAGCCTGTTTGGTCTGGTTGAAGCCAGTCAGAACCGATTCGAATCTCTCTGAGCCGGTCTGGTCCATTTTGTTCCGGTTTCAGCTGGTCTGGGCCGGTCGAGTCCGGTTTGATGCGGTCAAAACCACTTTGAGCCGGTCAAAACCGGTTTGAGCAGGTCTGGTCTGGTTTGAGCCGGTCTGGTCTGGTTTGAGGTGGTCAAAACCGGCTCAGGTCGGTCAAAACCGTCTTGAGCCCTCTGGTGTGGTTTGAACCAGTCAAAACCGGTGTGTGGCCCACTTTTAGGTGGTGTGGGCCGGTCTGGTCCGGTTTGATCCGATTTTAGCCAGTCTGGGCCGGTCTGATTCGGTTTGATCCGGTGTCATCCGGTCAAAACCGGTTGTAGCTGGTCAAAACCGGTTTCAGCCGGTCTGGTGTGGTTTCAGCAGGTCAAAACCGGATTGAGCCAGTCAAAACCGGTTTGAACCAGTCTGGTCTGGTTTGAGCTAGTCAAAAACGGTTTGAACCACTCTGGCGCGGTTTTATCCGGTCTGGGCCGGTCTGTTCCGGTTTGATCCGGTGTCAGCCGGTCTGGGCCTGTCTGGTCCGGTTTCATATGGTGTGAGCTGGTCTGGTCCGGTTTGATCCGGTGTCATCCAGTCAAAACCGGTTTGAGTCGGTCTGGTCCGGTTTGAGCCGGTCTGGTCTGGTTTGAGCTGGTCAAAACCGGTTTCAGCCGGTCTGGTCTGATTTGAGCCGGTCAATACCGGTTTGTGGCCCGGTTTTAGCCAGTCTGGGACGGTCGGGTCTGCTTTGATCCGGTTTCAGATGGTCTGGGCCGGTCGATTCCGGTTTGATCCGGTCAAAACCGGTTTGAGCCGGTGAAAACCAGTTTGAGCTGGTCTGGTCTGGTTTGAGCCGGTCAAAACCGGTTCGAGCCTTTCAGAATCTTTTTGAGCCTCTTTGGTCTGGTTGAAGCTAGTCAAAACCGATTCAAGCCTGTCTGAACCGGTCTGGTCCGGTTTGATCCGGTCTAATCAGGTCAAAACCGGTTTGACCTGGTGAAAACCGCTTTTAGCCGTTCTGGATTGGTTTGAGCCAGTCAAAACCGGTTTGAGCCAGTCCGGCCCGGTTTTAGCCATTCTTGTCTGCTTTGAGCCGGTCAAAACCGGTTTGTGGCCCGGTTTTAGCCGGTCTGGGCCGGTCTGGTCCGGTTTGATCCAGTTACATCTGGTCTGGGCCGGTCGAGTCCGGTTTGATGCGGTCAAAACCGCTTTGAGCCAGTCAAAACCGGCGTGAGCCGGTCTGGTCTGGTTTGAGCCGTCCAAAACCAGTTTGAGCCAGTCTGGTCTGGTTTGAGCCAGTCAATACCGGTTTGTGTCCCGGTTTTAGCCGATCTGGGCTGGTCTGCTCCGGTTTGACCAGTTTCAGCTGGTCTGGGCCGGTCGAGTCCGGTTTGATGCGGTGAAAACAGGTTTGAGCCGGTCTGGTCTGGTTTGAGCCGGTCTGGTCTAGTTTGAGTCGGTCTGGTCTGGTTTGAGCCGGTCAAAACCGGTTTGAGCCGGTTTGGTCTGGTTGAAGCCAGTCAAAACTGATTCGAGCCTGTCTGAGCCTGTCTGGTCCGGTTTGATCTGGTCTAATCAGGTCAAAACCGGTTTGAGCCAGTGCAAACCCCCTTTAGCCGGTCTGGAGTGGTTATAGCCGGTCAAAACCGGTTTGAGCCGGTCTGGTCTGGTTTGAACCGGTCAAAACTGATTTGTGGCCCAGTTTTAGGCGTTCTGGGCCGGTCTGGTCCCATTTAATCCGATTTTAGCCGGTCTGGGCCGGTCTGATTCGGTTTGATCCGGTCTCATCTGGTTAAAATCGGTTTTAGCCTGTCAAATCGTTTTCAACCGGTCTGGTGTTGTTTGAGCAGGACAAAACCGGTTTGGGCTGGTCTGGTCTGGTTTGAGCCGGTCTGGTCCGGTGTGAGCTGGTCAAAACCGGTTCGAGCCGGTCAAAACCGGTTTGAGTCGGTTTGGTCTGGTTGAAGCCAGTCAAAACCGATTCGAGCCTGTCTGAGCCGATCTGGTCCAGTTTGATCCGATCTAATCAGGTCAAAACCGGGTTCAGCCGGTGAAAACCAGTTTTAGCCGGTCTGGAGTGGTTTGAGCCGGTCAAAACAGGTTTGAGCCGGTCAAAACCGGATTGAGCCAGTCAAAACCGGTTTGAACTGGTATGGTCTGGTTTGAGCCGGTCAAAACCGGTTTGAGCCCGTCTGGCCCGGTTTCAGCCGGTGTGGGCCT
>JAPYXX010000031.1:0-78349 GCA_028551445.1 Miopithecus talapoin
GGCTCAAACCGGTTTTGACCGACCTCAGCCGGTTTTGACCGAATCAAACCAGACCAGACAGGCTCAAACCGGTTTTAACCGGCTCAAACCAGACCAGACCGACACAAACCGGTTTTGACCTGCTCAAACAACACCAGACCGGCTGAAACCGGTTTTGACCGGCTAAAACAGGTTTGGACCGGATGAGACCGGTTCAAACCGGATCAGATTGGCCCAGACCGGCTAAAATCGGATCAAACTGGACCAGACCAGCCCTGACCGCCTAAAACTGGGCCACAAACCGGTTTTGACCAGTTCAAACCAGACCAGACTGGCTCAAACCGGTTTTGACCAGCTCAAAGCGGTTTTGACCGGATCAAACCGGACTCGACCGGCCCAGACCAGCTGAAATTGGATCAAACCAGACCAGACCAGCCCAGACCGGCTAAAACCGGGCCACAAACCGGTTTTGGCAGCATGAGCTGGTTTTGACCGGCTCAAACCAGACCAGACCGTCTCAAACTGGACCAGACCGGCTCAAACCGGTTTTGACCGGCTCACACCGGATCAAACCGGAAGAGACAGAACCAGACCAGCTGAAACCGGATCAAACCGGACCAGACCGGCCCAGACCGGCTAAAAGCGAACCACACCGGCTCAAACCGGTTTTGACCTGCTCAAACCAGACCAGACCGGTTCAAACCGGTTTTGACTGGCTCAATCCGGTTTTGACCGGTTCAAACCGGTTTTGACAGGCTCAAACCACTCCAGACCCGCTAAAAAGCATTTTTCACCGGCTCAAACCGGTTTTGAGCTGATTAGACCGGATGATTCCGGACCAGAACGGTTCAAACAGGCTCGAATTCTGTTTTGATTGGCTTCAACCAGACCAAACCGGCTCAAACCGGTTTTGTCCGGCTCAAACCAGACATACAGGGCTCAAATCAGACCAGACTGGCTCAAACTAGACCAGATCGGCTCAAACCGGTTTTTACCTGCTCAAACCACACCAGACCGGCTCAAACCGGTTTTGACCGGCTCAAACCAGACCAGAGAGGGCTCAAACCAGACCAGACCAGCTCAAACTGGACCAGATCAGCTCAAACCAGTTTTGACCGGCTCAAGCCAGACCAGAATGGCTGAAACCGGTTTTGACCGGCCCAAACCAGACCAGATCGGCTAAAACCGGTTTTGACCGGCTCAAACCAGACCAGACCAACTCAAACCAGACGAGACCGGCTCAAACAGGTTTTGAGCTGCTGAAACCACACCAGACCGTCTGAAACCGGTTTTGACCGGCTAAAACCGGTTTGGACCGGCTGAGACTGGATCAAACCGAATGAGATTGGCCCAGACCGGCTAAAATCGGATCAAACCGGACCAGACCAGCCCTGACCGCCTAAAAGTGGGCCCCAAACCGGTTTTCAAAAGTTCAAACCAGACCAGACCGGCTCAAACCGGTTTTCACAGACTTGAGCTGGTTTTGACCTTCTCAAACCAGACCAGACCGGCTCAAACCAGACCAGACCGGCTCAAACCGGTTTTGACCGGCTCAAGGCAGTTTTGACCGGATGAAACCGGACTCGACCGGCCCAGACCAGTTGAAACCGGATCAAACCGGACCAGACCGACCCAGACCGGCTAAAACCGGGCCACAAACCGGGTTTGACAGGCTCAAACCAGACCAGACAGGTTCAAACCGGTTTTGAATGTCTCAATCCGGTTTTGACAGGCTCAAACCGGTTTTGACCGACTCAAACCATCCCAGAACGGCTAAAACCGGTGTTCACCGGCTCAAACAGGTTTTGACCTGATTACACCACATCAAACCAGACCAGACCGTCTCAGACAGGCTCGAATCGGTTTTGACTGGCTTCAACCAGACCAAAGAGGCTCAAAACGATTATGAAAGGCTTGAACCGGTTTTGACCGGCTCAAAAAAGACCAGACCGGCTCGAACCTGATTTGACCATCTCAAACCAGACCAGAACGGCTCAAACCGGTTGTGAGCGGATTAGACTGGATCAAATTGGACCAGACCGGCACAAACTGGCTCAAACCTGCTCAAACCGAACGAGACCGGCCCAGACAGGCTAAAACCGGTACAAATCGGCTCAATCAGGTTTTGACGGGCTCAAACCAGACCAGACCGGCTCAAACCAGAACAGACAGGCTCCAAGCGGTTTTAACCGGCTCAAACCGATTTTGACCGGCTCAAACCAGACAAAACCGGCTCAAACCGGACCAGAACGGCTCAAAACACACCAGACGGGCTCAAACCGGTTTTAACCAGCTCAAACCGGTTTTGACCGACCTGAGCCGGTTTTGACCGGCTCAAACCAGACCAGACCGGCTCAAACCGGACCAGACCAGCTCAAACCGGTTTTGACTGGATGACACCGGATCACACAGGACCAGACCGGCTCACAACGGATCAAACCGGAACAGACAGGCACAGACTGGCTGACACCGGATCAAACCGGACCAGACTGCCCCAGACCGGCTAAAACCGGGCAAGACCGTCTCAAACCGGTTTTGACCTGCTCAAACCAGACCAGACCGGTTCAAACCGGTTTTGACTGGCTCAATCCGGTTTTGACCGGTTCAAACCAGTTTTAACAGGCTCAAACCACTCCAGACCGGCTAAAACCGGTTTTCACCAGCTCAAACCGGTTTTGAGCTGATTAGACCGGATCATACCTGACCAGAACGGCTCAGACAGTTTCGAATTCTGTTTTGACTGGCTTCAACCAGACCAAACCGGCTCAAAACGGTTTTGACCGGCTCAAACCAGACCGGACAGCGCTCAAACCAGACCAGACCGGCTCAAACCAGACCAGATCGGCTCAAACTGGTTTTGACCTGCTCAAACCACACCAGACCGGCTGAAACTGGTTTTGACTTGCTAAAACCAGACCACACCGGATCAAACCGATTTTGACTGGCTCAGTCCGGTTTAGACTGGCTCAAACAACTCCAGACAGACTAAAACCGGTTTTCACCGGCTCAAACCAGTTTTGACTTCATTAGACCGGACCAAACCGGACCACAACGGCTCAGACAGGCTCGAATCGGTTTTGACTGGCTTCAACCAGACCAGAGCAGCTCAAACCGGTTTTGACCGATCTCAGCCGATTTTGACCGGCTCAAACCAGACCAGACCGTCTCAAATCGGTTTTAACCGGCTCAAACCAGACCAGACCGACACAAACCGGTTTAGAGCTGCTCAAACCACACCAGACCGGCTGAAACCGGTTTTGACCGGCTAAAACAGATTTGGACCGGAAAAGACCGGTTCAAACCGGATCAGATTGGCCCAGACCGGCTAAAATCGGATCAAACCGGACCATACCAGCCCTGACCGCCTATAACTGGGCCAGAAACCTGTTTTGAACAGTTCAAACCAGACCAGACCGGCTCAAACCGGTTTTGACCGACCTGAGCCGGTTTTGACCAGCTCAAACCAGACCAGACCATCTCAAACCAGACCAGACCGGCTCAAACCGGTTTTGACCAGCTCAATGCGGTTTTGACCGGATCAAACCGGACTCGACTGGCCCAGACCAGCTGAAACTGGATCAAACCAGACCAGACTGGCCCAGACCGGCTAAAACCGGGCCACAAACCGGATTTGGCAGGCATGAGCAGGTTTTGACCGGCTCAAATCAGACCAGACCGTCTCAAACTGGACCAGACCGGCTCAAACCGGTTTTGACCGGCTCACCCCGGATCAAACCGGAACAGACAGACCCAGACCGGCTGAAACCGGATCAGACCGTACCGGACCGGCCCAGGCCGGCTAAAACCGGGCCAGACCGGCTCAAACCGGTTTTGACCTGCTCAAACCAGACCAGACCGGTTCAAACCGGTTTTGACTGGCTCAATCCGGTTTTGACCAGTTCAAACCGGTTTTGACAGGCTCAAACTACTCCAGACCCGCTAAAACCATTTTTCACCGGCTCAAACCGGTTTTGAGCTGATTAGACCGGATCATTCCGGACCAGAACGGCTCAAACAGGCTCGAATTCTGCTTTGATTGGCTTCAACCAGAACAAACCGGCTCAAAACGGTTTTGACTGGCTCAAACCAGATAGACAGGCCTCAAACCAGACCAGACCGGCTCAAACCAGACCAGATCGGCTCAAACCGGTTTTGACCTGCTCAAACCACACCAGACCGGCTGAAACTGGATTTTACCGGCTCAAACCAGACCACAAAGGGATCAAACCAGACGAGAACGGCTCAAACCGGACCAGATCGGCTCAAACCAGTATTGACCGGCTAAAACCAGACCACACAGGATAAAACCGGTTTTGACTTGCTCAGTCCGGTTTTGACCGGCTCAAACCACTCCAGACAGGCTAAAACCGGTTTTCAACGGCTCAAACCAGTTTTGACTTCATTAGACCTGATCAAACCGGACCACAACGGCTCAGACAGGCTCGAATCAGTTTTGACTGGCTTCAACCTGACCAGACCGGCTCAAATCGCTTTTGACAGACCTGAGCCGGTTTTGACCGGCTCAAACCAGACCAGTCCGGCTCAAACCAGACCAGACGGGCTCAAACTTGTTTTGACCGGCTCAAGGCGGTTTTGACCGGATCAAACCGGATTCGACCAGCCCGGACTAGATGAAACCGGATCAAATCGGTCCAGACTGGCCCAGACCGCCTGAAACCGGGCCACAAACCGGGTTTGACCGGCTAAAAGTAGACCAGACCTGCTCAAACCGGGCCAGACTGTCTCAAACCGGTTTGACCGGACGACACCGGATCAAACTTTACCAGACCAGCCCAGATCACCTAAAACTGAGACAGAAGCTGGTTTTGACCGGTTCAAACCAGACCAGACTGGCTCAAACCGGTTTTGACCGAACGGAGCCGATTTTGACCCTCTCAAACCAGACAGAATGGCTCAAACCAGACCAGACCGGCTCAAGCCGGTTTTGACCGGCTGAAACCGGTTTTGACTGGCTAAAACCAGACCACACCGGATCAAACCGGTTTTGACTGGCTCAGTCCGGTTTGACCGGCTCAAACAACTGCAGACAGGCTAAAACCGGTTTTCACCGGCTCAAACCAGTTTTGACTTCATTAGACCGGATCAAACCGGAACACAACGGCTCAGACAGGCTCGAATGGGTTTTGACTGGCTTCAACGAGACAGACCGCCTCAAACGGGTTTTGACAGACCTCAGCTGGTTTTGAACGCCTCAAACCAGAACAGACCGGCTCAAACCAGACCAGACCAGCTCAAACCGGTTTTCACCGTCTCAAACCGGTTTTGACCTCCTCAATCCACACCAGACCGGCTGAAACCGGTTTTGACTGGATAAAACCAGTTTTGACCGGATGAGACCGGATCAAACCGAATCAGAGAGGCCCAGACGGTCTAAAAACGAATCAAACCGGACCAGACCGGACCAGTCCGCCTAAAACTGGGCCACAAACCGGTTTTGACCGGTTCAAACCACACCAGACCGGCTAAACCAGGGCCGGACCGGCTCAAACCGGTTTTGACAGGCTCAAACCAGACCAGACAGGTTCAAACCGGTTTTGAATGGCTCAATCCGGTTTTGACCGGCTCAAACCGGTTTTGACCAGCTCAAACCACCCCAGAACGGCTAAAACCGGTGTTCAACGGCTCAAACAGGGTTTGACCTGATTAGACCACATCAAACCAGACCAGACCGGCTCAGACAGGCTCGAATCGGTTTTGACTGATTTCAACCAGACCAAACAGGCTCAAAACGATTATGAAAGGCTCGAACCGGTTTTGACCGACTCAAACCAGACCAGACCGGCTCAAACCAGACTAGACGGGCTCAAACCGGCTTTAACCGGCTCAAACTGGTTTTGACCGACCTGAGCCGGTTTTGACCGGCTCAAACCAGACCAGAACGTCTCAAAACGGACCAGACCGGCTCAAACCGGTTTTGACCGGATGACACCGGATCAAACAGGACCAGACCGGCTCACACCGGATCAAACCGGAACAGACAGGCACAGACCGCCTGACACCAGATCAAACCGGACCAGACTACCCCAGACCGTCTAAAACCGGGCAAGACCGGCTCAAACCAGACCAGACAGTGGTGAAACCAGACCAGACCGGCTCAAACCAGACCAGACCGGCTCAAACCGGTTTTGACCAGCTCAAAGCGGTTTTGACCAGATGAAACTGGACTCGACCGGCCCCGACCAACTGAAACCGGATCAAACCGGACCAGACCGGCCCAGACCGGCTAAAACCGGGCCACAAAGCGGTTTTGGCCGGCATGAGCTGGTTTTGACCGGCTCAAACCAGACCAGACCAGCTCAAACTGGACCAGACCGGCTCAAACCGGTTTTGACCAGCTCACACCGGATGAAACCAGAATAGACAGGCCCAGACTGGCTGAAACCGCATCAAACCGGACCAGACCGGCCCAGACCGGCTAAAACCGGGCCAGATCGGCTCAAACCGGTTTTGACCTGCTAAAACC
This sequence comes from Miopithecus talapoin, assembly GCA_028551445.1. NCBI lineage: Eukaryota > Metazoa > Chordata > Mammalia > Primates > Cercopithecidae > Miopithecus > Miopithecus talapoin. The sequence continues at coordinate 6,464 of JAPYXX010000031.1, forward strand.
AGACCAGACCCGTTCAAACCGGTTTTTAATGGCTCAATCCGTTTTTAACCGGTTCAAACCGGTTTTGACTGACTCAAACCACTCCAGACCGGCTAAAACCGGTTTTCACCGGCTCAAACCGGTTTTGAGCTGATTAGACCGGATCATACCGGACCAGAACTGCTCAGACAGGCTCCAATTCTGTTTTGACTGGCTTCAAAAAGACCAAAACGGCTCAAACCGGTTTTGACCGGCTCAAACCAGACCAAACAGGGCTCAAAAAAGACCAGACCGGCTCAAACCAGACCAGATCGGCTCAAACCGGTTTTGACCTGCTCAAACCACACCAGACCGACTGAAACCGGTTTTGACCGGCTCAAACCAGACGAGACAGGGCTCAAAACAGACCAGACCGGCTCAAACCGGACCAGATCGGCTCAAACCGGTTTTGTCCTGCTCATACAACACCAGACCGGCTGAAACCGGTTTAGACCGGCTAAAACAAGACCACACCGGATCAAACCGGTTTTGACTTGCTCAGTCTGGTTTTGACCCGCTCAAACTACTCCAGACAGGCTAAAACCGGTTTTCACCGGCTCAAACCAGTTTTGACTTCATTAGACCAGATCAAACCGGACTACAACGGCTCAGACAGGCTCGAATCGGTTTTGACTGGCTTCAACCAGACCAGACCGTCTCAAACGGGTTTTGACTGACCTGAGCCGGTTTTGACCGGCTCAAACCAGAGCAGACCGTCTCAAACCAGACCAGACCGGCTCATACCGGTTTTGACTGGCTCAAACCAGACCAGACTGGCTCAAACCGGTTTTGACTGGCTCAAACCAGACCAGACAAGCTCAAACCAGACCAGACCGGCTCAAACCGGTTTTGAGCTGCTCAAACCACACCAGACCGGCTGAAACCGGTTTTGACCGGCTAAAAGCGATTTGGACCGGATGAGACCGGATCAAACCGAATCAGATTGGCCCAGACCGGCTAAAATCGGATCAAACCTGACCACACTGTCCCACACCGCCTAAAACTGGGCCACAAACTGCTTTTGACCTGTACAAACCAGACCAGACTGGCTCAAACCGGTTTTGACCGACCTGGGCCGGTTTTGATCGGCTCAAACCAGACCAGACCGGCTCAAACCAGACCAGACCGGCTCAAACCGAATTTGACCGGCTCAAAGCGGTTTTGACCCGATGAAACCGGACTCGACCGGCCCAGACCAATTGAAACCGGATCAAAACGGACCAGACCAGCCCAGACCGGCTAAAACCGGGCCACAAACCGGTTTTGACCGGCTAAATGCAGAGCAGTCCTGCTCAAACCTGGCCAGACTGGCTCAAACCGGTTTTGACCGGATGACACCGGATCAAACTTTACCAGACCGGCCCAGACCGCCTGAAACTGGGCCACAATCCGGTTTTGACCTGTTCAAACCAGACCAGACTGGCTCAAACCAGTTTTGACCGAACGGAGCCGGTTTTGACCCTCTCAAACCAGACAGAACGGCTCAAACCAGACCAGACCGGCTCAAGACGGTTTTGACCAGCTCAAATCGGTTTTGACCGCATCAAACCGGACTCGACCTGCCCAGACCAGCTGAAACCGGATCAACCGGACCAGACCGGCCCACACCAGCTAAAACCGGGCCACAAACCGGTTTTGAACGGGTCAAAATGGACCAGACCGGCTAACACTGGATCAAACCTTACCAGACAGGCCCAGACCGGCTGAAACCGTATCAAACCGGACCATACCAGCCCAGACCGGCTAAAACCGGGCCAGACCGGCTCAAACCGGTTTTGACAGGCTGAAACCAGACCAGACCAGCTCAAAGCGGTTTTGACCGCCTCAAACCGGACTCGACGGGTCCAGACCAGCTGAAACCGGATCAAACCAGACCAGACGGGCCCAGACTGGCTAAAACAGGGCCACAAACAGGTTCTGTCCGGCTCAAACCAGACCAGAACGGCTAAAACCGGTTTTGACCGTTCTGAGCCAGGTATGACGGGCTCAAGCAAGACCAGACGGGCTAAAACTGGGCTGGACCGGCTCGAACCGGTTTTTAACGGCTCAAACGAGACCAGACCGACTCAAACCGGTTTTGACCTGCTTAAACCAGAACAGTCCAGCTCAAACCAGACTAGGCCCGCTCAAACCGGTTTTGAACGTCTCGAACCGGTTTTGACCGGCTTAAACCGATTTTGAGCGGCTCAAACCACACCAGACCGGCTCAAACCGGTTTTGACCGGCTGAAACCGATTTTGACTGGATGAGACCAGATGAAACTGGTCCAGACCGGCCCAGACCGGCTAAAACCGGATCAAACCGGACCAGACCATCCCAGACCGCCTGAAACCGGGACAAACCGCCTGAAACCTATTTTGACCGGCTCAAACCAGACCAGACCATCTCAAACCGGACCAGACCAGCTCAACCCGGTTTTGACCGGCTAAAACCGGTTTTGACCAGATGAGACCGGATCAAAACGAATCAGACCTGCCCAGACGGGCTAAAATCGGATCAAACCGGACCAGAACGGCTCAGACCGCCTGAAACTGGGCCACAAACCGGTTTTGACCCATTCAAACCAGACAAGACCGTCTCAAACCGGTTTTGACCGTCCTGAACCGGTTTTGACCGGCTTAAACCAGACCAGACTGACTCAAACCAGACCAGACCGACTCAAACCGGTTTTGACCGGCTCAAAGCAGTTTTGACTGGATCAAACGGACCCGACCGGCCCGGACCAGCAGAAACCGGATCAAACCGGACCAGACTGGCTTAGACAGGCTCGATTCGGTTTTGACTGGCTTCAACCAGACCAGACAGGCGCAAACCGGTTTTGTGCTGCTCAAACCACACCAGACCGGCTGAAACCGGCTTTGACCGGCTAAAACCGGTTTTGACTGGATGAGAATGGATAAAACCGAATGAGATTGGCCCAGACTGGCTAAAATTGGATCAAACCAGACCAGACCAGCCCTGACAGCCTAAAACGCGGCCACAAACTGGTTTTGACGGGTTCAAACCAGACCAGACCGTTTCAAACCGGTTTTGACCGACCTGAGCCGGTTTTGACCGGCTCAAACCAGACCAGACCGGCTCAAACCAGACCAGACCGGCTCAAAACGGTTTTGACCGGATCAAAGCGGTTTTGACTGGATCAAAGCGGACTCGACCGGCGCAGACCAGCAGAAACCGGATCAAACCGTACCAGACCGGCCCAGACCGGCTAAAACCACTCAACAAAACCGGTTTTGACTGGCTCAAACCAGAGCAGACCGGCTCGAACTTGTTTTGACCATCTCAAACCAAACCAGACAGGCTCAAACCGGTTTTGACCAGATTAGACTGGATCAAATCGGACCAGACAGGTACAAACTGGCTCAAACCAGCTCAAAGTGAACGATACCGGCCCAGACAGTCTAAAACCAGGCCAAACCATCTCAATCAGGTTTTGACCGGCTCAAATCAGACCAGAGCAGCTCAAACCAGACCAGACTGGCTCAAACCGGTTTTCACCGGCTCAAACCAAACTAGAACGGCTCAAACCGGTTTTGACCGGCCTGAGCCGGTTTTGACCAGCTCAAACCAGAACAGACCGGCCCAAACCGGACCAGAACGGCAAAAACCGTTTTTGACTGGATGACACCGGATCGAACCATACCAGACCAGCTCACACCGGATCAAACCGGACCAGACAGGACCAGACCGGCTGAAACCGGATGAAATCGGAGCAGACCGGCACAGACCGGCTAAATCTGGGCCAGACCAGCTCAAACCGGTTTTGACCGGCTCAAACCAGACCAGACAGGGCTCAAACCAGACCAGACCGGCTCAAACCAGACCAGATCGGCTCAAACCGGTTTTGACCTGCTCAAACCACACCAGACCGGCTCAAACCGGTTTTGACCAGCTAAAACCGGTTTTGACTGGATGAGACCGGATCAAACCGAATCAGACCGGCCCAGACCGGCTAAAATCGGATCAAACCGGACCAGACCAGCCCAGACTGCCTAAAACTGGGCCACAAAACCGTTTTGACCGGTTCAAACCAGATCAGACCGGCTCAAACCAGAACAGACAGGCTGAAACCGCTTTTTAAAGGAAGACATCGGGTCAAACCGGACCAGACCGGACCAGACCGGCTGAAACCGGGCCGGACCGGCTCAAATCGGTTTTGACCAGCTCAAACCAGACCAGACCGGTTCAAACCGGTTTTGAATGGCTCAATACGGTTTTGACAGCCTCAAACCGGTTTTGACCGGCTCAAACCACTTCAGAACGACTAATACCGGTTTTCACCGACTCAATCCGGTTTTGACCTGATTAAACCAGATCAAACCGGACCAGACCGGCTCAGACAGTCTCGAATCGGTTTTGAATGGCTTCAACCAGACCAAACAGGCTCAAAACGATTTTGAAAGGCTCGAACCGGTTTTGACCGGCTCAAACCAGACCAGACCGGCTCAAACCGGTTTTGACCGGCTCAAACCGGTTTTGACCGGATCAAACCGGAATCGACCGGCCCAGACCAGCTGAAACCGGATCAAACCGGACCAGACCGGCCCAGATCGGCTAAAACCGGGCCACAAACCAGTTTTGACCGGCTCAAACCACACCAAAATTGCACAAACCAGACCAGACCGGCTGTAACCGGTTTTGACCAGCTCTAATCGGTTTTGACAGGCTGAAACCAGACCACACCTGTTCAATCCGGTTTTGACCGGTTCACACCGGTTTTGACTGGCTCAAACGACACCAGACCGGGTCAATCCAGTTTTGACCGGCTGAAAACGATTTTGACCAGATGAGACCGGATCACACCGGTCCAGACCAGCCCAGACCGGCTGAAACCGGATCAAACTGGACCAGACCGGCCCAGACCGGCATACACCGGGGCGGACGGGCTCAAATCAGTTTTGACCGGCTCAAACCAGACCAGACCAGTTCAAACCGGTTTTGACTGTATCAATCCGGTTTTGACCGGCTCAAACCGGTTCTGACCGGATGAGACCGGATCAAACCGAATCAGACCGGCCCAGACCGGCTAAAATCGGATCAAACGGGACCAAAACGGCCCACACAGCCTAAAATGGGCCACAATCCGGTTTTGACCGGTTCAAACCACACCAGACCGGCTCAAACCGGTTATGACCGGCCTGAGCCAGTTTTGACGGGCTCAAACCAGTTTTGACCGGCTCAAACCAGACCAGACCGGCTCAAACCGGACCAGACCGGCTGAAACCGGTTTTGACCGGATGACACCGGATCAAACCGGACCAGAACGGCTTCGACAGGCTCGAATCGCTTTTGACTGGCTTCAACCAGACCAAACCGGCTCAAACCGGTTTTGACTGGCTCGAACCGGTTTTGAAAGGCTCAAACAAGACCAGACCGGCTCAAACCAGACCACACCGGCTCAAAACGGACCAGACTAGCTGAAACCGGTTTTGACCGGATGACACCGGATCAAACCGGCCCAGACTGGCTCACACCGGATCAAACCGGACCAGACAGGCCCAGACCGGCTCAAACCGGAACAAACTGTACCAGACCGGCCCAGACCAGCTAAAACCAGGCCAGACCAGCTCCATCCAGTTTTGACCGGCTCAAACCGGTTGTGACCGGCTCAAACCACTCCAGACCAGCTAAAACCAGTTTGCACCGGCTCAAACCGGTTTTGACCTGATTAGACCAGATCAAACCGGGCCAGACCGGCTCAGACAGGCTCGAATCGGTTTTGCCTGGCTTCAAGCAGACCAAACCGGCTCAAACCGGTTTTGACCGGCTCGAACCGGTTTTGACCGGCTCAAACCAGACCAGTCCAGCTCAAACCGGACCAGACCGGCACAAACCGGTTTTGACCGGATAACACAGGTTCAAACCGGACCAGACCGGCACAGACTGGCTAAATCTGGGCCAGACCGGCTCACACCGGTTTTGACCGGCTCAAACCAGACCAGACGGGTTCAAACCGGTTTTGACTGGCTCAATCCTGTTTTGACCGGCTCAAACCGGTTTTGACCGGCTCAAACCACTTCAGAACCGCTAAAACCGGTTTTCACCGACTGAAACCTGTTTTGACCTGATTAGACCGGATCAAACCGGACCAGACCGGATCACACCAGATCAAACTGGACAAGACAGGCCCAGACCAGCTGAAACCGGATCAAACCGGCCTCGACCGGCCCAGACCAGCTGAAACCGGATCAAACCGGACCAGACCAGCTCACACTGGATCAAACCGGACCAGACAGGCACAGACCGGCTGAATCCGGATCAAACCGGACCAGACCGGCCCAGACCGGCATACACCGGGGCGGACAGGCTCAAACCAGTTTTGACCGGCTCAAACCAGACCAGAGCAGTTCAAACCGGTTTTGACTGTATCAATCCGCTTTTGACCGGCTCAAACCGGTTTTGACCGTCTCAAACCACTCCACACCGGCTAAAGCCAGTTTTCTCCGGCTCAAACCGGTTTTGACCTGATTAGACCGGATCAAACCGGACCAAAGTGGCTCAGACCGGATCGAATCGGTTTTGACTGGCTTCAACCAGACCATACAGGCTCAAAACGATTTTGAAAGGCTCGAACCGCTTTTGACCAGCTCAAACCAGACCATACCTTCTGAAACCGGTTTTGACCGGCTCAAACCGGTTTTGACCTGCTCAAACCACACAAGACCGGCTCAAACCGGTTTTGACCTGCTAAAAACGGTTTTGAGGGGATGAGACCGGATCAAACCGAATCAGCCCGTCCCAGAATGGCTAAAATAGAATCAAACCGGACCAGACCGGCCCAGACCGCCTAAAACTAGGTCACAAACCGGTTTTGACCGGTTCAAACCAGACCAGACCGTCTCAAACCAGTTTTGACCGAACTGAGGCGGTTTTCACCCTCTGAAACCAGAAAGTCCGGCTCAAACCAGACGAGACCGGCTCAAGCCGGTTTTGACCGGCTCAAAGCGGTTTTGTCCACATCAACCCGGACTCGAGCGGCCCACACCAGCTGAAACCGGATCAAACAGGACCAGACAAGCCCAGACGGGCTAAAACCGGGCCACAAACCGGGTTTCACCGGCTCAAACCAGACCAGACCGGCTAAAACCGGGCCAGACCGGCTCAAACCGGTTTTGACTGGCTCAAACCAGACAAGACCGGTTGAAACCGGTTTTGACCGGCTCAATCCGGTTTTGACCGGCTCAAACCGGTTTTGACAGGCTCAAACCACTACAGAACGGCTAAAACCGGTTTTCACCGGCTCAAACCGGTTTTGACCTGATTAGACCGGATCAAACCGGACCAGACCGGCTCAGACAGGCTCGAATCGGTTTTGACTGGCTTCAACCAGTCCAAACAGGCTCAAAAGGATTTTGAAAGGCTCCAACCGGTTTTGACTGGCTCAATCCAGACCAAACCAGCTCAAACTGGTTTTGACCGGCTCAAATCACACCAGACCAGCTGAAACCGGTTTTGACCGGCTAAAACCGGTTTTGAGCAGATGAGACCGGATCAAACCGAATCAGACCGTCCCAGACCAGCTGAAACCGGATCAAACCGGACCAGACCGGCCCAGACCGGCTAAAACCGGGCCACAAACAGGTTTTGACCGGCTCTAACCAGACCAGGCCTGCTCAAACCGGTTTTGACCGGCCTGAGCCGGTTTTGACCGGCTCAAACCAGACCAGACCGGCTCAAACCAGACCAGACCAGCTCAATCCGGTTTTGACCGGATGACACCGGATCAAACCGGACCAGACCCGCTCAGACAGGCTCGAATCGGTTTTGACTGGCTTCAACCAGACCAAACAGGCTCAAAACGATTTTGAAAGGTTCGAACTGCTTTTGACCGGCTCAAACCAGCAGACAGGCTCAAACCGGTTTTGACCTGCGCAAACCACACCATACCGGCTCAAACCTGTTTTGACCTGCTAAAACCGGTTTTGAGTGGATGAGACCGGATCAAACCGAATCAGACCGTCCCAGACCAGCTGAAACCAGATTAAACCAAACCAGACCGGCCCAGACCGGCTAAAACCGGGCCACAAACCGGTTGTGACCGGCTCAAACCAGACCAGACCGGCTCAAACCGGTTTTCACCAGATTACACCACTTCAAACCGGATCAGACATGCTCAAACCGGATAAAACCGGTTCGAAGAGCCCAGACCAGCTGAAATCGGATCAAACCAGGCCACACCGGCCCAGACCGGCTATAACTGGGCCAGACCAGCTCAAAACTGTTTTGACCGGCTCAAACCAGACCAGACCAGTTCAAACCGGTTTTAACTGGCTCAATCCGGTTTTGACTGGCTCAAACCGGTTTTGACCAGGTCAAACCACTCCAGACCGGCTAAAACCGGTTTTCACCGGCTGAAACCGGTTTTGACCTGATTAGACCGTATCAAACCGGACCACACCAGCTCAGACAGGTTTGAATCGGTTTTGACAGGCTTCAACCACACCAAACCGGCTCAAACCGGTTTTGACCGGCTCGAACCGGTTTTAACCGGCTCAAAGCAGACCAAACCGGCTCAAACCGGTTTTGACCGGCTCGAACCATTTTTGACCGGCTCAAACCAGACCAGACCGACTAAAACCAGACTACACCGGCTCAAACCGGTTTTGAGCTGCTCAAACCACACCAGACCGGCTGAAACCGGTTTTGATCGGCTAAAACCGGTTTTGACCTCATGATACCGTATCAAACCGAATCATACCGGCCCAGAACGGCTAAAATCGGATCAAACCGGACCAGACCGGCCCTGACCGCCTAAAGCTGGGCCACAAACTGGATTTGACCGGTTCAAACCAGACCAGACCGGCTCAAACCAGACCAGACCAGCTCAAACCGGTTTTGACAGGCTCAAAGGCGTTTTGACCAGATCAAACCGGACCAGACCGTCCCAGACCGGCTATAACCGGGCCACAAACGGCTTGTGACAGGCTCAAACCAGAGCAGACCGGCTCAAACCGGACCAGACCGGCTCAAACCGGTTTTGACGGAACAACACCGGATCAAACCGGACCCGACCGGCCCAGACCGCTTAAAACTGCGCCACAAACCGGTTTTGACCGGTTCAAACCAGACCAGAAGGGCTCAAACCGGTTTTGACCGATCTGAGCCGGTTTAACCCTCTGAAAGCAGACAGACCGGCTCAAAACCGACCAGACCAGCTCAAGCCGGTTTTGACCATCTCAAAGCGGTTTTGACCACTTCAAAACGGACTCGACCGACTCAGACCAGCTGAAAACGGATCAACCAGAACCAGACCGGACCAGTCCGGCTAAAACCGGGCCACAAACCGGTTTTGACCGGCGGAAACCAGACCAGACCGGCTCAAACCGGTTTTGACCGGCTCAAAACAGACCAGAACGGCTAAAACCGGGCCGGACCGGCTCAAACCGGTTTTGACCAGCTCAAACCAGACCAGACCCCTTCAAACTGGTATAGACGGTCTCAATCCGATTTTGACCAGTTCAAACCGGTTTTGACCAGCTCAAACCACTCCAGACCGGATAAAACCGGTTTTCACCGGCTCAAACCGGTTTTGACCTGATTAGACCGGATCAAACCAGACCAGACCGGCTCAGACAGGCTCGAATCGGTTTTGACTGTCTTCAACCAGAACAATCAGGCTCAAAACGTTTTTGAAAGGCTCGACCAGTTTTGACCGGCTGAAACCAGACCACACCGGCTCAAACCGGTTTTGACTTGCTCAAACCACACCAGACCGGCTGAAACCGGTTGTGACCTGCTAAAACCGGTTTTGACCGGATGTGACCGGATCAAACAGAATCAGACCGTCCCAGACCGGCTAAAATAGTATAAAACCGGACCAGACCGGCCCAGACCGCCTAAAACTGGGCCACAAACCGGTTTTGAACGGTTCAAACCAGACTAGACAGGCTCAAACCAGTTTTGACCGACCTGAGCCGGTTCTCACCGGCTCAAACCAGACCAGACCGGCTCAAACCAGACCAGACCGGCTCAAACCGGTTTTGACCGGCTCAAAGCGGATTTGACCGCATCAAACCAGACTCGACCGGCGCAGACCAGCTGAAACCGGATCAAACCGGACCAGACTGGCCCAGACCGGCTAAAACCGGGCCACAAACCGGTTTTGACTGTCTCAAACCAGACCGGACTGGCTCAAACCGGACCAGACCGGCTCAAACCGGTTTTGACCGGACGACACCGGATGAAACAGGACCAGACCGGCCCAGACCACCTAAAACTGGGCCACAAACAGGTTTTGACCGTTTCAAACGACACCAGACCGCCTCAAACCAGTTTTGACCGAACTGAGGCGGTTTTGACCCTCTCAAACCAGAAAGTCCGGCTCAAACCAGACGAGACTGGTTCAAGCCGGTTTTGACCGGCTCAAAACGGTTTTGACTCATTCAAACCAGACTCGACCGGCACAGACCAGCTGAAAAAGGATCAAACCGGACCAGACCGGCCCAGACCGGCCAAAACCGGGCCACAAACCGATTTTGACCGGCTCAAACCAGACCAGACCGGCTCAAACAGGTTTTGACCGGCTCAAACCAGACCTGACCGGCTAAAACCAGGCCAGACCGGCTCAAACCGGTTTTGACCGGATGACACCGGATCAAACCGGACCAGACCGGCTCTCAACGGATGAAACCGGAACAGACAGACACAGGCCAGCTGAAACCGGGTCAAACCGGACCAGACTGGTCCAGACCGGCTAAAACCGGGCCAAACCGGCTCAATCCGGTTTTGACATGCTCAAACCAGACCAAACCAGTTCAAACCGGTTTTGACTGGCTCAATCCGGTTTTGACCGGTTCAAACCGGTTTTGACCGGCTCAAATCACTCCAGACCAGCAAAAACCGGTTTTCACCGGCTCAAACCGGTTTTGGCATGATTAGACCAGATCAAACTGGACCAGACCGGCTCAGACAGGCTCGAATCGGTTTTGACTGGCTTTAACGAGACCAAACCGGCTCGAAATGATTTTGACTGGCTCAAACCAGACCAGACCGGCTCAAACCAGACCAGATCGGCTCAAACCCGTTTTGACCGAACGGAGCAGGTATTGACCCTCTCAAACCAGAAAGAACGGCTCAAACAAGACCAGATCGGCTCAAGGCGGTTTTCACCGCATCAAATCGACTCGACCAGCCCAGACCAGCTGAAAAGGGATCAAAGCGGACCAGACCGGCCCAGACCGGCTAAAACCGGGCTACAAACCGGTTTTGACTGGCTCAAACCAGACCAGACCGGCTGTAACCGGATTTGACCGGCTCTAACTGGTTTTGACCGGCTCAAACGAGACCAGATGGGTTCAATCCGGTTTTGACCGGCTCAAACCACACCAGACCGGGTCAAACCGGTTTTGACCACCTGAAACCAATTTTGACCGGATGAGACCGGATCACACCGGTCCAGAGTGGCCCAGACCGGCTGAAACCGGATCAAACCGGACCAGACCGGCCCAGACCGGCTAAAACGGGGCCAGACCGGCTCAAACCGGTTTTGACCAGCTCAAACCGGACCAGACCGGTTCAAACCGGTTTCGACTGGATCAATCCGGTTTTGACCGGCTCAAACCGGTTTTGACCGGCTCAAACCACTCCAGAACGGCTAAAACCGGTTTTCAGCGGTTCAAACCGGTTTTGACCTGAGTAGACCGGATCAAACCGGACCAGACCGGCTCAGACAGATTCGAATCGGTTTTGACTGCCTTCAACCAGACCAAACAGGCTCAAAACGATTTTGAAAGGCTCGAACTATTTTTTACCGGCTCAAACCAGACCAGACCGGCTCAAACCGGAACAGACCGGATCAAACCGGTTTTGACCGGATGACACCAGATCAAACTGGACCAGACCGGCTCACACCAGATCAAACTGAACAAGATAGGCCCAGACCGGCTGAAACCGGATCAAACCGGAATAGACCGGCCCAGTCCGGCTAAAACTGGGCCAGACCGCCTCAAACCGGTTTTCACCAGCTCAAACCAGACCAGACCGTTTCAAACCGGTTTTGTATGGCTCAATCCGCTTTTGACCGGCTCAAACTGGTTTTGACTGGCTCAAACATTCCAGACCCGCTAAAACCGGTTTTCACCGCCTCGAATCGGTTTTGACCTGATTAGACCGGATCAAACCGGATCAAAAGGGACCAGACCAGCACAGACCGACTACAACCGGTCCAAACAGGCTCAAATCTATTTTGACCGGATCAAACAAGAGCAGACCGCCTCGAACCTGTTTTGACTGGCTCAAACCAGACCAGAACGTTTCAAACGGGTTTTCACCGGCTCAAACCAGACCAGACCGGCACAAACCAGATCAAACCGGAACAGACAGGCCCAGACCGCCTAAAACCGGGACAAACCAGCTCAAACCTATTTTGACCGGCTCAAACCAGACCAGACCGGGTCGAACCTGTTTCGACCGGCTCAAACCTGTTTTTACCGTATGAGACCGGATCAAACCGGACCAGACCTTCTCAAACCGCATCACACCGCACCAAATCAGCACAAACTAGCTCAAAGCGGCTAAAACCGAACCAGACCGTCCCAGAAAGGCTAAAACCGGGTCAAACCGGCTCAAACCGTTGTTGACCGGCTCAAAGCACTCCACACCGGCAAAAACCTTTTTTCACCAGCTCAAACCGGTTTTGACGTGACTAGACCGGATCAAACCGGACCAGACCGGCTCAGACAGGTTCGAAACGGTTTTGAATGGCTTCAACCAGACCAAAACGGCTCGAACCGGTTTTGACTGGCTCAAATGAGAACAGACCGGCTCAAACCAGACCAGACCGGCTCAAACCGGTTTTGACCTGCTCAAACCACACCAGACCAGCTGAAACCGGTTTTGACCGTCTAAAACCGGTTTTGACCGGATGAGACCAGATCAAACCGAATCAGACCGGCCCAGAGCGGCTAAAATCAGACCAAACCGGACCAGACCGACCCAGACCGCCTAAAACTGGGCCACAAACCGGTTATGACCGGTTCAAACCAGAACAGACCGGCTCAAACTGGTTTCGACCGATCTGAGTCGGTTTTGATAGGCTCAAACCAGACAAGACGGACTCAAACCAGACCAGACTGGCTCAAAACTGTTTTGACCTGCTCAAACCACACCAGACTGCCTGGATCTGGTTTTGAACGGCTAAAACCGGTTTTGACCGGATGAGACCGGATCAAACCGAATCAGACCGCCCCAGACTGGCTAAAATCGGATCAAACCAGACCAGACCATTCTAGACTGCCTAAAACTGGGCCACAAACCGGTTTTGACCGGTTCAAACCAGACCAGAACTGCTCAAACCGGTTTTGACCGACCTGAGCCGGTTTTGACCGGCTAAAACCAGACCAGACCGGTTCAAAGCAGTTTTGACCGGCTCAAAGCGGTTTTGACCGGATCAAACCAGACTCGACCGGCCCAAACCAGCTGAAACCGGATCAAACCGGACCAGACCGGCCCAGACCCTCTAAAACCGGGCCACAAACTGGTTTTGACCGGCTCAAACCAGACCAGACCGGCTCAAACGGGTTTTGAGCGGCTCAAACTGGTTGTGACCTGCTCAAACCACACCAGACCTGCTGACACCGGTTTTGACCAGCTAAAACCGGTTTTGACCGGATGAGACCGGATCAAACCGCATCAGACCGGCCCAGACCGGCTAAAATCGGATCAAACCAGACCAGACGGGCCCTGACCGCCAAAAACTGTGCCACAAACCGCTTTTGACCATTCAAACCAGACCTGAGCGGCTCAAACCGGTTTTGACCGTCCTGAGCCGGTTTTGACTGGATCAAACTAGACCAGACCGGCTCAAACCAGACCAGACCGGCTCAATCCAGTTTTGACTGGCTCAAATTGGTTTTGACCGGATCAAACTGGACTCGACCGGCCCAGACCAGCTGAAACCAGATCAAACCAGACCAGACCGGCCCAGACTGGCTAAAACCGGGCCACAAACCAGTTTTGACTGGCTCAACCCTGAACAGACCGGCTCCAACCAGACCGGACCGGCTCAAACCGGTTTTGACCGGCTCCAACCAGACCAGACCGGTTCAATCCGGTTTTGACCAGCTCAAACCACACCAGACCGGCACAAACCGGTTTTGACCGGCTGAAACCGATTTTGACCAGATGACAACGGATCAAACTGGTCCAGACCGTCCCAGACTGGCTAAAACCGGATCAAAACGTACCTGACTGTCCCAGACCGCCTAAAACCGGGATAAACCGGCTCAAACCTATTTTGACCGGCTCAAACCAGACCAGATCGTCTCAAACCTGTTTTGACCGGCTCAAACCCGACCAGACCGGCTCAAACCGCATGAAACGGGACCAGACCAGCCCAGACCGCCTAAATCTGCACCAAATGGGCTCAAACCTATTTTGACCGGCTCAAACCAGACCAGACCGGCTCGAACCTCTTTTGACCATCTCAAACCAGACCAGACCGGCTCAAACCGGTTTTGACCGGATTAGACCGGATTAAATTACAACAGACCTGCACAAACTGGTTCAAACCTGCTCAGACCGAACGAGAACGGCCCAGAGAGGCTAAAACCGGTCCAAACCGGCTCAATCAGGTTTTGACCGGCTCAAACCAGACCAGACAGCCTCAAACCAGTCCAGACGGGCTCAAACCGGTTTTGACAGGCTGAAACCGGTTTTGACTGGCTCAAACCAGACCAGACCGACTCAAACTGGACCAGACGGGCTCAAACCGGTTTTGACCGGATGACACCGGATCAAACCAGACCAGACCGGCTCACACCGGATCAAACCGGACAAGACCGGCCCAGACCAGCTGAAACTGGATCAAACTGGACCAGAACGGCCCAGACCGGCTAAAACCAGGCCAGACCAGCTCAAACCAGTTTTGACCGGCTCAAACCAGACCAGACCGGTTCAAACTGGTTTTGACTGGCTCAATCCGGTTCTGACCACTTCAAACCGGTTTTGACCGGCTCAAACCACTCCAGACCGTCTAAAACCGTTTTTCACCAGCTCAAACCGGTTTTGAGCTGATTAGAGCGGATCAAACAGGACCAGACCGGCTCAGACAGGCTTGAATCGGTTTTGACTGGCTTCAACCAGACCAAACCGGCTCAAACCAGACCAGAACGGTTCAAACCCGTTTTGATCTACTCAAACCACACCACACTGGCTGAAACCGGTTTTGACCAACTAAAACCAGACCACACCGAATCAAACCGGTTTTGACTGGCTCAGTCCGGTTTTGACCGGCTCAAAACACTCCAGACTGCCTAAAACCGGTTCTCACCGGCTCAAACCAGTTTTGACTTCATTAGACCGGATCAAAGCGGACCACAACGGCTCAGACAGGCTCGAATCGGTTTTGACTGGCTTCAACCAGACCAAACCGGCTAAAACCGGTTTTGACCAGCTCGAACCGATTCTGACCTGCTCAAACCAGACCAGACCGGCTCAAATCGGTTTTGACCGACCCGAGCCGGTTTTGACCGCCTCAAACCAGAACAAACCGGCTCAAACCAGACCAGACCGGCTCAAACCGGTTTTGACCGGCTCTAAGCAGACCAGAACGGATCAAACCGGTTTTGACTATCTCAATCCGGTTTTGACCGGCTCAAACCACTCCAGAACGTCTAAAACCGGTTTTCACCAGCTCAAACCAGTTTTGACTTGATTAGACCGGATCAAACCGGACCAAACCGGCTCAGACAGGCTTGAATCGGTTCTGACTGGCTTCAACCGGACCAAACAGGCTCAAACCTGTTTTGACCAGCTCGAACCAATTTTGACCCGCTCAAAACAGACCAGACCGGCTAAAACCGGTTTTTACCGGCTCAAACCGGTTTTGACCTGCTCAATCGACACCAGACCGGCTGAAACCGGTTTTGACCGGATAAAACCAGTTTTGACCGGATGAGACCGGATCACACCGAATCAGACAGGCCCAGAACGGCTAAAAACGGATCAAACCGGACCAGACCGGACCAGTCCGCCTAAAAATGGGCCACAAAACGGTTTTGACCGGCTCAAACCAGACCAGACCGGCTCAAACCGGTTTTGACCTGCTCAAACCACACCAGCCCGGCTGAAACCGGTTTGGACCGGCAAAAACCGATTTTGACCGGATGAGACTGGATCAAACCGAATCAGAACGGCCCAGACGGGCTAAAATCGGATCAAAATGGACCAGACCATCCCACACAGCCTAAAACTGGGCCACAAACTGGTTTTCACCGGTTCAAACCAGAGCAGATCGGCTCAAACTAGACCAGAGCGTCTCAAACCGGTTTTGACCGGCTCAAATCAGTTTTGGCCGGATCAAACTGCACTCGACCAGCCCAGACCAGCTGAAACAAGATCAAACCGGACCAGACCGGCCCAGAACGGCTAAAACCGGGACACAAACCGGTTTTGACCGGCTCAACCCTGAAGAGACCAGCTCAAACCAGACCAGACTGGCTCAAACCGGTTTTTACAGGCTCAAACCAGACCAGACCGGTTCAACGACTCGAACCGGTTTTGACCGGCTCAAACCGATTTTGACCGGCTCAAACCAGACCAGACCGGCTCAAACCTGTTTTGACCAGCTGAAACCGATTTTGACCGGATGAGACTGGATCAAACTCGTCCAGACTGTCCCAGACCGGCTAAAACCGGATCAAACCGGACCAGACCGTCCCAGATCGCCTAAAACCGGGATAAACTGGCTCAAACATATTTTGACTGGCTCAAACCAGACCAGACCGGCTCTAACCGGTTTTGACCGGCTCAAACCAGACCAGACCGGCTCAAACCGGATCAAACGGGACCAGACCAGCCCAGACCGCCTAAAACTGCGCCAAACGGGCTCAAACCTATTTTGACCGGCTCAAACCAGACCAGGCCGGCTCGAACCTCTTTTGACCATCTCAAACCAGACCAGACCGGCTCAAACCGGTTTTGACCGGATTAGACCGGATTAAATTAGACCAGACCGGCACAAACTGGCTCAAACCTGCTCGTACCAAACGAGACCGGCCCAGACAGGCTAAAACCGGGCTAAACCGGCTCAATCAGGTTTTGACCGGCTCAAACCAGACCAGACAGTCTCAAACCAGTCCAGACGGGCTCAAACCGGTTTTAACAGGCTCAAACAGGTTTTGACCAGCTCAAACCAGACCAGACCGGCTCAAACCTGTTTTGACCGGATGTCACCGGATCAAACCGGAACAGACAGGCCCAGACCGGCTGAAACCGGATCAAACCCGACCAGACCGGCCCAGACCGGCTAAAACCAGGCCAGACCGACTCAAACCGGTTTTGACCTGCTCAAACCAGACCAGACCGGTTCAAACCGGTTTTGACTGGCTCAATCCGGTTTTGACCGTTTCAAACCGGTTTTGACCGGCTCAAACCACTCCAGACCGGCTAAAACCGGTTTTCACCGGCTCAAACCGGTTTTTGAGCTGATTAGACCGGATCAAACCGGACCAGACGGGCTCAGACAGGCTCGAATCGGTTTTGACTGGCTTCAACCAGACCAAACCGGCTCAAACCGGTTTTGACCCGCTCAAACCAGACCAGACAGGGCTCAAACCATACCAGACAGTCTCAAACCAGACCAGAACGGCTCAAACCGGTTTTGACCTGCTTAAACCACACCAGACCGGCTGAAACCGGTTTTGACCGGCTAAAACCACACCAGACCGGATGAAACCGGTTTTGACCGGCTCAAAACACTCCAGACAGGCTAAAACCAGTTCTCACCGGCTCAAACCACTTTTGACTTCATTAGACCGGAACAAACCGGACCACAATGGCTCAGACAGACTCGAATCGGTTTTGAATGGCTTCAACCAGACTAAACTGGCTAAAACCGGTTTTGACCGGCTCGAACCGGTTTTGACCGTCTCTAACCAGATCAGACCGGCTCAAACCGGTTTTGACCGACCTGAACCGGTTTTGACCGCCTCAAACCAGAACAGACTGGCTCAAACCAGACCAGACCGGCTCAAACTGGTTTTGACCGGCTCAAACCAGACCAGACCAGCTCAAACCAGACCAGACCGGCTCAAACCGGTTTTGACCGCCACAAACCAGACCAGACCGGCTAAAACCAAACCAGACTGGCTCAAACCGGTTTTTAGCTTCTCAAATCACACCAGACCGGCTGAAAACGGTTTTGACCGGCTAAAACCGGTTTGGACCGGATGAGACCGGATCAAACCGAATTAGATTGGCCTAGACCGGCTAAAATCGGTCAAACCGGACCAGACCAGCCCTGACCGCTTAAAACTGGGCCACAAATCGGTTTTGAGCGGTTCCCAGCAGACCAGACCAGCTCAAACCGGTTTTGACCAGCTCAAAGCGGTTTTGACATCATTAAACCGGGCTCGACCGTCCCAGACCAGCTGAAACCGGATCAAACCGGACCAGACAGGACCAGACCGGCTAAAACCGGGCCACAGACCGGTTTTGTCCTGCTCAAAGCAGACCAGACCGGCTCAAACCGGACCAGACAGGCTCAAACCGGTTTTGACCGGACGACACTGGATCAAACCTTACCAGACTGGCCCAGACGGCCAAAACTGGACCACACACCGGTTTTGACCGGTTCAAACCAGACCAGACTGGCTCAAACCAGTTTTGAACGAACGGAGCCGGATCTGACCCTCTCAAACCAGACAGAACGGCTCAAACCAGACCAGACCGGCTCTAGCTGGTTTTGACCGGCTCAAAGCGGTTTTGACCGAATCAAACCGGACTCGACCGGCCCAGACCAGCTGAAACCGGATCAAACCAGACCCGACCGGCCCAGACCGGCTAATACCGGGCCACAAACCGGTTTTGACCGGCTCAATCCAGACCAGACGGGCTCAGACCGGTTTTGACCAGCTCAAACCAGACCAGAATGGCTCAACGGGACCAGACCGGCTCAAACCGGTTTGGACCGGATGACACCGTATGAAACTGGACCAGACCGGCTCACAAGGGATGAAAGCTGACCAGACCGGCCCAGTCGGGCTAAAACCACGCCAGAGCGGTTCACACCAGTTTTGACTGGCTCAAACCAGACCAGACTGGTTCTAACCGGTTTTGACTGTCTCAAACCTGTTTTGACCGGCTCAGACTGGTTTTGACCGGCTCAAACCACTCCGGAACAGCTAAAACCGGTTTTCACCAGCTCAAACCAGTTTTGACTTGCTTAGACCGGATCAAACCAGACCAAACCGGCTCATACAGGCTCGAATCGGTTCTGACTGGCTTCAACCAGACCAAACAGGATCAAACCAGTTTTGACTGGCTCGAAACGATTTTGACCACCTCAAATCAGACCAGACCGGCTCCAACCGGTTTTGACTGGCTCAAACCGGTTGTGACTTGTTCAATCCACACCAGACCGGCTGAAACCGGTTTTGACCGGATAAAACCAGTTTTGACCGGATGAGACCGGATCAAACCGAATCAGACAGGCCCAGACCGGCTAAAAACGTATTAAACCGGACCACACCGGACCAGTCCGCCTAAAACTGGGCCACAAACCGGTTTTGACCGGTTCAAACCACACTAGACCGGCTAAACCCGGGCCGGACGGGGTCAAACCGGTTTTGACAGGCTCAAACCAGACCAGACCGGTTCAAACCGGTTTTGAATGGCTCAATCCGGTTTTGACCGGCTCAAACCTGTTTTGACCAGCTCAAACCACTGCAGAACGGCTAAAACCGGTGTTCACCGGCTTAAACAGGTTTTGACGTGATTAGACCAGATCAAACCGGACCAGACCGGCTCAGAAAGGCTCGAATCGGTTTTGACTGGCTTCAACCAGACCAAACAGGCTCAAAACGATTTTGAAAAGCTCGAACCCGTTTTGACCGGCTCAAACCAGACCAGACCGGCTCAAACCGGCTTTGACCTGCTCAAACCACATCAGACCGGCTGAAACCGGTTTTGACCGGCTAAAACCGGTTTTGACTGGATGAGACTGGATCAAACCAAATCGGACCGGCCCAGACCGGCTAAAATCGGATCAAACCGGACCAGACCATCCCACACCGCCTAAAACTGGGCCACAATCTGGATTTGACCGGTTCAAACCTGACCAGACTGGCTCAAACCGGTTTTGACCGACCTGAGCCGGTTTTGAACGGCTCAAACCAGACCAGACGGGCTCAAACTAGACCAGACCGGCTCAAACCGGTTTTGACCGGCTGAAAGCGGTTTTGTCCGGATCAAACCGGTCTCGACCGGCCCAGACCAGCTGAAACAAGATCAAACCGGACCAGACTGGCCCAGACCGGCTAAAATCGGTCCACAAACCGGTTTTGACCGGCTCAAACCAGAACAGACCGGTTCAATCCGGTTTTGACCAGCTCAAACCGGTTTTGAACGGCTCGAACCGGTTTTGACCGGCTCAAACCGATTTTGACCGGCTCAAAGCACACCAGACCGGCACAAACCGGTTTTGACCGGCTAAAACCGGTTTTGACCGGATGAGACCGGATCAAACCGGACCAGACCAGCACAGACCGCCTAAAACCGGGCCAAACCAGTTCAAACCTACTTTGACCGGCTCAAACCAATCCAGACCGGCTAAAACCGGTTTTCACCGGCTCAAACCAGACCAGATCGGGCCAAAGCAGACCAGACTGGCTCAAACCGGTTTTGACCGGCTCAAACCGGTTTTGACATGCTCGAATCACACCAGACCGGCTGAAACCGGTTTTGACCGGCTAAAACCGTTTTTCACCGGATGAGACCGGATCAAACCGAATCAGACCGGCCCACACCAACAAAAATCGGATCAAACCGGACCATACCGGACCAGACCACCTAAAACTGGGTCACAAACTGGTTTTCACCGGTTCAAACCAGACCAGACTGGCACAAACCAGACCAGAATGGCTCAAACCGGTTTTGACCGGCTCAAACCATACCAGACAGGTTCAATGCGGTTTTGACCGGCTCAAACCGATTTTGAACGACTCGAACCGATTTTGACCGACTAAAACCAGTCCAGACCAGCTGAAACCACACCCGACGGCTCAAACAGGTTTTGACCTGCTCAAACCACACCAGAGCGGCTGAATCCGATTTTGACCGGCTAAAACCGATTTTCACCTGATGAGACCTGATCAAACCGAATCAGACCGGCCCAGACCGGCTAAAATTTGATCAAACCGGACCAGACGGGCACAGACCACCTAAAACTGGGCCACCAACCGGTTTTGACCTGTTCAAACCAGACCAGACCGGCTCAAACCGGTTTTGACAGGCTCCAACCGGTTTTGAACTTCTCAAACCAGACCAGACTGGCTCAATCCGGTTTTGACTGGCTCAAACCGGTTTTGAACGCCTCGAACCGGTTTTGACCAGCTACAACCCGTCCAGACGAGCTCAAACCAGACCAGACCGGCTCAAACCAGTTTTGACCGGCTCAAACCGGTTTTGACCTGCTCAAACCACACCAGACAGGCTGAAACCGTTTTTGACCGGTTAAAACAGCTTTTGACCGGATGAGACTGGATGAAACCGGATCAGACCGCCCCAGACCGGCTATAATCGGATCAAACCAGACCAGACCGGCCCAGACCGCCTAAAACGGGGCCACAAACCGGTTTTGACCGGCTAGAAGCGGTTTTGACCGGCTCAAACCAGACCAGACTGGCTCAAACCAGACCAGACCGGCTCAAACCTGTCCAGACTGGCTCAAACCGGTTTTGACAGGATCACACCGGATCAAACCGGACCCGACTGGCTCAACCAGATCAAACCGGACCAGACAGGCCCAGACCAGCTGAAACCGGATCAAACCGGACCACACCGGCCCAGACCCGCTAAAACCGGGCCAGACAGGCTCAAATCGGTTTTGACTGGCTCAAACCAGACCATACTGGTTCAAACCGGTTTTGACTTTCTCAATCGGGTTTTGACAGGCTCAAACCGTTTTTGACCGGCTCAAACCACTCCAGACCGGCTAAAACCGGTTTTCACCCGGTCAAACCGGTTTTGACCTGATTAGACCGGATCAAAACGGACCAGACCGGCTCAGACAGGCTCGAATCGGTTTTGACTGGCGTCAACCAGACCAAACAGGCTCAAACCGGTTTTGACCGGCTCGAACCGGTTTTGACCGGCTCAAACCAGACCAGACCGGCTCAAACCAGACCAGACCAGCTCAAACCGGTTTTGACCTGCTCAACCCACACCAGACCGCCTGAAACCGGTTTTGACCAGCTAAAACCGGTTTTGACCGGATGAGACCGGATTAAACCGAAACAGACCGGCCCAGACCGGATAAAATCGGATCAAACCGGAGCAGACCGGCCCAGACCACCTAAAACTGGGCCACAAACCGGTTTTGACCGGTTCAAACCAGACCAGACCGGCTCAAACCGGTTTTGACCTGCTCAAACCATACCAGACTGGCTGAAACCAGTTTTGACCGGATGAGACCGGATCAAACCAAATTAGACCGGCCCAGACCGGCTAAAATCGGATCTAACCGGACTAGACGGGCCCAGACCGCGGAAAACTGGGCCATAAACCGGTTTCGACCGGTTGAACGCAGACCAGGCCGGCTCAAACCGGTTTTGACCGACCTGAGCCGGTTTTGACCGGCTCAAAGCAGAGCAGAATGGCTCAAACCAGACCAGACCGGATCAAACAGGTTTTGAGCGGCTCAAACCAGACCAGACCGGCTCAAACCGGATCAAACCGGAACAGACCGGCCCAGACCGCCTAAAACCGGGCCAAACCGGCCCAAACCCATTTTGACCGGCTCAAACCAGACCAGACCGGGTCGAACCTGTTTTGACCGGCTCAAACCAGACCTGACCGGCTAAAACCAGTTTTGACCATATTAGACGGGATCAAACCGGACCAGACCTACTTAAAACGGATCATATCGGACCAGACCAGCACAAACCGGCTCAATCCGGCTCAAACCGTACCAGAACGGGCCAGACTGGCTAAAACCGGGCCAAATCGGCTCAAACCGGTTTTGACTGTCTCAAACCAGACCAGACCGGTTCAAACCGGTTTTGACTGGCTCAATCCGGT
Source organism: Miopithecus talapoin (assembly GCA_028551445.1). NCBI lineage: Eukaryota > Metazoa > Chordata > Mammalia > Primates > Cercopithecidae > Miopithecus > Miopithecus talapoin. Next base: position 29,498 of record JAPYXX010000031.1, read on the forward strand.
TTTGACAGGCTCAAACCGGTTTTGACCGGCTCAAACCACTCCAGACCGGCTAAAACCGGTTTTCACCGGGTCAAACCGGTTTTGACCTGATTAAACCGTTTCAAACCGGACCAGACTGGCTCAGACAGGCTCGAATTGGTTTTGACTGGCTTCAACCAGACGAAACCGGCTCGAACCGGTTTTGACCGGCTCAAACCAGACCAGACCGACCCAAACCAGACCAGACCGTCTCAAACCGGTTTTGACCCCTCAAACCTGTTTTAACCTGCTCGAATCACACCAGACCGGCTGAAACCGGTTTTGACCGCATGAGACCGGATCAAACCGAAACAGACCGGCTAAAATCGGATCAAACCGGACCAGACCGGCCGAGACCGCCTGAAACTGGGCCACAAACCGGTTTTGACCGGTTCAAACTGGACCAGACCACCTCAAACCGGATTTGACCGGATGACACCGGATCAAACCGGACCAGACCGGCTCACACGGGATCAAAGCGGACCAGACAGGCACAGACCGGCTGAAACCGGATCAAACAGGACCAGACAGGCACAGACTGGCTAAAACAGGGCCAGACCGGCTCAAACCGGTTTTGATCGACCTGAGTCGGTTTTGACCGGCTCAAACCAGACTAGACCGGCCCAAACCAGACCAGACCGGCTCAAACCGGATCAAACCGGAACAGACCGGCCCATCCGCCTAAAACCGGGCAAAACCGGCTCAAACCTATTTTTACTGGCTCAAACCAGACCAGACTGTGTCGAACCTGTGTTGACCGGCTCAAACCAGACCTGACCGGCTCAAACCGGTTATGACCATATGAGACCGGATCAAACCGGAGCAGACCTTCTCAAACCAGATCATACCGGACCAGACCAGCACAAACCAGCTCAAACCGGCTCAAACCAAACCAGCCCGGCCCAGACAGGCTAAAACCGGGCCAGACCGGCTAAAACCGGTTTTGACCGGCTCAAATCAGACCACACCGGTTCAAATCGGTTTTGACTGGCTCAATCCAGTTTTGACTAGCTCAAACCATTCCAGACCGCCTAAAACCGGATTTCACCTGCTCAATCCGGTTTTGACCTGATTAGACCGGATCAAACCGGACCAGACCGGCTCAGAGAGGCTCGATTCGGTTTTGACTGGCTTCAACCAGAACAAACCGGCTTGAACCGGTTTTGACCGGCTCAAACCAGACCAGATCGGCTCAAACCGGTTTTGACCTGCTCAAACCATTCCAGACCGGCTGAAACCGGTTTTGACCAGCTAAAACCGGTTTTCACCGGACGAGACTGGATCAAACGAAATCAGACCGGCCCAGGCTGGCTAAAATCGGATCAAACCTGACCATACCGGCACAGACCGCCTGAAACTGGGCGACAAACCGGTTTTGACCGGTTCTAACCAGACCAGACCTGCTCAAACCGGTTTTGACCGAGCTGGTTTTGACCGGCTCAAACCATACCAGACCGGCTAAAACCAGACCAGACCGCCTCAAACAGGTTTTGACCGACCTGAGCCGGTTTTGACTGGCTCAAACCAGACCAGACCAGTTCAATCCAGACCAGAACGGCTCAAACCGGTTTTGCCGGCTCAAACCAGACCAGACTGGCTCAAACCGGTTTTGACCAGATGAGACAGGATAAATCCGGACCGGACTGGCTCAAACCGGATGAAACCGCACCAGACCGGCCCAGAACAGTTGAAGCCGCAGCAAACCGGACCAGACCGGCCCAGACCGGCTAAAACCGGGCCACAAACCGGTTTTGACCAGCTCAAACCAGACTAGACCGGCTCAAACTGGTTTCGACCCGCCTGAGACGGTTTTGACCGGCTCAAACCAGATCAGACCGGCTCAAATCGGACCAGACCGACACAAACCGGTTTTGACCGGATGACACCGGATCAAACCGTAACAGACTGGCTCAAAACGGTTTCGACCAGCCTGAGCCGGTTTTGTCCGTGTCAAACCAGACCAGAACGGCTCAAAGCAGATCAGACCAGCTCAAACCGGTTTTGACCTGCTCAAACCACATCAGACCGTCTGAAACCGGTTTTGACCGGATGAGACCGGATCAAACCGAATCAGACCGTCCCAGACCGGCTAAAATCGGATCAAACCGGATCAGACCAGCCCAGACCACCTAAAACTGGGCCACAAACCGGTTTTGACTGGTTTAAACCAGACAAGACCGGCTCAAACAAGTTTTGAATGACATGAGCTGGTTTTGACCGGCTCAAACCAGTCCAGAACGGCTAAAACCACTCCAGAACGGCTAAAACCGGTTTTCACCGGCTCAAACCGGTTTTGTCCTGATAAACCGGATCAAAACGGACCAGACCGGCTCAGAGAGGCTCGAATCGGTTTTGACTTGCTTCAATAAGACCAAACCAGCTCAAACCGTTTTTGACGAGCTCGAAGCAGTTTTGACCGGCTCAAACCAGACCAAACCGGCTGAAACCAGACAAGACCGGCTCAAACCGGTTTTGACCAGCTCAAACCGGTTTTGACCTGTTCAAACCACACGAGACTGGCTGAAACCGGTTTTAACCAGCTAAAACCTGTTTTGACCGGATGAGACCGGATCAAACCGAATCAGACCGGCCCAGACCGCCTAAAATCGGATCAAACAGGACTAGACCAGCCCAGACCACCTAAAACTGGGCCACAAACCAGTTTTGACCGGTTAAAACCAGACTAGACCTGCTCAAACCGGTTTTGACTGACCTGAGCCGGTTTTGAAAGGCTCAAACCAGACCAGACCGGCTCAAACCACACCAGACCGGCTCAAACCGGTTTCGACCGTCTCAAAGCGGTTTAGACCGAAACAAACCGGACTCGACAGGCCCAGACCAGCTGAAACCGGATCAAACCGGACCAGACCGGCCCAGACCAGCTAAAACCAGGCCACAAACCGGTATTGACCGGCTCAAACCAGACCAGACCAGCTCAAATCGGTTTTGACCTGCTCGAGCCACACCAGACCGGCTGAAACCGGTTTTGACTGGCTAAAACCGGTTTTGACTGGATGAGAGCGGATCAAACCGAATTAGACCGGCCCAGACCGGCTAATATCGGATCAAACCGGACCAGACCGGTACAGACCGCCTAAATCTGGGCCACAAACCGGTTTTGACCTACCTGAGACGGTTTTGACCGGCTCAAACCAGACCAGACTGGCTCAAACCAGACCAGACCGGCTCAAACAGGTTTTGAGAGGCTCAAACCAGACCAGACCGGCTCAAATCGGATCAAACCGGAACAGACCTGCCCAGACCGCGTAAAACCTGGCCAAACCGGCTCAAACCTATTTTCACCGGCTCAAACCAACCAGACCGGGTCGATGCTGGTTTGACCGGTTCAAACCAGACCTGACGGCTCAAACCGGTTTTGACCATATTAGATCGGATCAAACCGGACCAGAGCTTCTCAAACCGGATCATACCAGCCAGACCAGCACAAACCGGCTCAAACCGGCTCAAAACGTACCAGACCGGGCCAGACTGGCTACAACCGGGCCAAATCGGCTCAAACCGGTTTTGTCCGGCTCAAACCATACCAGACCGGTTCAAACCGGTTTTGACTGGCTCAATCCCGTTTTGAATGGCTCAAACCCCTCCAGACTGGCTAAAACCGGTTTTCATCGGCTCAAACCGGTTTTGACCTGATTAGACCGAATCAAACCGGACCAGACTGGCTCAGAGAGGCTCGAATGGTTTTGACTGGCTTCAACCAGACGAAACCGGCTCAAACCGGTTTTGACCGGATCAAACCGGTTTTGACCGGATCAAACCAGACCAGACCGGCCCAAACCAGACCAGAACAGCTGAAACCGGTTTTTACCGGCTCAAACCGGTTTTGACCAGCTAAAACCACACCAGACCGGCTGAAACCGGTTTTGACCAGATGAGACCCCATCAAAACGAATCAGACCGGCCTTGACCAGCTACAATCGGATCAAACCAAACCGGACCCACACAGACCGCCTAAAACTGATCCACAAACCAGTTTTGACCGGTTCAAACCAGACGAGACCGGCTCAAACCAGACCAGACCGGCTCAAACCGGTTTTGACCGCCTCAAACTGGTGTTGACCGGCTCAATCCAGACCAGACCGGCGGTAACCGGTTTTGACCGGCTAAAACCTGTTTTGACCGAATGAGACAGGATCAAACCAAATCAGACCAGCCCAAACCGGCTAAAATTGGATCAAATCGGACTAGACCGGCCCAGACAGGCTGAAACCGGGCCTAACCGGCTCAAACCAGTTTTGACCGGTTCAAACCAGACCAGACCGGCTCAAACCGGTTTTGACCGGATGACACCGGATCAAACCGGACCAGACCGGCTCACACCGGATCAAAGCGGACCAGACAGGCCCAGACCGCCTGAAACCGGATCAAACTGGACCAGATCGGCCCATACTGGCTAAAACTGGGCCAGACCGTATCAAATCGGTTTTGACAGGCTCAAACCAGACCAGACCGGTTCAAACCGGTTTTGAGTGGCTCAATCCGGTTTTGACCAGCTCAAACTGGTTTTGACCGGCTCAAAGCACTCCAGGCAGGCTAAAACCGGTTTCCACGGGCTCAAACCGGTTTTGACCTGATTAGACCAGATCAACCGGACGAGACCGGCTCAGACAGGCTCGAATCGGTTTTGACTGGCTTCAACCAGAACAAACTGGCTCAAACCAGTTTTGACCGGCTCAAACCACACTAGACCGGCTGAAACCGGTTTTGACCGGATGAGACCGGATCAAACCGAATCAGACTGGCCCAGACCGACTAAAATCGGATCAAACCGGATCAGCCTGGCCCAGACCACCTAAAAATGGGCCACAAACCGGTTTTGAACGGTTCAAACCAGACCAGACCAGCTCAAACCGGTTTTGACTGACCTGAGCCGGTTTTGACCGGCTCAAACCGATTTTGACCGGCTCAAACCGGACCAGACCGGCTGAAACCGGATCAAACCAGAAAAGACCAGGTCGAACCTGTTTTGACTGGCTCAAACCAGACCTGAGCGGCTCAAACCGGTTTTGACTGTATTAGACCGGATCAAACCAGACCGGACCTTCTCAAACCGGATCATACCGGACCAGTCCAGCACAAACCGGCTCAAACCGGCTGAAACCGAACCAGACCGGCCCATACAGGCTAAAACCAGGGCAAACTTGCTCAAACCGGTTTTGACAGGCTCAAACCAGACGAGTCCGTTTCAAACCGGTTTTGACTGGCTCAATCCGGTTTTCACCGGCTCAAACCAGTTTTGACCGGCTCAAACCAGTCCAGACCGTTTAAAACCGGTTTTCACTGGCTAAAACCGGTTTTGACCTGATTAGACCGGATCAAACTGGACCAGACCGGCTCAGACACGCTCGAATCGGTTTTGACTGGCTTCAACCAGACCAAACCGGCTCAAACCAGTTTTGACCGGCTCAAACCAGACCAGAACGGCTGAAACCGGTTATGACCGGCTCAAACCGGTTTTGACCCGTTCAAACCAGACCAGACCAGCTCAAACCGGTTTTGACCGTCCTGAGCCGGGTTTGACTGGTTCAAACCAGACCAGACGGGCTCAAACCAGACCAGACCGGCTCAAACCAGTTTTGACCGGCTCAAAGTGGTTTTGACCGGAACAAACTGTACTCGACCAGCCCAGACCAGCTGAAACCGTATCAAACCGGACCAGGCCGGCCCAGACCGCCCAATACTGGGCCACAAAGCGGTTTTGACCGGTTCAAACCGGACCAGACCGGCTCAAACCAGTTTTGAACGGATGACACCGGATCAAACCGGACCAGACCAGCTCACAGCGGATCAAAGCGGACCAGACAGGCCCAGACCGGCTGAAACCAGATCAAACCGGACCAGACCGGCCCAGACCGGCTAAAACTGGGCGAGACCAGCTCAAACCGGTTTTAACCGGCTCATACCATACCAGACTGGTTGAAACCGTTTTTGACTGGCTCAATCCTGGTTTGACGGGCACAAAGCGATTTTGACCGGCTCAAACCTCTCCAGACCGGCTAAAACCGGTTTTGACCGGCTCAAACCGGTTTTGACCTGATCAGACCAGATCAAACCGGACCAGAGCGGCCCTGACAGGCTCGAATCGGTTTTGACTGGCTTCAAACAGACCAAACCGGCTCAAACCGGTTTTGACCAGCTCGAACCGGTTTTGACCGGCTCAAACCAGACCAGACCGGCTCAATCCTGACCACACCGGCTCATACCGGTTTTGACCTGCTCAAACCACACCAGACCGGCTGAAACCGGTTTTGACAGGATGAGACCGGATCAAACCGAATCAGACGGGCCCAGACCGCCTAAAATCGGATCAAACTGGACCAGACCGGACCAGACTGGCCCAGACCGCCTAAAAGTGGTCCACAAACAGGTTTTAACCGGTTCAGACCAGATCAGACCGGCACAAACCGGTTTTGACCGACTTGAGCCGGTTTTGAACGGCTCAAACCAGAGCAGACCGGCTCAAACCAGACCAGACCGGCTCAAACCGGTTTTGACCGGCTCAAGGCATACCAGACCGGCTCAAACAGGATCGAACCGGAACAGACCGGCCCAGGCCGCCTAAAACCGGGCCAAACCGGCTCAAAACTATTTTAACCGGCTGAAACCAGACCAGAACGGGTCGAACCGGTTTTGACCGGCTCAAAAAAGACCTGACCGGCTCAAACCGGTTTTGACCGTATTAGACCGGATCAAGCCGGACCTGACCTTCTCAAACTCGATAATACCGGACCAGACCAGCAAAAAGCGTCTCAAACTGGCTCAAACCGATCCAGATCGACCCAGACAGGCTCAAACTGGGCCAAACCGGCTCAAACCGGTTTTGACCGGCTCAAAGCAGACCACAACAGTTCAAACCGGTTTGACTGGCTCAATCTGGTTTTGACCGGCTCAAACCGGTTTTGATCGGCTCAAACCACTCCAAACCGGCTAAAACCGGTTTTCACCGGCTCAAACCAGTTTTGACCTGATTAGACCGGATCAAACCGTACCAGACCGGCTCGACAGGCTCTAATCGGTTTTGACTGGCTTCAACCAGATCAAACCGGCTCAAACCGGTTTTTAACGGCTCAAACCAGACCAGACAGGCCCAAACCAGACCAGACCGGCTCAAACCGTTTTTAGCGGCTCAAACCAGACCAGACCGGTTCAATCTGGTTTTCACTGGCTCAAACCAGTTTTGAATGGCTCGAACTGGTTTTGACCGGCTCAAACCAGACCAGACCGGCTCAAACTAGACCAGACTGGCTCAAACCGATTTTGACCAGAGGAGATAGGATAAAACCGGACCAGACCGGCTCAAACCGGATGAAACTGCACCAGACCGGCCCAGAACAGCTGAAGTTGGAGCATCCTGGACCAGACCGGCCCAGACCGGCTAAAACCGGGACACAAACCAGTTTGGACCGACTCAAACCAGAACAGACCAGCTCAAACTGGTTTTGACCGGCCTGAGCCGGTTTTGACTGGCTCAATCCAGACTGAACCAGCTCAAACCAGACCAGACCTGCTCAAACCGGTTTTGACCGGATGACACCGGATCAAACCGGACCAGACCGGCTCACACCTGATCAAACCGGACCAGACAGTCCCAGACCGGCTGAAACCGGATCAAACCGGACCAGACCAGCCCAGACCGGCTAAAACAGGGCCAGACCGGCTCAAACCGGTTTTGACCGGCTCAAACCACACCAGACCGGTTCAAACCGGTTTTGACTGGCTCAATCCGGTTTTGACCGGCTCGAACCCGTTTTGACCGGCTCAAACCACTCCAGACCGGCTAAAACCGGTTATCACCGGCTCAAACCGGTTTTGACCTGATTAGAACGGATCAAACCGGACCAGACCGGCTCAGACAGGCTCGAATCGGTTTTGACTGGCTTCAACCAGACCAAACCGTCTCAAACCGGTTTTGACCAGCTGGAACAGGTTTTGACTGGCTCAAACCTGACCAGACAGGCTCTAACCAGACCAGACAGGCTCAAACCGGTTTTGACCTGCTCAAACCACAAGAGACTGGCTACAAACGGTTTTGACCAGTTAAAACTGGGTTTGACGGGATGAGACTGTATCATACTGGACCACACCGGCTCAAACCGGACCAGACGGGTTCAAACCGATTTTGACTGGCTCAATCCCGTTTTGACCAGGTCAATCCGGTTTTCACTGGCTCAAACCACTCCAGACCGGCTAAAACCGGTTTTCACCGGCTAAAACCGGTTTTGACCTGATTAGACCGCATCAAACCGGACCAGACCAGCTCAAAAAGGCTCGAATCTCATTTGACTGACTTTAATCATACCAAACCGGCTCAAACCGGTTTTGACCGGCTCGAACCGGTTTTGACCTGCTCAAACCACACCAGAACGGTGGAAACCGATTTTGACGGGCTAAAACCGGTTTTGATCGGATGAGACCGGATCAAACCGAATCAGACCGGCCCAGACCGGCTAAAATCGGATCAAACTGGAACAGACCTTCCCAGACCGCCTAAAACTGGGCCACAAACCGGTATTCACCGGTTCAAACCAGACCAGACCGGCTCAAACTGGTTTTGACTGACCTGAGCCGGTTTTGACCTGCTCAAACCAGACCAGACCATCTCAAACCAGAATACACCGGCTCAAACCGGCTTTGACCAGCTCAAAGCGGTTTTGACCGGATCAAACCGGCTCTATCGGCCCAGACCAGCTGAAACCGGATCAAACCGGACCACACCGACCCAGACCGCCTAAAATTGGGCCACAAACCGGTTTAGACCCGCTCAAACCAGACCAGACCGGCTCAAACCAGACCAGAACGGGTCGAACCTGTTTTGACCGGCTCAAACCAGACCTGACCGGCTCAAACTAGTTTTGACCGGATTAGACCAGATAAAACCGGACCAGACCTTCTCAAACCTGGTCATACTGGACCAGACCAGCAAAAACCATTTCACACTGGCTCAAACCGAACCAGACCGGCCCAGACAGGCTCAAACCAGGCCAAACCGGCTCAAACCGCTTTTGACCGGCTCAAACCAGACCAGACTGGTTCAAACCGGTTTTGACGGGCTCAATCCGGTTTGACTGGCTCAAACCGGTTTTCACCGGCTCAAACCACTCCAGACCGGCTAAAACCGGTTTTCACCGGCTCAAACCTGTTTTGAGCTGATTAGACCGGATCAAACCGGACCAGACCGGCTCAGACAGGCTCGAATCAGTTTTGACTGGCTTCAACCAGACCAAACTGGCTCAAACCGGTTTTTACCGGCTCAAACCAGACCAGACCGGCCCAAACCAGACCAGACCGGCTCAAACCGGTTTTGACCTGCTCAAACCACACCAGACCGGCTGAAACCGGTTTTCACCAGCTGAAACCGGTTTTGACCGGATGAGACCGGAACAAACCGAATCAGACCGGCCCAGACCGGCTAAAATCGGATCAAACCGGACCAGACCGTCCCAGTCCGCCTGAAACTGGGTCACAAACTGATTTTCACCATTCAAACCAGACCGGCTCAAACCAGACCAGACCGGTTCAATCCGGTTTTGACCAGCTCAAAACGGTTTTGAACGTCTCAAACCGGTTTTGACCGTCTCAAACCAGTCCAGCCTGGCTCAAACCACACCAGACCAGCTCAAACCGGTTTTGACCTACTCAAACCACACCAGACCGGCTGAAACCGATTTTGATCGGCTTAAACCGGTTTTGACCAGATGAGACCGGATCAAACAGAATCAGACCGGCTCACAACGGATCAAAAGGGACCAGACAGGCCCAGACCGGCTGAAACCGGATCAAACCGGACCAGACCGGCCAAGACCGGCTAAAACAGGGCCAGACCGGCTCAAACCGGTTTTGACCGGCTCAAACCAGACCAGACCAGACCGGTTCAAACCGGTTTTGCCTGGATCAATCCGATTTTGACCGGCTCAAACCGGTTTTGAGCTGCTCAAACCACACCAGAGCGGCTGAAACCGGTTTTGAGCGGCTAAAACCGGTTTTGACCAGATGAGACCGGATCAAACCGAATCAGACCGGCTCACACCGGATCAAAAGGGACCAGACAGGCCCAGACCGGCTGAAACCGGATCAAACCGGACCAGACCGGCCAAGACCGGCTAAAACAGGGCCAGACCGGCTCAAACCAGACCAGACCAGACCGGTTCAAACCGGTTTTGACCGGCTCAATCCAGACCAGACCGGCTCAATCCGGTTTTGCCCAGCTCAAAGCGGTTTTGACCAGATCAAACCGGACTCAACCGGCCCAGACCAGCTGAAAGAGGATCAAAACAGACCACACCACACCAGACCGGCAAAAACCGGGCCACAAACCGGTTTTGACCGACTCCAACCAGACAAGACCGGCTCAAACCGGTTTTCACCGGCTCAAACCAGACCAGACCAGCACAAACCGGATCAAAACGGAACAGACCGGCCCAGACCACCTAAAACTGGGCCAAACCGACTCAAACCTATTATGACTGGCTCAAATCAGACCAGACCGGGTGGAACCGGTTTTGACCGGCTGACACCAGACCTGACCGGCTCAAACCGGTTTTGAACGTATTAGACCGGATCAAACCGGACCAGACCTTCTCAAACCGGATCATACCGGACCAGACGAGCACAAACCTGCTCAAACCGGCTCAAATCAAACCAGAACGGCCCAGACAGGCCAAAACCGGGCCAGTCCGGCTCAAACAGGTTTTGACCAGCTCAAACCAGACCAGACCGGTTCAAACCGGTTTTGACTGGCTCAATCCGGTTTTGAACGGCTCAAACCGGTTTTGACTGGCTCAAACCACTCCAGACCGGCTAAAACCAGTTTTCACCAGCTCAAACAAGATTTGATCTGATTAGACCGTATCAAACCGCCCCAAACCGGATCAGACAGGCTCGAATCGGTGTTGACTGGCTTCAACCAGACCAAACCGGCTCAAACCGGTTTTGAACGGCTTGAACCGGTTTTCACTGGCTCAAACCAGACCAGACCGGCTCAAACCAGACCAGACCGGCTCAAACAGGTTTTGATCTGTTCAAACCACACCAGACCGACTGAAAACGGTTTTGACCGGCTAAAACCGGTTTTGACCGGATGAGACCGGATCAAACCGAATCAGACCGGCCCAGACAGGCTAAAATTGGATCAAACCGGACCAGACCGCCCCAGACCGCCTGAAACTGGGCCACAAACCGGTTTTGAACGGTTCAAACCAGACCAGACAGGCTTAAACCGGTTTTGACCGGCTCAAGCCAGACCAGACCGGCTGAAACCAGACCAGACCGGCTCAAACCGGTTTTCACCGACCTGAGCCGATTTTGACCGGCTCAAACCAGACCAGACCGGCTGAAACCAGATCAGACCGACTGAAACTGGTTTTGACCGGCTCAAACCAGACCAGAGTGGCTCAAACCGGTTTTGATCGGATGAGACAGGATAAAACCGGACCGGACCGACTCACACCGGATGAGACCGCACCAGACCGGCCCAGAATAGCTGAAGCTGGAGTAAACCAGATTCGACCGGCCAAGACCGGCTAAAACCGGGCCACCAACCGGTTTTGACCGGCTCAAACCAGACCAGACTGGCTCATACCGGACCAGACCGGCTCAAACCGCTTTTAACTGGATAACACCGGATCAAACCGGACCAGACCGTCTCAAAACGGATCAAAACGGACCACACAGGCCCAGACCGGCTGAAACCAGATCAAACCGGACCAGACCGGCCCGAACCGGCTAAAACCGGGCCAGACCGGCTCAAACCGGTTTTGACCGACTCAAACCAGGCCACACCGGTTCAAACCGGTTTTTACTGGCTCAATTTGGTTTTGAGCAGCCTAGCCAGTTTTGACCGGCTCAAACCATTCCAGACCGGGTAAAACCGGTGTTCACCGTGTCAAACCGGTTTTGACCTGATTAGAGCGGATCAAACCAGACCAAACCGGCTCAGACAGGCTCGAATCAGTTTTGACTGGCTTCAACCAGACCAAACCAGCTCAAACCGAATTTGACCGGCTCGAACCGGTTATGACTGGCTCAAACCAGACCAGACCGGTACAAACCGGACCACACCGGCTCCAACCGGTTTTGACCGGATGACACCGGATCAAACCGGACCAGAACAGCTCACACCAGATCAAACCGGACCAGACAGGCCCAGACCAGCTGTATCCGGATCAAACCGGACCAGACCGGCCCAGATGGGCTAAAACCAGGCCAGAGTGACTCAAACCAGTTTTGACCGGCTCAAACCAGACCAGACTGGTTCAAACCGGTTTTGACTGGCTCAATCCGGTTTTGACCGAGTCAAACCGGTTTTTAACGGCTGAAACCACTTCAGACTGGCTAAAACCGGTTTTCACCGGCTCAAACCGGTTTTGACCTGATTAGATCGGATCAAACCAGACCAGACCATCTCAGACAGGCTCGAATCGGTTTTGACTGGCTTCAACCAGACCAAACCGGCTCAAACCGGTTTTGACCGGCTCGAACCGGTTTTGACCGACTCAAACCAGAAAAGACCGGCTCAAACCAGACCAGACCGGCTCAAACCAGTTTTGACCGGCTGAAACAAGACCAGACCTGTTCAAACCGGTTTTGACTGGCTCAATCCGGTTTTGACCGGCTGAAACCGGTTTTGACGGGCTCAAACAAATCCAGACCAGCTGAAACCGGTTTTCACCGGCTCAAATCGGTTTTGACCTATTAAAGCGGATCAAACCGGACCAGACCGTCCCAGAACGCCTAAAACTGGGCCACAAACCGGTTTTGACCGGTTCAAACCGGACCAGACCGGCTCAAACCGCTTTTGACCGGATGACACCGTATCAAACCGGACCAGACTGGCTCACACCGGATCAAATTGGACCAGACAGTCCCACACCGGCTGAAACCGGATCTAACCGGACCAGAGCATCACAGACCGGCTGAAACCGGGTCAGACCGTCTCAAACCCGTTTTCACCGGCGCAAACCAGACCAGACCGTTTCAAATCGGTTTTGACTTGCTGAAACCGGTTTTGACCGGCTCAAACCAGACCAGACCGTCTCATACCGGTTTTGACCGGCTCAAACCGGGTTTGACCTGCTCAAAACACACCAGACCGGCGGAAACCGGTTTTGACGGGCTAAAACCGGTTTTGACCGGATGAAACCGGATCAAACCTAATCAGACCGGCCCAGACCGGCTACAATCGGATCAAACCGGAGCAAACCGGCCCAGACCGACTAAAACTGGGCCACAAACCGGTTTTGACCTGTTCAAACCAGACCAGACCGGCTCAAACCGGTTTTGACCGTCCTGAGCCGGTTTTGACCAGTTCAAACCAGACCAGACCGGCTCAAACCAGATCAGAACGGCTCAAACCGGTTTTGACCGGCTCAAAGCAGTTTTGACCGTATCATACCGGACTCGACCGGCCCAGACAATCTGAAACCAGATCAAACCGGACCAGACCAGCACAGACCGCCTAAAACTGGGCCAAAAACCGGTTTTGACCGGTTCAAACCAGACCAGACCGGCTCAAACCGGTTTTGACCGATCTGAGCCGGTTTCGACCGTCTCAAACCAGATCAGACCGGCTCAAACCAGACCAGACCGGCTCAAACCGGTTTTGACCGTCTCAAAGTGGTTTTGACCGGATCAAACCGCATTCGACCGGCCCAGACCAGCTGAAACCGGATCAAACCTGACCAGACCGGCTGAAACCGGTTTTGACCAGATGACACCGGATCACACCAGACCAGGCCGGCTCACACCGCATCAAACCGGACGAGACAGGCGCAGACCAGCTGAAACCGGATCAAACCGGCCCAGACTGGCCCAGACCGGCTAAAACCGGGCCAGACCGGCTCAAACCGATTTTGACTGGCTCAAAGCAGAGCAGACCGGTTCAAACCGGTTTTGACTGGCTCAATCCGGTTTTGCCCGTCAAACCGGTTTTGAGCGGCTCTAGCACTCCAGACTGGCTAAAACCGGTTTTCACCGGCTCCACCCAGTTTTGACCTGATTATACTGGATCAAACCGGACCAGACTGGCTCAGACAGGCTCGAATCAGATTTGACTGGCTTCAACCAGACCAAACTGGCTCAAACCGGTTTTGACTGGCTCGAACCGGTTTTGACCAGCTCCATCCAGACCAGATCGGCTCAAAACAGACCAGAACGGCTCAAACTGGTTTTGACGGGCTCAAACCAGAACAGACCTGTTCAAACCGGTTTTGACTGGCTCAATCCGGTTTAACCGGCTAAAACCGGTTTTTACCGACTCAAACCAGTTTTGACCTGATTAGACCGTATCAAACCGGACCAGACCAGCTCAGACAGGCTCGAATCGGTTTTGACTGGCTTCAACCAGACCAAACCGCCTCAAACCGGTTTTGACTGCCTCGAAACGGTTTTGACCAGCTCAATCCAGACCAGAAAGGCTCAAACCAGACCAGACTAGCTCAAACCGGTTTTGATCGGCTCAAACCAGACCAGACCTGTTCAAACCGGTTTTGACTGGCTCAATCCGGTTTTGACCGGCTGAAACCGGTTTTGTCGGGCTCAAACAAATCCAGACCAGCGAAAACCGGGTTTCACCGGCTCAAACCGGTTTTGACCTGATTAGACCAGATCAAACCAGACCAGACCGGCCCAGACCGCCTAAAATTGGGCCACAAACCGGTTTTGATCGGTTCAAACCGGACCAGACCAGCTCAAACCGGTTTTGACCGGCTCAAACCAGACTAGACCGGTTCAAACCGGTTTTGACTGGCTCAATCCGGTTTTGACCGGCTCAAACGAGAGCAGACCGGCTCATAGCAGTTTTGACCAGCTCAAACCGTTTTTGACCTGCTCAAACCACACCAGACCGGCGGAAACCGGTTTTGAACGGTAAAACCGGTTTTGACCTGATTAGACCGGATCAAACCGCACCAGACCGGCTCAGACAGGCTCGAATCGGTTTTGACTGACTTCAACCAGACCAAACCGGCTCAAACAGGTTTTGACCGGCTCGAACCCATTTTGACCGGCTTAAACCAGACCAGACCGACTCAAACCAGACCAGACCGACTCAAACCGGTTTTGACCTGCTCAAACCACACCAGACCGACTGAAACCGGTTTTGACCGGATGGGACCGAATCACACCGAATCAGACCGGCTCCGGACCATCTAAAATCGGATCCAACCGGACCAG
This sequence comes from Miopithecus talapoin, assembly GCA_028551445.1. Lineage (NCBI taxonomy): Eukaryota > Metazoa > Chordata > Mammalia > Primates > Cercopithecidae > Miopithecus > Miopithecus talapoin. The sequence goes on from JAPYXX010000031.1 coordinate 44,705, forward strand.
ACCGGCCCAGACCGCCTAAAACTGGGCCACAAACCGGTTTTGACCGGTTCAAACCAGAGCAGACCGGCTCAAACCGGATTTGACCGGCTCAAACCAGACCAGACCGGTTCAAACCGGTTTTGACTGGCTCAATCCGGTTTTGACCGGCTCAAACCACTCCAGACCGGCTAAAACCAGTTTTCACCGCTCAAACCGGTTTTGACCTGATTAGACGGGATCAAACCAGACCAGAATGGCGAGACCGCCTAAAACTGAGCCAGAAACCGGTTTGAGCGGTTCAAACCGGACCAGACCGGCTCAAACCGGATTTGACCAGATGACACCGGATCAAACCAGAGCAGACCGGCTCACACTGGATCAAACTGGACCAGATAGGCCCAGACCTGCTGAAACCGGCTCAAACCGGACCAGACCGGCCCAGACCGGGTAAAACCGGGCCAGATTGGCTCAAACAGGTTTTGACCGGCTCAAACCAGACCAGACCGGTTCAAACCGCTTTTCACCAGCTCAAACCACTCCAGACCGGCTAAAACGGGTTTTCACCGTCTCAAACCGGTTTTGACGTGATTACACCGTATCAAACCGGACCAGAAGCTCAGACAGGCTCGAATCGGTTTTGACTGGCTTCAACCAGACCAAACTGGCTCAAACCAGTTTTGGCCGGCTCGAACCAGTTTTGACCGGATCAAATCAGACCAGACGGGCTCAAACCAGAACAGACCGGCTCAAACCGGTTTTGACCTGCTCAAACCACACCAGACCGGCTGAAACCGGTTTTTACCGGCTAAAACCGGTTTTGACCAGATGAGACCGGATCAAACCGAATCAGACCAGCCCAGACCGGCTAAAATCAGATCAAACCGGACCAGACCGGACCAGATCGCCTAAAACTGGCCCACACAACGGTTTTCACCAGTTCAAACCAGACCAGACCGGCTCAAACCGGTTTTGACAGACCTGAGCTGGTTTTGAGCGGCTCAAACCAGACCAGACCGGCTCAATCCGGATCAAACCGGAACAGACCGGCCCAGTCCACCTAAAACCGGGCCAAACCGGCTCAAACCTATTTTCACCAGCTCAAAACAGAACAGACCGGGTCGAACCTGTTTTGACCGGCTCAAACCAGACCTGACCGGCTCAAACCGGTTTTGACCGTATTAGCCCGGATCAAACCGGACCAGACCTTCTCAAACCGGATCATCCCGAACCAGACCAGCAAAACCAGCTCAAAGTGGCTCATACCGAACCAGACCGGCCCAGACAGGCTAAAACCGGGCTAGACTGGCTCAAACCGGTTTTCACCAGCTCAAAGTAGACCATACCGGTTCAAACCGGTTTTGACTGGCTCAATACGGTTTGGACCAGCTCAAACCGGTTTTGACCGGCTCTAACCACTCCAGACCGGCTAAAACTGGTTTTCACCGGCTCAAACCGATTTTGATCTAATTAGACTGGATCAAACCGAACCAGATCGGCACAATCAGGTTTTTAACGGATGACACCGGATCAAAACGGACCGGACTGGCTCACACCGGATCAAGGCGGACCAGACAGGCCCAGACCAGCTGAAACCGGATCAAACGGGACCTGACCAGACCAGACCGCCTAAAATCGGGCCATACCAGCTCAAACTGGTTTTGACCGGCTCAAACCAGACCAGACCGGTTCAAACCGGTTTTGAGTGGCTCAAACCACACCAGACCAGCTGAAACCGGTTTTGACCGGCTAAAACCGGTTTTTACGGGATGAGACCGGATCAAACCGAATCAGACCGGCCCAGACCGGCTAAAATCGGATCAAACGGGACCAGACCGGACCAGACCGCCTAAAACTGGGGCAAAAACCGGTTTTGACCGGTTCAAACCAGACCAGACCGGCTCAAACCGGTTTTGACCGACCTGAGCTGGTTTTGACCGGCTCAAATCAGACCAGAGCGGCTAAAACCAGACCAGAACGGCTCAAACCGATTTTGATCGACCTGAGCCGGTTTTGACAGGCTCAAACCAGACCAGACCAGCTCAAACCAGACCAGAACGTCTCAAACCGGTTTTGACCGGCTCAAACCAGACCAGACCTGCTCAAACCACACCAGACCGGCTGAAATCGGTTTTGACCGGCTAAAACCGGTTTTGACCGGAGGAGACTGGATCAAACCGAATCAAACCGGCCCAGACTGGCTAAAATCGGATCAATCCGGACCAGACCGGCCCAGACCGCCTAAAACTAGGCCACAAACCGGTTTTGACCGATTCAAACCAGACCAGACCGGCTCAAACCGGTTTTGACCGACCTGAGCCGGTTTTGACTGGCTCAAAACAGACCAGACCGGTTCAAACCAGACCAGACAGGCTCAAACCGGTTTTGACGGCTCAAAGCGGTTTTGACCGGATCAAACCAGACTCGACGGGCCAGACCAGCTTAAACAGCATGAAACTGGACCAGACCGGCCCAGGCCGCCTAAAACGGCGCCACAAACCGGTTTTGACCGGTTCAAACTGCACCAGACCGACTGAAACCGGTTTTGACTGGATGACACCGGATCAAACCGGACCAGAGCAGCTCACACGGGATGAAAGCGGACCAGACAGTCCCAGACAGGCTGAAACCGGATCAAACCGGACCAGACTGGCCCAGACCGGCTAAAACCGGGCCAGACCGGCTCAACCCGGTTTTGAACAGCTCAAACAAGACCAGACCGGTTCAAACAAGTTTTGACTGGCATAATCCGGGTTTGATCGGCTCAAACCGGTTTTGACCGGCTCAAAGCGGTTTTGACTGGATCAAACCGGACTCGACTGGCCCAGACCAGCTGAAACCGGATGAAACCGAACCAGACCAGCCCAGACCGCCTATAACTGGGCGACAAATCGGTTTTGACCGGTTGAAACCGGACCACACCGGCTGAAACCGGTTTTGACTGGATGACACCGGATCAAACTGGACCTGACCGGCTCACACCGGATCAAAGCGGACCAGACAGTCCCAGACAGGCTGAAACCGGATCAAACCGGACCAGCCTGGTCCAGACAGGCTAAAACCGGGCCAGACTGGCTCAACCCGGTTTTGACCAGCTCAAACCAGACCAGATCGATTCAAACAAGTTTTGACTATCTCAATCCGGGATTGACCGGCTCAAACCAGTTTTGACCAGCTCAAACCACTCCAGACCGGCTAAAACCGGTTTTCAACGGCTCAAACCGGTTTTGACCTCATTAGACCGGATCAATCCGGACCAGACCGGCTCAGACAGTTTCGAATGGGTTTTCACTGACTTCAACCAGACCAAACCGGCTCAAACCGGTTTTGACCGGCTCAAAGCAGACCAGACCGGCTCAAACAACCAGACGAGCTCAAACCGGTTTTGACCTGCTCAAACCACACCAGACCGGCTGCAACCGGTTTTGACTGGCAAAAACCGGTTTTGACCGGATGAGACCGGATCAAACCGAATCAGACCGGCCCAGACCGGCTAAAATCGGATCAAACCGGACCAGACCGGCCCAGACCGCCTAAAACTGGGCCACAATCGGTTTTGACCGGTTCAAACCAGACCAGACTGGCTCAAACCGGTTTTGACCAGCTCAAACCGGTTTTGACCTGCTCAAACCACACCAGACCTTCTAAAACCGGTTTTGACTGGCAAAAACCGGTTTTGACCGGATGAGACCGGATCAAACCGAATCAGACCGGCCCAGACTGGTTAAAATCGTATCAAACCAGACCAGACGGTCCGAGACCGCCTGAAACTGGGCCACAAACCGGTTTTGACCAGTTCAAACCAGTCCAGACCGATTCAAACCGATTTTGACCGTCCTGAGCCGGTTTTGACCGGCTCAAACCAGACCAGATCGGCTCAAACCAGACCAGACCGGCTCAAACCGGTTTTGACCTGCTCAAACTACACCAGACCGGCTGAAACCCGTTTTGACCGGCTAAAACCGGTTTTGACCAGATGAGACCGGATCAAAGCGAATCAGACCGGCCCAGACCGGCTAAAATCATATCAAACAGGACCAGACCAGCCCAGACCGTGTAAAACTGGGCCACAAACCGGTTTTGACCTGTTCAAAAAAGACCAGACTGGCTCAAACCGGCTTTGACCGACCTGAGCCGGTTTTGAACGGCTGAAACCAGAACAGACCGGCTCAAACTAGACCAAACCGGCTCAAACCGGTTTTGACCGGCTCAAACCAGACCAGACCGGCTCAAACCGGATCAAACCGGAACAGACCGGCCCAGACCGCCTAAAATCTAGCCAAACCGGCTCAAACCTATTTTAACTGGCTGAAACCAGACCAGACCGTGTCGAACCTGTTTTGACCGGCTCAAACCAGACCTGACCGGCTCAAACCGGTTTTGACCCTATTAGACTGGATCAAACCGGACCAGACCTTCTCAAACCGGATCATACCGGACCAGACCAGTAGAAACCGGCTCAAACCGGCTCAAACCGAACCAGACCGGCCCAGACAGGCTAAAACCGGGTCAACCAGGTTCAAACCGGTTTTGACCGACTCAAACCAGTCCAGACAGGTTCAAACCGGTTTTGACTGGCTCAATCCGGTTTTGACCGGCTCAAACCGGTTTGGACCGGCTCAAGCCACTCCAGACCGGCTAAAATCGGTTTTCACTGGCTCAAACCGGTTTTGACCTGATTAGACCGGATCAAACCGGACCAGACCGGCTCAGGCAGGCTCGAATCGGTTTTGACTGGCTTCAACCACACCAAACTGGCTCGAAACGATTTTGAACGGCTCAAACCAGACCAGACCGGCTCAAACCAGACCACACCGGCTCAAACCGGTTTTGAACTGCTGAAACCACACCAGACCGGCTGAAACCGGTTTTGACCGGCTAATACCGATTTTGACCAGATGAGACCAGATCAAAACGAATCAGACCCGCCCAGACCGGCTAAAATCGGATCAAACCGGACCAGACCTGCACAGACCGCCTAAAACTGGGCCACAAACCGGTTTTGACCCGTTCAAACCAGACCAGACCGGCTCAAACCGGTTTTGACCGACCTGAGCCGACTTTGACCGGCTCAACCCAGACCAGATCGGCTCAAACCAGACCAGATCGGCTCAAACCGGTTTTGACCGGCTCAAAGCAGACCGGACTGGCTCAAACCGGATCAAACCGGAACAGTCCGGCCCAGACCGCCTAAAACTCGGCCAAACCGGCTCAAACCTATTTTGACTGGCTCAAACCAGACCAGACCGGGTTGAACCTGTTTTGACCGGCACAAACCAGACCTGACCGGCTGAAACCGGTTTTGACCGTATTAGACTGGATCAAACCGGACCAGACCTTCTCAACCGGATCATACCGGACCAGAGCAGCACAAACCGGCTGAAACCGGCTCAAACCGAACCAGACAGGCCCAGACAGGCTAAAACCGGGCCAGACCGGCTCAAACCGGTTTTGACTGGCTCAATCCAGTTTTGACCGGATCAAACCGGTTTTGACCGGCTCAAACCACTCCAGACCGGCTAAAACGGGTTTCCACCAGCTCAAACCGGTTTTGATCTGATTAGACCGGATCAAACCGGACCAGACCGGCTCAGACAGGCTCCAATCGTTTTTCACTGGCTTCAACCAGACCAAACTGGCTCGAACCGGTTTTGACCTGTTCAAACCAGGCCAGACTGGCTGAAACCAGACCAGACCAGCTCAAAGAGGTTTGGACCGGCTCAAAGCGGTTTTCACCAGGTCAAACTGGACTGGACAGGCCCAGGCCAGCTGAAACCGGATCAAACCGTCCCAGACCGGCCCAGACCGCCTAAAACTGGGCCACAAACCGGTTTTGACCGGTTCAAACCAGACCAGACAGGCTCAATCCAGTTTTGACCGGCTCAAAACGGTTTTGAACGACTCGAACCGATTTCTACGGGCTCAAACCGGTTTTGATCGGCTCAAATCACACCAGACCGGCTGAAACCGGTTTTGACCGGCAAAAACCGGTTTTGACCAAATGAGACCGGACCAAACCGCATCAGACTGGCCCAGACCGGCTAAAATCGGATCAAACCGGACCAGACTGGCCCAGACCGCCTAAAACTAGGCCACAAACCGTTTTTGACCGGTTCAAACCAGACCAGACCGGCTCAAACAGGTTTTGACCTTCCTGAGACGGTTTTGACCGGCTCAAACCAGACCAGACCAGCTCAAACCAGACCAGACCGGCTCAAACCGGTTTTGACGGCTCAAAGCGGTTTTGACCGGATCAAACCGGTCCAGACCGGCCCAGACTGCCTAAAACTGGGCCACAAACGGGTTTGACCGGTTCAAACCGGACCAGACCGGCTCAAACCGGTTTTGACCAGATGACACCGGATCAAACCGGACCAGACCGGCTCACACCGGATCAAAGTGGACCAGACAGGCCCAGACGGCTGCAAGCAGATCAAACCAAACCAGACCGGCCCTGACCGGCTAAAACCGGCCCAGACCGGCTCAAACCGGTTTTGACCGGCTCAAACCAGACCAGACCGGCTCAAAGCAGACCAGACCGGCTCAAACCGGTTTTGACCTGCTCAAACCACACCAGAGCGGCTGAAACCGGTTTTGACCGCATGAGACCGGATCAAACCGAATAAGACCGTCCCAGACTGGGTAAAATCGGATCAAACCGGACCAGACCGGCCCAGACCGCCGAAAACTGTGCCACAAACCGGTTTTGTCCGGTTGAAAGAAAACCAGACCGGTTCAAACCGGTTTTGACCGGCTCAAACCAGACCAGACCGGCTCAAACCAGACCAAACCGGATCAAACCGGTTTTGACCGGCTCAAACCAGATCAGACCACCTCAAAACGGATCAAACCAGAACAGACTGGCCCAGACCGCCTAAAACCGGACCAAACCAGCTCAAACATATTTTGACGGGCTCAAACCAGACCAGACCAGGTTGAACCTCTTTTGACCGGCTCAAGCCAGACCTGACGGGCTCAAACCGGTTTTGACCGTATTAGACCGGATCAAAGCGGACCAGACCTTCTCAAACAAGATCATACTGGACCAGACCAGCACAAACCGGCTCAAACAGGCTGAAATCGAACCTGACCGGCCCAGACAGGCTAAAAACGGGCCAATCCGGCTCAAACCGGTTTTGACTGGCTCAAACCAGACCAGACCATATCAAACCGGTTTCCACTGGCTCAATCCGGTTTTGACCGGCTCAAACCGGTTTTGACCAGCTCAAACCACTCCAGACCAGCTAAATCCGGTTTTCACTGGCTCAAACCGGTTTTGACCTGATTAGACCGGATCAAACCGGACCAGACCGGCTCACACAGACTCGAATCGGTTTTGACTGGATTCAACCAGACCAAACTGGCTCAAACGGGTTTTGACCGGCTCAAACCGGTTTTCACCGGCTCAAACCGGATCAGACCAGCCCAATCCAGACCAGACCGGCTCAAACCGGATTTGACCGGCTCAAACCGGTTTTGACCTGCTCAAATCACACCAGACCGGCTGAAACCGGTTTTTACAAGCTAAAACCGGTTTTGACCGGATGAGACCGGGTCAAACCGAATCAGACCGGCCCAAACCGGCTAAACTCGGATCAAACCGGACCAGACCAGCCCAGAACACCCAAACTGGGCCACAAAACGGTTTTGACTGGTTCAAACCAGACCAGACAGACTCAAACCGGTTTTGACCGGCACAAACGAGACCAGACCGGTTCAATCCGGTTTTGACCGGCTCAAACCGGTTTTGAACGCCTCGAACCGGTATTGACCGGCTCAAACCAGACCAGACCGTCTCAAACCGGTTTTGACCAGCTCAAACCAGACCAGACCGGTTCATACCAGTTTTGACTGGCTCAATCCCGTATTAATCGGCTCAAACCCGTTTTGACCAGCTCTAACCACTTCAGAACGGCTAAAACCGATTTGCACAGGCTATAACCGGTTTTAACCTGATTAGAACGGATCAAACCGGACCAGACAGGCTCTGACAGGCTCGAAACAGTTTTGACTGGCTTCAACCAGACCAGACCAGCTAAAACCGGTTTTTACCGTCCTGAGCCGGGTTTGACCGGTTCAAACCAGACCAGACCGGCTCCAACCAGACCAGACCGGCTCAAACCGGTTTTGACCTGCTCAAACCACACCAGACCGGCTGAAACCGGTTTTCCCCAGCTAAAACAGGTTTTGACCAGATGAGACCGGATGAAACCGAATCAGACCGGTCCAGACCGGCTAAAATCTGTTCAAACCGGACCAGAACGGCCCAGACCGCCGAAAACTGGGCCACAAACCGGTTTTGACCGGTTCAAAAAAGAGCAGACCGTCTCAAACCGGTTTTTGACCAGCTCAAACCAGACCAGACCGGCTTAAACCAGACCAGACCGGCTCAAACCGGTCTTGACCGGCTCAAACAAGACCACACCGGCTCAAAACGGATCAAACCGGAACATACCGGCCCAGACTGCCTAAAAACGGGCCAAACCGGCTCTAACCTATTTTGACCAGCTCAAACCAGACCAGAACGGGTCGAACCTGTTTTAACCGGCTCAAACCAGACCTGACTGTCTCAGACAGGCTCAAATCGGTTTTGATTGGCTTCAACCAGACCAAACTGGCTCGAATTGGTTTTCACCGGCTCAAACCAGACCAGACTGGCTCAAACCAGACCAGATGGGCTCAAACCGGTTTTGACCTGCTCAAACCACACCAGACCGGCTGAAACCGGTTTTGACCGGCTAAAACCGGATTTTACGGGATGAGACCGGATCAAACCGAATCAGACCGGCCCAGACCGGCTAAAATCGGATCAAACCGGACCAGACCGGACCAGACAGCCTAAAACTGGGGAAAAAACCGGTTTTGACCGGTTCAAACCAGACCAGACCGGCTCAAACCGGTTTTGACCGACCTGAGCTGGTTTAGACCAGCTCAAATCAGACCAGAGCGGCTAAAACCAGACCAGAACGGTTCAAACCGATTTTGATCGACCTGAGCCGGTTTTGACAGGCTCAAACCAGACCAGACCAGCTCAAACCAGACCAGAACGGCTCAAACCGGTTTTGACCGGCTCAAACCAGACCAGACCTGCTCAAACCACACCAGACCGGCTGAAATCGGTTTTGACCGGCTAAAACCGGTTTTGACCGGATGAGACTGGATCGATCAAACCGAATCAAACCAGCCCAGACCAGCTAAAATCGGATCAAACCGGACCAGACCGGCCCAGACCGCCTAAAACTGGGCCACAAACCGGTTTTGACCTGTTCAAACAGGACAAGACCGGCTCAAACCGGTTTTCACCGGATGACACAAGATCAAACAGGACCAGACGGGCTCACACCGCATCAAAGCGGACCAGACAGGCCCAGACCAGCTGAAACCGGATCAAACCGGACCAGACCGGACCAGACCGGCTAAAACCAGGCCCGATCAGCTAAAACCGGTTTTGACCAGCTCAACAGACCAGACCGGTTCAAACCAGTTTTGACTGGCTCAATCCTGTTTTGACCGGCTCAAACCACTCCAGACCGGCTAAAACCGGTTTTGACCTGATTAGACCGTATCAAACCGGACCACACTGGCTCTGACAGGCTCGAAATGGGATTGACTGGCTTCAACCAGACCAAACTGGCTCAAACCGGTTTTGACCGGCTCAAATAAGACCACACCGGCTCAAACCTGACCAGTCCGGCTCAAACCGGTTTTGACCTTCTCAAACCACACCAGACCGGCTGAGTCCGGTATTGACCGGCTAAAACCGGTTTTGACCAGATGAGTCCAGATCAAACCGAATCAGAACGTCCCAGACCGGCTAAAATCGGATCAAACCAGACCAGACCGGCCTAGACCGCCTAAAACTGAGCCACAAACCGGTTTTGAGTGGTTCAAACCAGACCAGACTGGCTCAAACCGGTTTTGACCGACCTGAGCCGGTTTTGACAGGCTCAAACCAGACCAGACTGGCTGATACCAGATCAGACCGGCTCAAACCGGTTTTGTCCGGCTCAAGGCGGTTTGGACCGGATCAAAACGGATTCGAACGGCCCAGATTAGCTGAAACCGGATCAAACCGGACCAGACCGGCCCAGACCGGCTAAAACCAGGCCAGATCGGCTCAAACGGGTTTTGAACAGCTCAAACCAGACCAGACCGCTTCAAACCGGTTTTGACTGGCTCAATCTGGTTTTGACCGGCTCAAACCACTCCAGACCGACTATAACCGGTTTTCTCCGGCTCAAACCGGTTTTCACCTGATTAGATCGGATCAAACCGGACCAGACCGGCTCAGACAGGCTCGAATCGGTTTTGACTGGCTTCAACCAGACCAAACCGACTCAAACCGGTTTCAACTGCCTCAAACCAGTCCAGACCGGCTCAAACCAGACCAGACCGGCTCAAACCATACCAGACCGGCTCAAACCGGTTTTGACCTGCTCAAACCACACCAGACCGGCTAAAACCGGTTGTGATCGGATGAGACCGGATCAAACCGAATCAGACCGGCCCAGACCGGGTCAAATCGGATCAAACCAGACCAGACCGGCCCAGACCGCCTAAAACTGGGCCACAAACCGGTCTTGACCGGTTCAAACGGGACCAGACCGGCTCAAACCGGTTTTGACCGACCTGAGTAGGTTTTGTCCGGCTGAAACCAGACCAGACCGGCTTAAACCAGACCAGACCGGCTCAAACCAGAACAGAACGGCTCAAACCGGGTTTGACCGGATGAGACAGGATAAAAGCGGACCGGACCAAATCAAAGCGGATGAAACCGCACCAGATCGGCCCAGAACAGCTGAAGCCGGAGAAAACCGGACCAGACCGGCCCAGACCAGCTAAAACCGGGCCACAAACTGGTTTTGACTGGCTCAATTCAGACCAAACCGACTCAAACCGGTTTTGACCTGCTCAAAGCACACCAGATCGGCTGAAACCGGTTTTGACCGGCTGAAACCGGTTTTGACTGGATGAGACCGGATCAAACCGAATCAGACCGGCCCAGGCCGGCTAAAGTCGGATCAAACCGGACCAGACCGGCCCAGACAACCTAAAACTGGGCAACAAACTGGTTTTGACCAGTTCAAACCAGACCAGACGGGCTCAAACCGGTTTTGACCGTCCTGAGCCGGTTTTGACTGGCTCAAACCAGACCAGACCGGCTCAAACCAGACCAGACCGGCTCAAAACGGTTTTGACGGGCTCAAAGCGGTTTTCAGCGGATCAAACCGGACTCGACCGGCCCAGACCAGCTGAAACCGGATCAAACCGGATCAGGCCGGCCCAGACCGCCTAAAACTGGGCCACAAAACGGTCTTGACCGGTTCAAACGAGACCAGACTGGCTCAAACCGGTTTTGACCGACCTGAGCAGGTTTTGTCCGGCTGAAACCAGACCAGACCGGCTTAAACCAGACCAGACCGGCTCAAACCCGTTTTGATCGACCTCAGCCGGTTTTGACCGGCTCAAACCAGACCAGACCGGCTCAAACCAGAACAGAACGGCTCAAACCGGGTTTGACCGGATGACACAGGATAAAACCGGACCGGACCATCTCAAAGCGGATGAAACCGCACCAGATCGGCCCAGAACAGCTGAAGCCGGAGAAAATCGGACCAGACCGGCCCAGACCAGTTAAAACCGGGCCACAAACTGGTTTTGACTGGCTCAATCCAGACCAAACCAGCTCAAACCGGTTTTGACCTGCTCAAAGCACACCAGATCGGCTGAAACCGGTTTTGACCGGCTGAAACCGGTTTTGACTGGATGAGACTGGATCAAACCGAATCAGACCGGCCCAGGCCGGCTAAAATCGGATTAAACCGGACCAGACCAGCCCAGACAACCTAAAACTGGGCAACAAACTGGTTTTGACCAGTTCAAACCACAACAGACCGGCTCAAACCGGTTTTGACCGTCCTGAGCCGGTTTTGACTGGCTCAAACCAGACCAGACCGGCTCAAACCAGTCCAGACCGGCTCAAAACGGTTTTGACGGGCTCAAAGCGGTTTTGACCGGATCAAACCGGACTCGACCGGCCCAGACCAGCTGAAACCGGATCAAACCGAATCAGGCCGGCCCAGACCGCCTAAATCTGGGCCAGAAACCGGTTTTGACCGGATCAAACCGGACCAGACCGGCTCAAACAGGTTTTGACAGGATGACACTGGATTAAAACGGAGCAGACCAGCTCACACCGGATAAAAGTTGACCAGACAGGCCCAGACCGGCTGAAACCGGGCCAGACCGGCTCAAACCGGTTTTGACCGGCTCAAACCAGACCAGACCGGTTCAAACCGGTTTTGACTGGCTAAATCCGGGTTTGACAGGCTCAAACCGGTTTTGACCGGTTGAAACCATTCCAGACCGGCTAAAACCGGTTTTCACCGGTTCAAAACGGTTTTGACCTGATTAGACCGGATCAAACCGGACCAGACTGGCTCTGACAGGCTCGAATCGGTTTTGACTGGCTTCAAACACACCAAACCGGCTCAAACCGGTTTTGACCGGCTCAAACCAGACCAGACCGGTTCAGACCAGAGCAGACCGGCTCAAACCGGTTTAGACCTGCTCAAACCACACTAGACCGGCTGAAACCAGTTTTGACTGGCTAAAACCGGTTTTGACCAGATGAGACCGGATCAAACCGAATCAGATCGGCCCAGACCGGCTAAAATCGGATCAAACCGGACCAGACCAGCCCAGACCGCCTAAAACTGGGCCACAAACCGGTTTTTACCGGTTGAAACCAGACCAGACCGGCTCAAACTGGTTTTGACCGACCTGAGCCGGTTTTGACCAGCTCAAACCAGACCAGACCGGCCCAGACCAGCTAAAAACGGGCCACAAACCGGTTTTGACCGGCTCAAACCAGACCAGACCGGCTCAAACCGGACCAGACCGGCTCAAGCTGGTTTTGACAGGATGACACCGGATCAAACCGGACCAGAACAGCTCACACCGGATCAAACAGGACCACACAGGCCCAGACCGGCTGAAACTGGATCAAAACGGACCAGACCGTCCCAGATCGGCTAAAACCAGGTCAGATGGGCTCAAACCGGTTTTCTCCAGCTCAAACCAGACCAGACCGGTTCAAAAAGGTTTTGACTGTATCAATCCGGTTTTGACCAGCTCAAACCACTCCAGACCAGCTAAAACCGGTTTTTCACCAGACCAGACCTTCTCAAACCGGACCAGACCGGCTCAAACCCGTTTTGACCGGATGACACTGGATCGAACTGGACCAGACCGTCTCAAACCGGATCAAACCGGAACAGACAGGCCTAGACCGGCTGAAACCGGGCCAGACCGGCTCAAACCGGTTTTGACCGGATGAAACCAGACCAGACCTTTTCAAATCGGTTTTGACTGGCTCAATCCGGTTTTGACCGGCTCAAACTGCTTTTGACCGGCTCAAACCACTCCAGACCGGCTAAAACTGGTTTTCACCGGCTCAAACCGGTTTCGACCTGATTAGACCGGATCAAACCGTACCAGACGAGCTCAGACAGGCTCGAATCGGTTTTGACAGGCTTTGACCAGACCAAACTGGCTTAAACCGGTTTTGACCGGCTTGAACCGGTTTTGACAGGCTCAAACCAGACTAGACCGTCTCAAACCAGACCAGACCAGCTCAAAACGGTTTTGACCGGACTGAGAGGGTTTTGACCGGCACAAACCAGACCAGACCGGCTCAAACCGCTTTTGACCGGATGACACGGGATCAAACCGGTGTAGACCGGCTCACACCGGATCAAACCGGACCAGACAGGCTCAGACCGGCTGAAACCGGATCAAACCGGACCAGATTGGCCGAGACCGGCTAAAACCGGGCCAGACCGGCTCAAACCGGGTTTGTCCGGCTCAAAACAAAACAGACCGGTTCAAACCGGTTTTGACTGGCTCAATCCGGTTTTGACCTAGTCAAACCGGTTTTGACCGACTCAAACCACTCCAGATTGGCTAAAACCATTTTTAACCAGCTCAAACCGATTTTGACCTGATTAGACCGGATTCAACAAGACCAGACAGGCTCAGAAAGGCTCGAATCGGTTTTGACTGGCTTCAACCAGACCAAACCGGATCAAACCGGTTTTGACCAGCTCGAACCTGTTTTGACCGGCTCAAACCACACCAGACCGGCTGAAACCGGTTTTGACCGGATAAGACCGGATCAAACCAAATCAGACCGGCCCAGACCAGCTAAAATCGGATCAAACCGGACCAGACCGGCCCAGAACGCCTAAAACTGGGCCACAAAACTCTTTTGACCGGCGCAAACCAGACCAGACTGGCTAAAACCAGACCAGACTGGCTCAAACCAGTTTTGACCGACCTGAGCCGGTTTTGACTGGTGCAAACCAGACCAGACCGACTCAAACCAGACCAGACCGGCTCAAACCGTTTTGACCTGCTCAAACCACACCAGACCGGCTGATACCGGTTTTCACCGGCTAAAACCGGTTTTGACCGGATGAGACCAGATCAAACCGAATCAGACCGGCCCCGACTGGCTAAAATCGGATCAGACCAGACCAGACCGGCTCAAACCGGTTTTGACTGAGCTGAGCTGCTTTTGACCGGCTCAAACCAGACCAGACCGGCTAAAACCGGACCAGACCGGCTCACACCGGATCAAACCGGACGAGACAGGCCCAGACCGGCTGAAACCGGATCAAACCGGAGCAGACCGGCCGAGATCGGCTAAAACCGGGCCATACCGGCTCAAACTGGTTTTGACCGGCTCAAACCAGACCAGACCGGTTCAAACCGGTTTTGACTGGCCCAATCAGGTTTTGATCAAGTCTAACCGGTTTATAACGGCTCAAACCACTCCAGACTGGGTAAAACCGGTTTTCACCGGTACAAACCGGTTTTGACCTGATTAGACAGGATTCATCCAGACCAGAACAGCTCAGACAGGCTCGAATCGGTTTTGACTGGCTTCAACTAGACCAAAGCGGCTCGAACCGCTTTTGACCAGCTCAAACGAGACCAGACCGGCTCAAACAAGACCAGACGGGCTCAAACCGGTTTTGACCTGCTCAAACCACACCAGACCGGCTGAAACCGGTTTTGACCAGCTAAAACCGGTTTTGACCGGATGAGACCGGATCAAACCGAATCACACCGCCCCAGACCGGCTAAAATCGGATCAAACCGGATCAGACCGGCCCAGACCGCCTAAACCTGGGCCACAAACCGGTTTTGACCGGTTAAACCAGACCAGACAGGCTCAAACCGGTTTTGACCGGCTCAAACCAGACCAGACAGGCTCAAACCAGACCAGACTGTCTAAAACCAGACCAGACCGGGTCAAACCAGTTGAGACCGACTGAAACTGGATTTTGACCGGCTCAAACCAGACCAGACTGGCTCAAACCGGTTTTCACCGGAAGAGACAGGATAAAACCGGACGGGACCGGCTCACACCGGATGAAACCGTACCAGACCGGCCCAGAACAGCTGAAGCTGGAGCAAACCGGACCAGACCGGCCCAGACCGGCTAAAACCGGGCTACAAACCGGTTTTGACTGGCTTAAACCAGACCAGACCATCTCAAACCGGTTTGGACCAGCCTGAGCCGGTTTTGACTGGTTCAAACCAGACCAGACCGGCTCAATCCGGACCAGACCGGCTCAAACCGGATTTGACCGGATGACACTGGATCAAACCGGACCAGACCGGCTCACACAGGATCAAATCGGACCAGACAGGCCCAGACCGGCTGAAACCAGATCAAACGGGCCCAGACCGGCCCGAACCGGCTAAAACCGGGCCAGACCGGCTCAAACCAGTTTTGACCGGCTCAAACCAGACCAGACCGGTTGAAACCGGTTTTGACTGGCTCAATCCGGTTTTGAATGGCTAAAACTGGTTTTGACCGGTCAAACCACTCCAGACCGGGTAAAACCGGTTTTCACCGGCTCAAACCGGTTTTGAACTGATTAGACCGGATCAAACCGGACCAGACCGGTTCAGACAGGCTCGAATCGGTTTTGACTGTTTTCAACCAGACAAAAGCGGCTCAAACAGCTTTTGACCATCCTGAACCGGTTTTGACCGGCTCAAACCAGACCAGACCGGCTCAAACCGGTTATGACCGGCCTGAGCCAGTTTTGACCAGCTCCAACCAGTACAGACCGGCTCAAACCAGAGCAGACCGACTCAAACCATTTTTGACCGGATGACACCGGATCAATCCGGACCCGACCGTCTCACACCGGATCAAACAGGACCAGACAGGCCTAGACCGGCTGAAACCGGGCCAGACCGGCTCAAAACGGTTTTGACCGGATGAAACCAGACCAGACCTTTTCAAACCCGTTTTGACTGGCTCAATCCGGTTTTGACCGGCTCAAACTGGTTTTGACCTGCTCAAACCACTCCAGACCGGCTAAAACTGGTTTTCACGGGCTCAAACCGGTTTTGACCTGATTAGACCGGATCACAGTGGACCACACCGGCTCAGACAGTTTCGAATGGGTTTTCACTGACTTCAACAAGACCAAACCGGCTCAAACTGGTTTTGATCGGCTCAACCCATACTAAACCGGCTCAAACCACCAGACCGGCTCAAACCGGTTTTGACCTGCTCAAACCACACCAGATGGGCTAAAACCGGTTTTTACCGGTTCAAACCAGACCAGATCGGCTCAAACCGGTTTTAACCATATTGAACCGGTTTTGACCAGCTCAAACCAGACCAGACCGGCTCAAACAGGTTTTGACCGGCTCAAACCAGATCAGACTGGCTCAAACCATACCAGACCGGCTCAAACCGGTTTTGAACGGATGACACCCGATCAAACCGGACCAGACAGGCCCAGACCGGCTAAAACCGGGCCAGACCGGCTCAAACCAGTTTTGACTTGCTCAAACCAGGCCAGACCGGTTCAAACCGGTTTTGACTGGCTCAATCCGGTTTTGACCGGCTCAAACCGTTTTTGACCGGCTAAAATCACTCCATACCAGCTAAAACCGGTTTTGACCGGCTCGAACCTGTTTTGGTCTGCTCAAACCACACCAGACTGGCTCAAACCACACCAGACCGGCTCAAACCGGTTTTGACCTGCTCAAACCACACCAGACTGGATGAAACCTGTTTTGACCGGCTAAAACCGGTTTTGACCGGATGAGACCGGAACAAACGGAATCAGACTGGCCCAGACTGCTTAAAACTGGGCCACAAACCGGTTTTGACCGGTTCAAACCAGAACAGAATGGCTCAAAACGGTTTTGACCGACCTGAGCCAGTTTTGAACGGCTCAAACCAGACCAGACCGGCTCAAACCAGACAAAACCGTCTCAAAGCGGTTTTGACCGGATGACACCGGATCAAACCGGACCAGACCGGCTCACACCGGATCAAACCAGACCAGACAGACCCAGACCGGCTGAAACCACATCAAACCAGACCAGACCGGCCCCAACCAGCTAAAACCGGGTCAGACCGGCTCAGACAGGCTCGAATCGGTTTTGATTGGCTTCAACCAGACCAAACCGGCTCAAACAGGTTTTCACTGGCTCGAACCAGTTTTGACCGTCTCAAACCAGACCTGACCGGCTGAAACCGGTTATGACCGGCCTGAGCCGGTTGTGACCGGCTCAAACCAGACCAGACCGGCTCAAACTGGTTTTGTCCAGATGACAACGGATCAAACGGGACCAGACCGGCTCACACCGGATCAAACCGGACCAGACAGGCCTAGACCGGCTGAAACCAGATCAAACCGAACCGGACCGGACCGGCCCAGACCGGCTAAAACCGGGCCAGACCGGCTCAAACCGGTTTTGACCGGCTCAAACCAGACCAGACCGTGTCAAACCGGTTTTGACTGGCTTAATCTGGTTTTTATCGGCTCAAACTGGTTTTGACTGGCTCAAACCACTCAAGACCGGGTAAAACCGGTTTTCACCGGCTCCAACCGGTTTTGACATGATTAGACCGTATCAAACCGTACCAGACCAGCTCAGACAGGCTTGAATCGGTTTTGACTGGCTTTAACCAGACCAAACCGGCTCAAACCGGTTTTGACCGGCTCGAACCGGTTTTGACCGGCTCAAACCAGACCAGGCCGGCTCAAACCAGACCAGACCGACTGAAACCGGTTTTGACCGGCTCAAACCGATTTTGACCTGCTGAAACCCCACCAGACCGGCTGAAACCGGTTTTAACCGGCTAAAACCGGTTTTGACCGGATGAGACCAGATCAAACCGAATCAGACCGGCCCAGACCGGCTAAAATCGAATCAAAGCGGACCAGACCGGACCAGACCGCCTAAAACTGGGCCACAAACCGGTTTTCACCAGTTCAAACCAGACCAGATGGCTCAAACCAGACCAGACCGGCTCAAACCGGTTTTGACCGTCTCAAACCAGAACAGACCGCCTGAAACCGGTTTTGAACAGATGAGACAGGATAAAACCGGACCAGACCGGCTCAAACCGGATGAAACTGCACCAGACCGGACCAGAACAGCTGAAGCCGGAGCAAAACGGACCAGACCGGGCCAGACCGGCTACGACCGGGCCACAAACCGGTTTTGACCAGCTCAAACCAGACCATACCGGCTCAAACCGGTTTTGACCGGACTGAGCCGGTTTTGACCAGCTAAAACCAGACCAGACCGTCTCAAACCGGTTTGGACCGGCCTGAGCCGGTTTTGACCGGCTCAAACCAGACCAGACTGGCTCAAACCGGACTAGACCAGCTCAAACCGGTTTTGACCGGATGACACCGGATGAAACCGGACCAGACCGGCTCACACCGGAAGAAACCGGAGCAGACAGGCCCAGACTGGCTGAAACCGGATGAAACCGGACCAGACCGGCCCGAACCGGCTAAAACCGGGCCAGACTGGCTCAAACCGATTTTGACCAGCTCAAACCAGACCAGATCGTTTTAAAACGGTTTTGACTGGCTCAATCCGGTTTTGACCGGCTAAAATGGGTTTTGACCGGCGCAAGCCACTCCAGACAGGCTCAAACCAGACCAGACCGGCTCAAACCGGATCAAACCGGAACAGATCGGCCCAGACCGACTAAAACCGGGCCAAACAGGCTAAAACCTATTTTCACCGTCTCAAACCAGACCAGACCGGGTCGAACCTGTTTTGTCCGGCTCAAACCCGACCTGACCGGCTCAAACCGGTTTTGATCGTATTAGACTGGATCAAACCAGACCAAACCTTTTCAAACCGGATCATACGGGTCCAGACCTGCACAAACCGGCTCAAACCGGCTCAAACCGAACCAGACCGACCCATACAGGCTAAAACCTGGCCAAACCGGCTCAAACCGCTTTTGACCGGCTCAAACCAGACCAGACCGGTTCATACCGGTTTTGACTGGCTCAATCCGGTTTTGACCGGCTAAAACCGGTTTTGAGCGGCTCAAATGACTCCAAACCGGCTAAAACCGGTTTCCACTGGCTCAAACCGGTTTTGACCTGATTAGACGGGATCAAACCGGACCAGACTGGCTCAGAGAGGTTCGAATGGGTTTTCACTGGCTTCAACCAGACCAAAACGGCTCAAACCGCTTTTGACCGGCTCAAACCCGACCTGACCGGCTCAAACCGGTTTTGACCTGCTCAAACTACACCGGAGCGGCTGAAACCGGTTTTGACCAGATGAGACCGGATCAAACCGAATCAGACTGGCCCAGACCAGCTAAAACTGGGCCACAAACCGGTTTTGAACCGATCCAACCAGTCAAGACCGGCTCAAACCGGTTGTGACCTACCTGAGCCGATTTTGAATCGCTCACACCAGACCAGACGGGCTCAAACCGGTTTTGACCAATTAAAACCGGTTTGGACCAGATGAGAACGAATCAAACTGGACAAAACCGGCTCAGACAGGCTCGAATCGGTTTTGACTGGCTTCAACCACACCAAACCGGTTCTAACCGGATTTGACCGGTTCGAACCAGTTTTGACCGGCTCAAACCAGACCAGACCGGCTCAAACCGGTTTTGACGGGCTCAAACAGGTTTTGACCGGCTCAAACCACACCAGACCGGCTGAAACCGTTTTTGACCGGTTAAAGCCGGTTTTGACGGGATGAGACCGGATCTAACCGAAGCAGACCGGCCCAGACCGGCTAAAAACTGATCAACCCGGGCCAGACCGGCCCAGACCGCCTAAAACTGGGCCACAAACCTGTTTTGACCGGTTCAAACCAGACCAGACGGGCAAAAACCGGTTTTGACCGACCAGAGCCGGTTTTGACCAGCTCAAACCAGACCAGACCGGCTCAAACCAGACCAGACCGGCTCAAACCGGTTTTGACCGGCTCAAAGCGGTTTTCACCGGATCAAACCAGACTCGACCAGCCCAGAACATCTGAAACCGGATCAAACCGGACCAGACTGGCCCAGACCGGCTAAAACCACTCCAGACCGACTAAAACCGGTTTTCACCGGCTTAAACCGGTTTTGACCTGATTAGACCGGATCAAACCGTACCAGACTCACTCAGACAGGCTCGAATCGGTTTTGACTGGCTTCAACCAGACCAACCCGGCTCAAACCGGTTTTGACCTGCTCAAACCACACCAGACCGGCTGAAACCGGATTTGACAGGATAAAACCGGTTTTGAAAGGATGAGACCAGATCAAACCGAATCAGACCGTCCCAGACCGGCTAAAATCGGAAAAAACTGGACCAGACCGGCCCAGACCGCCTAAAACTGGACCACAAACCGGTTTTGACTGGTTCAAACCAGACCAGACCGGCTCAAACCGGTTTTGACCGACCTGAGACGGTTTTGAACGGCTCAAACCAGACCAGCCCGGCTCAAACAAGACCAGCCCGCCTCAACACGGTTTTGACCGGCTCAAACCAGAGCAGACTGTCTCAAACCGGATTAAACCGGAACAGACCGGCCCACACCACCTAAAACCTGGACAAACTGGCTCAAACCTATTTTGACCGGCTCAAACCAGACCAGACAGTGTCGAACCTGTTTTGACCGGCTCAAACCAGACCTGACCGGCTCAAACCGGTTCTGACCGTATTAGACCGGATCAAATCGGGCCAGACCTTCTCAAACCGGATCATACCGGACCAGATCAGCACAAACCTGCTCAAACCGGCTGAAACCGAACCAGACCGGCCCAGACAGGCTGAAACCAGGCCAAACCGGCTCAAACCGGGTTTTACCGGTTCAAACCGTAACAGACTGGCTCAATCCGATTTTGACCGGATGACACCATATCAAACCGGACCAGACCGGCTCACACCGGATCAAAGTGGACCAGACAGGCCCAGACCGCCTGAAACCGGATCAAACTGGACCAGACCGGCACAGACTGGCTAAAACCGGGCCACAAACCGGTTTTGACCGGCTGAAACCAGAACATACCGGCTCAAACCAGACAAGACCGGCTCTAACCGGTTTTGACCTGCTCAAACCACACCATACTGGCTGAAACCGGTTTTGACCGGCTAAAACGGGATTTGAACGTATGAGACCGGATCAAACACAATCAGACCAGTCCAGACAGGCTAAAATCGGATCATACCGTACCAGACCGTCCCAGACCGCCTAAAACTGGGCCACAAACCGGTTTTGACCGGTGCAAATCAGACCAGACAAGCTCAAACCGGTTTTGACCGATCTGAGCCGGTTTTGACTGGCTCAAACCAGACCAGACTGGGTGAAACCAGATCAGACAGGCTCAAACCGGTTTTGGCAGGCTCAAAGCGGTTTTGACCGGAGCAAAACGGATTCGAACGCCTCAGAGCAGCTGAAACCGGATCAAACCAGACCAGAACGGCCCAGACCGGCTAAAACCAGGCCAGATCAGCTCAAACGGATTTGAACAGCTCAAACCAGACCAGACCGCTTCAAACCAGTTTTGACTGGCTCAAACCGGTTTTGACCAGCTCAAACCACTCCAGACCGACTATAACCGGTTTTCACCGGCTGAAACCGGTTTTGACCTGATTGGACCGGATCAAACCGGACCAGACCGGCTCAGACAGGCTCGAATCGGTTTTGACTGGCTTCAACCAGACCAAACAGGCTCAAACCGGTTTTGATTGGCTCAAACCAGTCCAGACCTGCTCAAACCAGACCAGACCGGCTCAAACCAGACCAGACCGGCTCAAACCGGTTTTGACCTCCTCAAACCACACCAGACCGGCTGAAACCGGTTTGGACCGGCTAAAACCGGTTTTGACCGAATGAGACCGGATCAAACCGTATCAGACCGGCCCAGACCGGGTAAAATCGGTTCAAACCGGACCAGACCGGCCCACACCGCCTAAAACTGGGCCACAAACCGGTTATGACCAGTTCAAACCAGACCAGACCGGCTCATACCGGTTTTGACCGACCTGAGCTGGTTTTGTCCGGCTGAAACCAGACCAGACTGGCTTAAACCAGAGCAGACCAGCTCAAACCCGTTTTGATCGACCTGAGCCGGTTTTGACCAGCTCAAACCATACCAGACCGGCTCAAACCAGACCAGAACGGCTCAAACAGGCTTTGACCGGATGAGACAGGATAAAACCGGACCGGACGAGCTCAAAGCAGATGAAACCACACCAGATCAGCCCAGAACAGCTGAAGCCGGAGCAAACTGGACCAGACCGGCCCACACCGGCTAAAACCGGGCCACAAACTGGTTTTCACCGGCTCAAACCAGAGCAGACCGGCTCAAACCGGTTTTGACCTGCTCAAAGCACACCAGATCGGCTGAAACCGGTTTTAACCGGCTGAAACCGGTTTTGACCGGATGAGACCGGATCAAACCGAATCAGACAGTCCCAGACTGGCTAAAATCGGATGAAACCGGACCAGACCGGCCGAGACCGCCTAAAACTGGGCCCCAAACTGGTTTTGACCCGTTCAAACCAGACCAGACCGGCTCAAACCGGTTTTGACCGACCTGAGCCGGTTTTGACTGGCTCAAACCAGACCAGACCGGCTCAAACCAGACCAGTCCGGCTCAAACCGGTTTTGTCCAGCTCAAACCAGACCAAACCGGCTCAAACTGGATCGAACCGGAACAGACCAGCCCAGACCTCCTAAAACCGGGCCAAACCGGCTCAAACCTATTTTGACCGGATCAAACCAGACCAGACCAGGTCGAACCTGTTTTGACCGGCTCAAGCTAGACCTGACCGGCTAAAATCGGTTTTGACCGTATTAGACCGTATCAAACTGGACCAGACCTTCTCAAACCGGATCATACCAGACCAGACCATCACAAACCGGCTCAAACCGGCTCAAACTGAACCCGACCGGACCAGACAGGCAAAAACCGGGCCAAACTGGCTCAATCCGATTTTGACAGTCTCAAACCACTCCAGACTGGCAAAAACCGGTTTCCACCAGCTCAAACCGGTTTTGACCTGATTAGACCGGATCAACCGGACCAGACCGGCTCAGACAGGCTCGAATCGGTTTTGACTGGCTTCAACCAGAACAAACTGGCTCAAACCGGTTTTGACCGGCTCAATCCACACTAGACTGGCTGAAACCGGTTTTGACGGGATGAGACCGGATCAAATCGAATCAGACTGGCCCAGACCGACTAAAATCGGATCAAACTGGACCAGTCTGGCCCAGACCACCTAAAAATGGGCCACAAACCGGTTTTGACCGCTTCAAACCAGACCAGACCGGCTCAAACCGGTTTTGACCGGCTCAAACCAGACCAGACCGGCTCAAATAGGACCAGACCGGCTCAAACCGGTTTTGACTGGCTCAAACCAGACCAGACCGGCTCAAACCGGATCAAACCAGAACAGACCAGGTCGAACCTGTTTTGACCGGCTCAAACCAGACCTGACCGGCTCAAACTGGTTTTGACTGTATTAGACCGGATCAAACCAGACCGGACCTTCTCAAACCGGATCATACCGGACCAGTCCAGCACAAACCGGCTCAAACCGGCTGAAACCGAACCAGACCGGCCCATACAGGCTAAAACCGGGGCAAACTTGCTCAAACCGGTTTTGACAGGCTCAAACCAGACCAGACCGGTTCAAACTGGTTTTGACTGGCTCAATCAGGTTTTCACCAGCTCAAACCGGTTTTGACCGGCTCAAACAACTCCAGACCGGTTAAAACCGGTTTTCACCGGCTAAAACCGGTTTTGACCTGATTAGACCGGATCAAACTGGACCAGACTGGCTCAGACAGGATCGAATCGGTTTTGACTGGCTTCAACCAGACCAAACCGGCTCAAACCAGTTTTGACCGGCTCAAACCAGACCAGAATGGCTGAAACCGGTTATGACCGGCTCAAACCGGTTTTGACCCGTTCAAACCAGACCAGACCGGCTGAAACCTGTTTTGACCGTCCTGAGCCGGGTTTGACTGGTTCAAACCAGACCAGACGGGCTCAAACCAGACCAGACCGGCTCAAACCAGTTTTGACCGGCTCAAAGCGGTTTTGACCGGATCAAACTGGACTCGACCAGCCCAGACCAGCTGAAACCGGATCAAACCGGACCAGTCCGGCCCAGACCACCCAATACTGGACCACAAACCGGTTTTGACCGGTTCAAACCGGACCAGACCGGCTCAAATCAGTTTTGACCGGATGACACCGGATCAAACCGGACCAGACCAGCTCACACCAGATCAAAGCGGACCAGACAGGCTCAGAACGGCTGAAACCAGATCAAACAGGAACAGACCGGCCCAGACCGGCTAAAACCGGGCGAGACCAGCTCAAACCGGTTTTAACCGGCTCATACCATACCAGACTGGTTGAAACCGTTTTTGACTGGCTCAATCCTGGTTTGACGGGCTCAAAGCGGTTTTGACCGGCTCAAACCTCTCCAGACCGGCTAAAACCGGTTTTGACCGGCTCAAACCGGTTTTGACCTGATCGGACCAGATCAAACCGGACCAGAGCGGCCCTGACAGGCTCGAATCGGTTTTGACTGGCTTCAAACAGACCAAACCGGCTCAAACCGGTTTTGACCAGCTCAAACTGGTTTTGACCAGCTCAATCCAGACCAGAACGGTTCAATCTGGTTCTGACCAGCTCAAACCGGTTTTGAAAGGCTCGAATCAGTTTTGACTGGCTTCAACCGGTTTTGACTGGCTCAAACCACACCAGACCGGCTCAAACCGGTTTTGACGGGTAAAACCGATTTTGTCTGGATGAGACCGTATCAAACCGGACAAGACGGGTCCAGACCAGCTAAAACCGGATAAAACCGTATCAGACCAGTCCAGACCTCCTAAAACCGGGCCAAACGTGCTCAAACCTATTTTGACCGGCTCAAACCAGACCAGAGAGGCTCAAACCTGTTTTGACCGGCTCAAACCAGACCAGACTGGCTCAAACCGGTTTTGACCGGCTCAAACCACACCAAACCGGCTCAAATCGGTTTTGACGGGCAGAAATCGATTTTGACCACATGAGACCGGATCAAACCGCACCAGACGGGCCCAGACCGGCTAAAACCGGATCGAACCGGACCAGACCAGCCCAGACCGCCTAAAACCGGGCCAAACCGGCTCAAACCTATTTTGACTGGCTCAAACCATACCAGACCGGCTCAAACCGGTTTTGACCGGCTCAAACCAGATCAGACCGGCTCAAACCGGATCAAACCGGACCAGACAGGCCCAGACCGCCTACAACCGGGCCAAAGCGGCTCAAACCTATTTTGACCGTCTCCAACCAGACCAGACCGGTTCGAACCTGTTTCGACCGGCTCAAACCAGAACAGACCGGCTCAAACCGGTTTTGAACGGATTAGAACGGATCAAATCGGACCAGACCTTCTCAAACCAGATCATACCGGACCAGACCGGCACAAACCGGCTCAAACCGGCTCCAACCGAACCAGACCGGCCCTGACAGGCTAAAACGGGACAAATCGGCTCAAACAGGTTTCGACCGGCTCAAACCAGACCAGACGAGCTCAAACCAGACCAGACTGGCTCAAACCGGTTTTGACAGGATGAGATAGGATAAAACCGGTCCAGACCGGATCAAACCGGATGAAACTGCACCAGACCGGCCCAGAACAGCTGAAGTCACTGCAAACTTGACCAGACCGGCCCAGACCGGCTAAAACCGGGACACAAACCTGTTTTGACCAGCTGAAACCAGACCAGAACGGCTCAAACTGGTTTAGACCGGCCTGAGCCAGTTTTGACTGGCTCAATCCAGACCAGACCAGCTCAAACCAGACCAGACCTGCTCAAACCGGTTTTGACCGGATGATACCGTATCAAACCGGACCAGACCGGCTCACACCGGATCAAACCAGACCAGACAGGCCCAGACCGGCTGAAACCGGATCAAACCGGACCAGACCGGCCCAGAATGGCTAAAACAGGGCCAGACTGGCTCAAACCGGTTTTGACCGGCTCAAACCAGACCAGACCGGTTCAAACCGGTTTTGACTGGCTCAATGCGGTTTTGACCGGCTCAAACCGGTTTTGACCGGCTCAAACCACTCCAGACCGGCTAAAAACGGTTTTCACCGGCTCAAACCGGCTTGGACCTGATTAGACCGGAACAAACCGGACCAGACCGGCTCAGACAGGCTCGAATCGGTTTTGACTGGCTTCAACCAGACCACACCGGCTCAAACCGGTTTTGACCGGCTCAAACCAGACTAGATCGGCTCAAATCAGACCAGACTGGCTCTAACCGGTTGTGACGGCCTCAAAACAGTTTTGACCTGCTCAAACCACACCAGACCGGCTGAAAACGGTTTTGACCAGTTAAAACCAGTTTGACCGGATGAGACCGGATCAAACTGGACCAGACCAGCTCAGAGACGCTCGAATCGGATTTGACTGGCTTCAACCAGACCACACCGGCTTAAACCGGTTTTGACCAGCTCAAACCAGACTAGACGGCTCAAACCAGACCAGACAGGTTCAAACCGATTTTGACTGGCTCAATCCGGTTTTGACCGGCTAAAACCGGTTTTGACCACCTCAAACGACTCCAGACCGTCTAAAACGAGTTTTCACTGGCTCAAACCGGTTTTGATCTGATTAGACCGCATCAAACCGGACCAGACCAGCTCAGAAAGGCTCGAATCGCTTTTGCCTGGCTTTATACATACCAAACCGGCTCAAACCAGACCAGACCGGCTCAAACCAGACCAGACTGGCTCAAACCGGTTTTGACTGGCTCAAACCAGTTTTGACCTGCTCAAACCACACCAGATTGGCCGAAACCAGTTTTGACCGGCTAAAACCGTTTTTGATCAGATGAGAACCGACCAAACCGAATCAGACTGGCCCAGACCGGCTAAAATCGGATCAAACCAGACCAGACTGGCCCAGAACACCTAAAACTGGGCCACAAACCGGTTTTGCCCGGTTCAAACCAGACCAGACTGGCTCAAACTGGTTTTGACCGACCTGAGCCGGTTTTGACTGGCTCAAACGAGACCAGACCGGCTCAAACCAGACCACACCGTCTCAAATCGATTTTGACCAGCTCAAAGCGGTTTTGACTAGATCAAACCGTATCGATCGGCCCAGATCAGCTGCAACCGGATCAAACCGGATGAAACAGGCCCAGAACGCCTAAAACTGGGCCACAAACCGGTTGTGACCAGCTCAAACCAGACTAGATCGGCTCAAATCAGACCAGACTGGCTCTAACCGGTTGTGACGGCCTCAAAACAGTTTTGACCTGCTCAAACCACACCAGACCGGCTGAAAACGGTTTTGACCAGTTAAAACCGGGTTTGACCGGATGAGACTGGATCAAACTGGACCAGACCAGCTGAGAGACGCTCGAATCGGATTTGACTGGCTTCAACCAGACCACACCGGCTTAAACCGGTTTTGACCAGCTCAAACCAGACTAGACCGGCTCAAACCAGACCAGACAGGTTCAAACCGATTTTGACTGGCTCAATCCGGTTTTGACCGGCTCAAACCGGTTTTGACCGGCTCAAACCACTCCAGACCGGATAAAACGAGTTTTCACCAGCTCAAACCGGTTTTGATCTGATTAGACCGCATCAAACCGGACCAGACCAGCTCAGAAAGGCTCGAATCGCTTTTGCCTGGCTTTAACCATACCAAACCGGCTCAAACCAGACCAGACCAGCTCAAACCAGACCAGACTGGCTCAAACCGGTTTTGACCGGCTCAAACCGGTTTTGACCTGCTCAAACCACACCAGATTGGCCGAAACCGGTTTTGACCAGCTAAAACCGTTTTTGATCGGATGAGACCCGATCAAACCGAATCAGACTGGCCCAGACCGGCTAAAATCGGATCAAACCAGACCAGACTGGCCCAGACCACCTAAAACTGGGCCACAAACCGGTTTTGCCTGGTTCAAACCAGACCAGACTGGCACAAACTGGTTTTGACCGACCTGAGCCGGTGTTGACCGGCTCAAACGAGACCAGACCGGCTCAAACCAGACCACACCGTCTCAAACCGATTTTGACCAGCTCAAAGCGGTTTTGACTAGATCAAACCGGATCGATCGGCCCAGATCAGCTGCAACCGGAACAAACCGGATGAAACAGGCCCAGAACGCCTAAAACTGGGCCACAAACCGGTTTTGACCGGTTCAAACCAGACCAGACCAGCTCAAACCGGTTTTGACCGACCTGACCCGGTTTTGACCAGCTCAAACCAGACCAGACCGGCTAAAAACAGACCAGAACGGCTCAAACCGGATCAAACCGGAACAGACCGGCCCAGACCGCCTAAAACTGGGCCACAAAACGGTTTTGACCCATTCAAACCAGACCAGACGGGCTAAAACCAGACAAGACCGGCTCAAACCTGTTTTGACCGGCCTGAGCCGGTTTTGACTGGCTCAAACCAGACCAGACCGGCTCAAACCGGACCAGACCTGCTCACACCAGCTCAAACCGGTTTTGACTGGCTCAATCCGGTTTTGACAGGCTCAAACCGGATTTGACCAGCTCAAACCACTCCAGACCGGCTAATACCGGTTTTCACTGGCTCAAACCGGTTTTGACCTTATTAGACCGGATCAAACCGGACCAGTCCAGCTCAGACAGGCTCGAATCGGTTTTGACTGGCTTCAACCAGATCAAACCGGCTCCAACCGGTTTTGACCGGCTCAAACCAGACCAGATCGGCTCAAACGAGACCAGACCGGCTCAAACCAGTTTTGACCTGCTCAAACGACACCAGAGCGGCTGAAACTGGTTTTCACTGGCTAAAACCGGTTTTGACCGGATGAGACCAGATCAAACCGAATCAGACCGGCCCAGACTGGCTAACATCGGATGAAACTGGACCAGACCGGCCCAGACCGCCTAAAACCGGGCCACAAACCGGTTTTGACCCATTCAAACCAGACCAGACGGGCTAAAACAAGACAAGACCGGCTCAAACCGGTTTTGACCGGCTCAAAGCGGTTTTCACCGGATCAAACCGGACTCGACCAGCCCAGACCAGCTGAAACAGGATTTAACCAGACCAGACAGGCCCAGACCGCCTAAAACTGGGCCACAAAAAGTTTTGACCGGTTCAAACCAAACAAGAGGGGCTCAAACCGGTTTTGACCGGATGACACTGAATCAGACCTGAACATACCAGCTCACACCGGATCATAGCAGACCAGACAGGCCCTGACAGGCTGTAACCGGATCAAACCAGACCAGACCGGCCCAGACCGGCAAAAATCGGGCCAGACCGGCTCAAACCGGTTTTGACCAGCTCAAACCAAACCAGAACGGTTCAAACCGGTTTTGACTGGCTCAATGCGGTTTTGACCGGCTCAAACCGGTTTTGACCGGCTCAAAATATTCCAGACCGGCTAAAACCGGTTTTCACCCACTCAAACCGGTTTTGACCTCATTAGACCGGATCAAACCGGACCAGACCAGCTCAGACAGGCTCGAATCGGTTTCGACTGGCTTCATCCAGACCAAACCGGCCTGAACCGGTTTTGACCGGCTCAAACCAGACCAGACCAGCTCAAACCAGACCACACCGGCTCAAACCGGTTTTGACTGGCTCAAACCGGTTTTGACCTGCTCAAACCACACCAGACCGGCTGAAACCGGTTTTGACCAGCTAAAAGCGGTTTTGACCGGATGAGACCAAATCAAAGCGAATCAGTCCAGCCCTGACCGGCGAAAATCAGATCAAACCGGTCCAGACCGGCCCAGACCGCCTAAAACTGGGCTACAAACCGGTTTTGAGCGGTTCAAAGCATATCAGACCGGCTCTAACCGGTTTTGACCGTCCTGAGCCGGTTTTGACTGGCTCAAACCAGACCAGAGCGGCTCAAACCGGTTTGACCGGCTCAAACCACACCCCACCGGCTCAAACCGGACCAGAACGGCTCAAACCAGATTTGACCGGATGAAACCGGATCCAACAGGACCAGACCGGCTCACACCAGATCAAACCGGAGAAGACAGGCCCAGACCGGCTGAAATCGGATCTAACCGGACCAGACAGGCCCAAACCGGCTAAAAACGGGCCAAAAACCAGTTTTGACCGGTTCAAACCAGACCAGACCGGCTAAAGACGGTTTAAACCGGCCGGAGCCGGTTTTGACTGGGTCAAACCAGACCAGATCGGCTCAAACCGGACCAGACCATCTCAAACTGGTTTTGACCGGCTCAAAGCGGTTTTGACCAGATCAAACCGGATTCCACCAGCCCAGTCCAGCTGAAACCAGATCAAACCGGACCAGACCAGCCCAGACCGGCTAAAACCGGGCCACAAACCGGTTTTAACTGGCACAAACCAGACCACACCAGCTCAAACCGGTTTTGACCGTCCTGAGCCAGTTTTGACCGGCTCAAACCAGAACAGTCCGGCTCAAACCGGACCAGACCGGCTCAAACCGGTGTTGATTGGATGACAACGGATCAAACCTTACCAGACCGGCTCACACCAAATCAAACAGGACCAGACAGGCCCAGACGGGCCGAAACCGGATCAAACCAGATCAGACCGGCCCAGACCAGCTAAAACCAGGCCAGATCGGCTGAAACCGATTTTGAGCAGCTCAAACCAGACCAGATCGGCTCAAACCGGTTTTGACCAGCTCAAACCGGACCAGACCGGCTCAAACCGGTGTTTATCGGATGACAACGGATCAAACCGGACCAGACTGGCTCACACCGGATCAAATAGGACCAGACAGGCCCAGACCGACTGAAACCGGATCAAACCGGACCAGACCGGCCCAGAACGGCTAAAACCAGACCAGACCGCTTCAAACCGGTTTTGACTGGCTGAATCCGGTTTTGACCGGCTCAAACCACTCCAGACCGGCTAAAACCGGTTTTCACCGGCTCAAACCGGTTTTGACCTGAGTAGACCGGATCAAACCAGCCCAGAACGGCTCAGACAGGCTGGAATCGGTTTTGACAGGCTTCAACCAGATCAAACCGTCTCAAACCGGTTTTGACCAGCTCGAATCGGTTTTGACCTGATCAAACCAGACCAAACAGGCTCAAACCAGACCAGTCCAGCTCAAATTGGTTTTGTTCTGCTCAAATCACACCAGACGGGCTGAAACGGGTTTTGACCGACTAAAACCATTTTGACCGGATGAGACCGGATCAAACCGAATCAGACCAGCCCAGACTGCCTAACATCGGATCAAACCGGACCAGACCGGTCCAGACCGTCTAAAACTGGGCCACAAAACGGTTTTGACCGGTTCAAACCAGACCAGACCGGCTCAAACCGGTTTTGACTGGCTCAATCCGGTTTTGACCGGCTCAAACCGGTTTTGACCGGCTGAAACCACTCCAGACCGGCTAAAACCGGTTTTCACCTGCTCAAACCAGTTTTGATCTAATTAGACGGGATCAATCCGGACCAGACCGGCTCAGACAATCTTGAATCGGTTTTGACTGGCTTCAACCTGACCAAACCGGCTCAAACCACACCAGACCGGCTCAAACCAGACCAGACTGACTCAAACCCGTTTTGACCTGCTCAAACCAAACCAGACCAGCTGAAAGTGGTTTGGACCGCATGAGACCGGATAAAACCGAATCAGACCGGACCAGACCAGCTAAAGTCGGATCAAACCGGAACAGACCGGCCCGGACCGCCTGGAACTGGGCCACAAACCGGTTTTGACCGTTTCAAACCAGACCAAACCGGCTCAAACCGGTTTTGACAGGCTCGAACCGGTTTTGACCTGCTCAAACCACACCAGACCGGCTGAAACAGGTTTTGACCGCATGAGACCGGATTAAACCGAATCAGACCAGCCCAGACTGGCTAAAATCGGATCAAAACGGACCAGACGGGCCCAGACCACCTAAAACTGGGCCACAAACCGGGTTTGAGCGGTTCAAACCAGACCACACCGGCTCAAACCAGACCAGACCGGCTCAAACCGGTTCTGACTGGCTCAAACCGGTTTTGACCTGATTAGACCGGATAAAAACGGACCAGACCGACTCAGACAGGCTCGAATCGGTTTTGACTGGCTTCAGCCAGACCAAACCAGCTCAAACCGGTTTTGACCGGCTCGAACCGGTTTTGACCAGCTCAAACGAGACCAGACCGGATCAAACCGGTTTTGACTGGTCTTAGCCGGTTTTGACCAGCTCAAACCAGACCAGACCAGCTCAAACCAGATCAGAACGGCTCAAACCGGTTTTGACCGGCTAAAACAAGACCAGACTGGCTCACACCTGTTTTGACCAGAGGACACAAGATAAAACCGGACCGGGCCGGTTCAAACCGGATGAAACCGCATCAGACCGGCCCAGAACAGCTGAAGCCGGAGCAAAACGTACCAGACGGGACCAGACCCGCTAAAACCAGACCAAAAACCGTTTTTGACCGGCTCAAACCACACCAGACCGGCTGAAACAGGTTTTGACCGCATGAGACCGGATCAAACCGAATCAGACCAGCCCAGACTGGCTAAAATCGGATCAAAACGAACCAGACGGGCCCAGACCGCCTAAAACTGGGCCACAAACCGGTTTTGAGCGGTTCAAACCAGACCAGACCGGCTCAAACCAGACCAGACCGGCTCAAACCGGTTTTGACCGGCTCAAACCGGTTTTGACCTGCTCAAACCTCACCAGACCAGCTGAAACCGGTTTTGACTGGCTAAAATCGGTTTTAACCGGTTGAGACCGGATCAAACGGAATCAGACCGGCCCAGACCGGCTAAAATAGGATCAAACCGACCCATACCGGCCCAGACCGCCTAGAACTGGGCCACAAACCGGTTTTGACCGGTTCAAACCAGACCAGACCGGCTAAAACCAGACCAGACAGGCTCAAACCTGTTTTGACCGGCTCAAAGCGGTTTTGACCGGATCAAACCGGACTCGACCAACCCAGAACAGTTGAAACCGGGTCAATCCGTACCAGACCAGCCCAGACGGGCTGAAACCGGCCCACAAACCGGTTTTGACCGGCTCAAACCATAACAGACCGGCTCAAACCGGTTTTGACCGGCTCAAGCAAGACCAGACCGGCTCAAACCGGACCAGACCGGCTAAAATCGGTTTTGACCGGATGACACCGGATCAAACCGATCAGACCGGCTCACACCGGATCAAAGCGGACCAGACAGGACCAGACCGGCTGAAACCGGATCAAACTGGACCAGACCGGCCCAGACCGGCTAAAACCGGGCCAGACCGGCTCAAACCGGTTTTGACCGGCTAAAACCAGACCAGACCAGTTCGAACCGGTTTTGAGTGGCTCAATCCGGTTTTGCCC
>JAPYXX010000031.1:78849-94573 GCA_028551445.1 Miopithecus talapoin
GGTTTTTGCCAGTCTGGTCCGGTTTGAGCCGGTCTGTTCTGGTTTCAGAAGGTCAAAACCGGCTCTGGCCGGTCAAAACCGGTTTCAGCCGGTCTGGTGTGGTTTGAGCAGCTCAAAACCGGTTTGAGCCAGTCTGGTCTGGTTTGAGCCGGTCAAAACTGGTTTGAGCCGGTCTGGTCTGGTTTGAGCCGGTCTGGTCTGGTTGAAGCCAGTCAAAACCGATTCGAGCCTGTCTGACCGGTTGTAGTCCGGTTTGCTCTGGTCTAATGAAGTCAAAACTGGTTTGAGCCGGTGAAAACCGGTTTTAGCCTGTCTGGAGTGGTTTGGGCCTGTCAAAACCGGACTGAGCCAGTCAAAACCGGTTTGATCCGGTGTGGTCTGGTTTTAGCCGGTCAAAACCGGTTTCAGCCGGTCTGGTGTGTTTGAGCAGGTCAAAACCGGTTTGAGTCGCTCTGGTATGGTTTGAGCCCGTCACAATAGTTTTGAGCCGGTTTGGCACGGTTTTAGGCGGTCTGGGCTGGTCTGGTCCGGTTGGATCCGGTTTTAGCCGGTCTGGGCCCGACTGGTGCAGTTTGATCCAGTCTCATGTGGTCAAAATCGATTTCTGCCGGTCAAAACCGGTGTGAGCCAGTCTGGTCTGGTTTGAGGCGGTCAATACCGGTTTGAGCCGCTCTGGTCTGATTTGAGCCGGTCAAAATAGGTATGAGCCCGTTTGGCCCGATTTTAGGCGGTCTGGGCTGGTCTGGTCCGGTTTTATCCGGTTTTACCCGGCCTGGACCCGTCTGGTCCAGTTTGATACGGTCTCATCCAGTCAAAATCGGTTTTACCGGTCAAAACCGGTTTGAGCCGGTCTGGTGTGGTTTGAGCCAGTCAAAACCGGTTTGAGCTGGTGAAAACCGGTTCGAGCCTTTCAAAACCGGTTTGAGCCGGTCAAAACCAGATTGAACCGGTCTGGTCTGGATTGAGCCGGTCAAAACCAGTTAGAGCCGGTCAAAACCGGTTTGAGCCGGTCTGGTCTGGTTTTAGCCGGTCAAAACCGGTTTGAGCCGGTCTGGTCCGGGTTTAGCCGGTCAAAACCGTTTTGTGGCCTGGTGTTAGCCGGTCTCGGCCAGTCTGGTCCGGTTTGCTCCAGCTTCAGCTGTTCTGGGCCGGTCTGGTGCGGTTTCATCCGGTTTGAACAGGTCCGGTCCGGTTTTATCCTGTCTCATCCGGTCAAAACCGGTTTGAGCCAGTCTGGTCTGGTTTGAGCCGTTCAAAACCGGTTTGAGCCGGTCTGGTCTGGTTTGAGCCGGTCTATTCTGGTGTGATCCTGTCAAAACCGGCTCAGGTCGGTCAAAACCGATTTGAGCCGGTCTTGTCTGGTTTTAGCCCGTCTGGTCTGGTTTGAATGGGTCAAAACCGGTTTGTGGCCCGGTTTTAGGTGGTCTGGGCCGGTCTGGTCCGGTTTCATCCGATTTTAGCCAGTCTGGGCCGGTCTTATTCGGTTTGATCTTGTCTCATCCGGTCAAAACCGGTTTTAGCCAGTGAAAACCGGTTTCAGCCGCTCTGGTGTGGTTTGAACAGGTCAAAAACGGTTTGAGCCGGACTGGTCTCGTTTGAGCCGGTCTGGTCTGGTTTGAGCCGGTCAAAACCTGTTCGAGCCGGTCAAAACCGGTTGGAGTCGGTTTGATCTGGTTGAAGCCAGTCAAAACCGATTCGAGCCTGTCTGAGCTGGACTGGTCCGGTTTGATCCGGTCTAATCAGGTCAAAACCGGTTTGAGCTGGTGAAAACCGGTATTAGCCGGTCTGGAGTGGTTTGAGCCGGTCAAAACCGGTTTGAGCCTGTCAAAACCGGATTTAGCCAGTCAAAACCGGTTTGAGCTGGTGTGAGCCGGTCTGGTCCGGTTTGAGCCGGTCTACTCTGGTTTGAGCCAGTCAAAACCGGCTCAGGCCGGTCAAAACAGGTTTGAGCCGGACTTGTCTGGTTTTAGCCCGTCTGGTCTGGTTTGAATGGGTCAAAACCGGTTTGTGGTCCGGTTTTAGGCGGTCTGGGACGGTCTGGTCCGGTTTGATCAGATTTTAGCCAGTCTGAGCCGTTCTGATTCGGTTTGTTCTGGTCTCATCCGGTCAAAACCGGTTTCAGCCGGTCTGGTCTGCTTTGAGCCGTTCTGGACTGGTTTGAGCGGTTCAAAACCGGTTTGAGCCGGTCAAAACCGGATTGAACCGGTCTGGTCTGGTTTGAGCCTTTCAAAACCGGTTTGAGGCCATCTGGACTGGTTTGAGCCAGTCTGGTCTGGTTTGAACCGGTCAAAACCGGTTTGTGGCCCAGTTTGAGGCGGTCAGGGCCGGTCTGGTCTGGTGTGATCCGATTTTAGCCGGTCTGAGCCGGACTGGTTCGGTTTGATCGGGTCTCATCCCGTCAAAACCGGTTTTAGCCAGTCAAAACCGGTTTGAGCCGGTCTGGTGTGGTTTGAGCAGGTCAAAACCGATTTGAGCCGGTCTGGTCTGGTTTGAGCCTGTCTGGTCTGGCTTGAGCCGGTAAAAACCGGTTCGAGCCGGTCAAAACCGGTTTGAGCCAGTTTGGTCTGGTTGATGCCAGTCAAAACCGATTCGAGCCTGTCTGAGCCGATCTGGTCCGGTTTGACCCGGTCTAATCACGTCAAAACCGGTTTGAGCCGGTGAAAACCGGTTTTAGCCGGTCTGGAGTAGTTTGAGCCGGTCAAAACCGGTTTGAGCCGGTCAAACCCGGATTGAGCCAGTCAAAACCGGTTTGAACCGGTCTGGTCTAGTTGGAGCCGTTCAAAACCGGTTTGTGGCCCAGTTTTAGGCGGTCTGGACCAGTCTGGTCCGCCAATTTTAGCCGGTCTTGGCCGGTTTGACTCGGTTTAATCCCGTCTCATCCGGTCAAAACCGGTTTTAGCCGGCCAAAACCGGTTTCAGCCGGTCTGGTGTGCTTTGAGCAGATCAAAACCGGTTTGAGGCGGTCAAAACAGGATTAAGCTGGTCTGGTCTGCTTTTAGCAGGTCAAAACCGGTTTGTGACCCTGTTTCAGCGGGTCTGGGCCGGTCTAGTCCGGTTTGATCCGGTTTCAGCTAGTCTGGGCCGGTCGAGTCCGGTTTGATCCGTTCAAAACCGCTTTGAGCCGGTCGAAACAGGTTTGAGCCGGTGTGGTCTGGTTGGAGCCTGTCTGGTCTGTTTTGAGCCGGTCAAAACCGGCTCAGGTCGGTCAAAACCGGTTTGAGCCGGTCTGGTCTGGTTTGAACCCGTCAAAACCGGTTTGTGGCCCAGTTTTAGGCGGTCTGGGCTGGTCTGGTCCGATTTGATCCGATTTTAGGCGGTCTGGGCGGGTCTAATTCGGTTTGATCCGGTCTCATCCGGTCAAAACCGGTTTTAGCCGGTCAAAACCGGTTTCAGCCGGTCTGGTGTGGTTTGAGCAGGTCAAAACCGGTTTGAGCCGGTCTGGTCTGATTTGAGCCGGTCTGGTCTGGTTTGAGCCGGTCAAAACCCGTTTGTGGACCGGTTTTAGTCGGTCTGGGCCGGTCTGGTCTGGTTTGATCCGGTTTCAGCTGCTCTGGGCCGGTCGAGTCCGCTTTGATCCGGTCAAAACCGGTTTGAGACGGTCAAAACCGGTTTGAGCCGATCTGTTCTGGTTTGAGCCATTCTGGTCTGGTTTGCGCCGTTCAAAACCGGTTCGAGCTGGTCGAAACTGGTTTTAGCCGGTCTGGAGTGGTTTGTGCCAGTCAAAACCGGTTTGAGCCGGTTAAAGCCGGATTGAGCCAGTCAAAACCGGTTTGAACCGGTCTGGTCTAGTTCGAGTCGGTCAAAACCGGTTTGAGCCGGTCTGGTCGGGTTTGTGCCGCTCAAAACCGGTTTGTGGCCCTGTTTTAGCCGGTCTGGGCCGGTCTGGTCCGGTTTGATCTGGTTTCAGCTGGTCTGGGCCGGGCGAATCAGGTTTGATCCGGTCAAAACCTCTATGAGCCTGTCAAAACCGGTTTGAGCCGGTCTGGTCTGGTTTGATCCGGTCTGGTCTGGTTTGAGCCGGTCAAAACCGGCTCAGGTCGGTCAAAACCGGTTTGAGCCGGTCTGGTCTGGTATGATCCGATTTTAGCCGGTCTGGGCCGGTCTTATTCGGTTTGATCCGATCTCATCTGGTCAAAACCGGTTTTAGCCTGTCTGCTCCAGTTTGAGCCGGTCTGGTCTGGTTTGAGCCTGTCAAAACCGGTTTGAGCCGGTCTGGTCTGGTTTCAGCAGTTCAAAACCGGCTCAGGTCGGTCAAAACCGGTTTGAGACTGTCTGGTCTGGTTTGAACCGGTAAAAACCAGTTTGAGCCTCTCTGCTCCGGTTTGAGCCGGTCTGGCCCGGTTTGATCCTGTCTAATCAGGTCAAAACCGGTTTGAGCTGGTGAAAACCGGTTTTAGCCAGTCTGGAGTGGTTTGAGCCGGTCAAAACAGGATTGAGCCAGTCAAAACCGGATTGAAGCGGTCTGGTGTGATTTGAGCTGGTCAAAACCGGTTTGAGCCGATCTGGCCTGGTTTTAGCCGGTCTGGGCTGGTCTGGTCCGGTTGGATCCGGTTTTAGCCGGTTTGCATCGGTCTGATTTGGTTTGATCCGGTCTCATCCGGTCAAAACCGGTTTTAGCCGGTCAAAACCGGTTTCAGCCCGTCTGGTGTGGTTTGAGCAGGTCAAAACCGGTTTGAGCCGGTCTGGTCTGGTTTGAGCCGGTCTGGTGTGGTTTGATCCGGTCAAAACCGGTTTGAGCCGGTTTGGTCTGGTTGAAGCCGGTGAAAACCCATTCGAACCTGTCTGAGTCGGTCTGGTCCGGTTTGATCCGGTCTAATCAGGTCAAAACCGTTTTGAGACGGTGAAAAACGGTTTTAGCCGGTCTGGAGTGGTTTGAGCCGTTCAAAACCGGATTGAGCCAGTCAAAACCAGTTTGAACCGGTCTGGTATGGTTTGAGCCGATCGAAACCGGTTTGAGCCGGTTTGGCCCGGATTTAGCCTGTCTGGGCCGGTCTTGTTCGGTTTGAGCCGGTTTGAGCCGGTTTCTGCTGGTCTGGTCCGGTATGATCCGGTTTGAGAAGGTCTGGTCCGGTTTGATCAGGTCTAATACGGTCAAACCCGGTTTGAGCCAGTCAGGTCTGGTTTGAGCCGGTCAAAACAGGTTCGACCCGGTCTGGTCTGGTTTGAGACGGTCAAAATAGGTTTGAGCCGATTTGGCCTGGTTTTAGGCGATCTGGGCCGGTCTGTTCCGGTTTGATCCAGTTTGAGCCAGTCTGGTCTGATTTGAGCTGGTGATAACCGGTTTGAGCCTGTCTACTCTGGTTTGACCCGGTC
This sequence comes from Miopithecus talapoin, assembly GCA_028551445.1. Taxonomy (NCBI): domain Eukaryota; kingdom Metazoa; phylum Chordata; class Mammalia; order Primates; family Cercopithecidae; genus Miopithecus; species Miopithecus talapoin. The sequence goes on from JAPYXX010000031.1 coordinate 84,163, forward strand.
TGGTCGGGTTTGAGCCAGTCAAAAGCGGCTCAGGTCAGGTAAAACCGGTTTGAGCCGGGCTCATCTGGTTTGAACCGGTCAAAACCGGTTTGTGGCCTAGTTTTAGGCGGTATTGGCCAGTCTGGTTCGGTTTGATCCGGTTTCAGCTCGTCTGGGCCAGTCGAGTCCGGTTTGATACGGTCAAAACCGCTTTGAGCCGGTCAAAACCGGTTTGAGCCGGTTTCGTCTGGTTTGAGCCAGTCTGGTCTGGTTTGAGGCAGTCAAAACCGGTTTGTGGCCCAGTTTTAGGCGGTCTGGACCGGTCTGTTTCGGTTTGATCCGGTTTGAGCTGGTCTGGTCTGTTTTGAGCCGGTCTGGTCTGGTTTGAGCTGGTCAAAACCGGCTCAGGTCGGTCAAAACCAGTTTGAGCCAGTCTGGTCTGGTTTGAACCGGTCAAAACCGGTTTGTGGCCCAGTTTTAGGCGGTCTGGGCCAGTCTGGTCTGGTTTGATCCGATTTTAGCCGGTCTGGTCCAGTCTGATTCGGTTTGATCGGGTCTCATCCGATCAAAAACGGTTTTAGCCGGTCAAAACTGGTTTCGGCCAATCTGGTGTGGTTTGAGTCGGTCAAAACCGGTTTGAGCCGGTCAAAACCGGTTTGAGCCAGTCTGGTCTGGTTTCAGCCGGTCTGGTCTGGTTTGAGCCGGTTTGGTATGGTTAAAGCCAGTCAAAAGCGATTCGAGCCTTTCTGAGCTGGTCTGGTACGGTTTGATGCAGTCTAATCAGATCAAAACCGGTTTGAGCCGGTGAAAACTCGTTTTAGCCGGTCTGGAGTGGTTTGAGGCGGTCAAAACCGGTTTGAGCTGGTCAAAACCGGATTGAGACCGTCAAAATCGGTTTGAACCTGTCTGGTCTGGATTGAGCCAGTCTAGTCTGGTTTGAGCTGGTCAAAACCGGTTTAAGCCGGTGTGGTCTGGTTGAAGCCAGTCAAATTCGATTCGAGCGTCTCTGAGCCGGTCTGGTCCAGTTTGATCCGGTTTCATCCGGACAAACCCGGTTTTAACTGGTCAAAACCGTTTTCAGCCGGTCTGGTGTGGTTTGAGCAGGTCAAAACTGGTTTGAGGCCGTGACAACCGGTTAGAGCCAGTCTGGTCTGACTTGAGCCGATCTAGTCTGGTTTGAGCCGGTCAAAACCGGTTTGAGCCGGTGTGGTCTGGTTGAAGCCAGTCAAAACCGATTCGAGCCTGTCTGATCCGGTCTGGTCCGGTTTGTTCCAGTCTAATCAGGTCCAAGCCGGTTTGAGCCGCTAAAAACCGGTTTTAGCCGGTCTGGAGTGGTTTGAGCCGGTCAAAACCGGTTTGAGCTGTTCAAAACCGCATTGAGCCAGTCAAAACCGGTTTGAACCGGTCTGGTCTGGTTTGAGCCGGTCAAAACCGGTTTGAGCCGGTCTGGCCCTGTTTTAGCCGGTCTGGGGCGGTCTGGTCCGGTTTGATCCGGTTTCAGCCGGTCTGGGCCTGTCTGGTCTGGTTTGATCCGGTGTGAGCCGGTCTGGTCCGGTTTGATCCGGTGTCATCCGGTCAAAACCGGTTTGAGCAGGTCTGGTCTGGTTTGAGCTGGTCTGGTCTGGATTTAGCCAGTCAAAACCGGCTCAGGCCGGTCTAAACCAGTTTGAGCCGGTCTGGTCTGGTTTCAGCCGGTCAAAACTGGTTTGTGTCCCGGTTTTAGCCGGTCTGGGCCGGTCTGGTCAAGTTTGCTCTGACTTCAGCTTTTCTGGGCTGGTCTGGTGCAGTTTCATCCTGTTTGAGCTGGTCTGGTCCGGTTTTATGCTATCTCATCCGGTCAAAACCGGTTTGAGCCAGTCTGGTCTGGTTTGAGCTCGTCTGGTCTGGTTTGAGCCAGTCGAAACCTGATTGAGCCGATTTGTCCCGTTTGTAGCCTGTCAAGGCTGGTCTGGTTCGGTTGGAGCCGGTTTGAGCCAGTTTGTGCCGGTCTGGTCCGGTATGATCTGGTTTGAGAAGGTCTGGTCCGGTTTGATCCGTTCTAATCCGTTCAAAACCGGTTTGAGCCGGTATGTTCTGGTTTGAGCCGGTCGAAACAGGTTCGAACCGGTCTGGTCTGGTTGGACACGGTCAAAAGAGGTTTGAGCCGCTTTGGCCCGGTTTTAGGCGGTCTGGGCCGGTCTGGTCCGGTTTGATCCGGTTTGAGCCGGTCTGCTCTGGTTTGAGCCGGTCAAAACCGGTTTGTGCTGGTCTGGTATGGTTTGAGCCGGTCAAAATAAGTTTGAGCCGGTTTGGCCCGGTTTTAGGCGGTCTGGGCTGGTCTGGTCCGGTTCGATCCGGTTTTAGCCGGTCTGGGCCCGTCTGGTGCGGTTTGATCCGGTCTCATGTTGTCAAAATCGATTTCTGCCCGTCAAAACCGGTTTGAGCCGGTTTGGTGTGGTTTGAGCCGGTCAAAACCGGTTTGAGCCAGTCTGGTCTGGTTTGAGCCGGTCAAAACCGGTTTGAGCCTCTCTGGTCTGGTTTGAGCCGGTCAAAATAGTTTTGAGCCCGTTTGGCCCGGTTTTAGGCGGTCTGGACTGGTCTGATCCGGTTTTATCCGGTTTTAGCCGGTCTGGACCCTTCTGGTCCGGTTTGATACGGTCTCACCCAGACAAAATCGGTTTTACCGGTCAAAACCGGTTTGAGCCGTTCTGGTGTGGTTTGAGCCAGTCAAAACCGGTTTGAGCCAGTCAAAACCGGTTCGAGCCTTTCAAAACCGGTTTAAGCCGGTCAGAACCAGATTGAACCGTTCTGGTCTGGATTGAGCCGGTCAAAACCAGTTTGAGCCGGTCAAAACCGGTTTGAGCCGGTCTGGTCTTGTTTTAGCCGGTAAAAACCGGGTTGAGCCGGTCTGGTCCGGGTTTAACTGATTAAAACGATTTTGTGGTCCGGTGTTATCCGGTCTGGGCCAGTCTGGTCAGGTTTGCTCCAGCTTCAGCTGTTCGGGGCTGGTCTGGTGGGGATTCATCCGGTTTGAACCGGTCTGGTCCGGTTTTATCCTATCTCATCCGGTCAAAGCCAGTTTGAGCCAGTCTGGTATGGTTTGAGCCGAATAAAACCCGTTCGAGCCGTTCAAAACCGGTTAGAGCCTTTCAAAACCGGATTGAACCGGTCTGGTCTGGTTTGAGCCGGTCAAAACCGGTTTGAGCCGGTCTGGTCTGGTTTGAACAGGTGAAAACCTGTTTGTGACCCAGTTTTAGGCGTTCTGGGCCGGTCTGGGCCGGTTTGATCTGATTTTAGCCGGTCTGGCCCGGCCTGATTCGGTTTGCTCCAGTCTCATCCGGTCAACACCGGTTTTAGCCAGTGAAACCCGGTTTCAGCCGGTCTGGTGTGGTTTGAGCAGGTCAAAACCGGTTTAAGCCGGTCTGGTCTGCTTTGGGCCGGTCTGGTCTGGTTTGAGCCGGTAAAAACCGGTTTGAGCCAGTGTGAGACGGTTTTTGCTGGTCTGGTCCGGTATGATCGAGTTTGAGAAGGTCTGGTCCGGTTTGATCCGGTCTAATACGGTCAAAACCGGTTTGAGCCGGTCAGGTCTGGTTTGAGACGGTCAAAACAGGTTCGACCTGTTCTGGTCTGGTTTGAGCCGGTCAAAATAGGTTTGAGCCGGTTTGGCCCGGTTTTAGGCGGTCTGGGCCGGTCTGTTCCGGTTTGAGCCGGTCTGGTCTGGTTTGAGCCGGTCAAAACCGGTTTGAGCCGGTCTGGTCTGGTTTGAGCCGGTCTGTTCTGGTTTGAGCCATTCAAAACCGGCTCAGGACGGTCAAAACCGGTTTGTGCCGGTCTGATCTGGTTTGAACCAGTGAAAACCTGTTTGTGGCCCAGTTGTAGGCGGTCTGGGCCAGTCTGGTCCGGTTTGATCCGATTTTAGACGGTCTGGGCGGGTCTAATTCGGTTTGATCCAGTCTCATCCGGTCAAAACCGGTTTTTGCCGGTCAAAACCGGTTTCAGCCGGTCTGGTGTGGTTTGAGCAGGTCAAAACCGGTTTGAGCCGGTCTGGTCTGTTTTGAGCCGGTCTGGTCTGGTTTGAGCCGGTCAAAACCGATTCGAGCCTGTCAGAGCCGGTCTGATCCGGTTTGATCCAGTCTAATCAGGTCAAAACCGGTTTGAGCCGGTGAAAACCGGTTTTAGCCGGTCTGCAGAGGTTTGAGCGGGTCAAAACCGCTTTGAGCCGGTCAAACCAGGATTGAGCCAGTCAAAACCAGTTTCAATCGCTCTGGTCTGGTTTGAGCCGGTCAAAACCGGTTTGAGCTGGTCTAGCCCGGTTATAGCCGGTCAGGGCCGGTCTGGTCTGGTTTGATCTGGTTTCAGCTGGTCTGGGCCTTTCTGGTCCACTTTGATCCGGTGTGAGCCGGTCTAGTCCGGTTTGATCTGGTGTCATCTGGTCAAAACAGGTTGGAACCGGTCTGGTCGGGTTTGAACCGGTCAAAACCGGTTTGTGGCCCAGTTTTAGGCGGTCTGGGCCGGCCTGGTCTGGTTTGATCTGGTATCAGCTGGTCTGGGCCTGTCGAGTGCGGTTTGATCTGGTCAAAACGCTTTGAGCCGGTCAAAACCGGTTTGAGCCGGTTTGGTCTGGTTTGAGCCGGTTTGGTCTGGTTTGAACCAGTCAAACCCGGCTCAGGACGGTCAAAACCGGTTTCAGCCGGTCTGGTCTGGTTTGAACGGGTCAAAACCGGTTTGAGTCGGTCAAAACCGGTTAAACCGGTATGGTGTGGTTTGAGCAGGTCAAAACCGGTTTCAGCCGGTCTGGTCTGATTTGAGCCTGTCTGGTCTGGTTTGAGCCGGTCTGGTCTGGTTTGAGCCCGTCAAAACCGGTTTGAGCCGGTCTGGCCCTGATTTTAGCCGGTCTAGTCCGGTCTGGTCCGGGTTGATACAGTTTCAGCTGGTCTGGGCCTCTCGAGTCCGGTTTGATCCGGTCAAAACCGCTTTGAGCTGGTCAAAACCGGTTTGAGCCGGTCTTCTCCGGTTTGAGCCGGCCTGGTCTGGTTTGAGCCATTCAAAACTGGCTCAGGTCGGTCAAAACCGGTTTGAGCAGTCTTGTCTGGTTTGAACCGGTCAAAATCGGTTTGTGGCCCAGTTTTAGGCGGTCTGGGCCGGTCTGGTCCGGTTTGATCCGATTTCAGCCAGTCTGGGCCGATCTGATTTGTTTTGATCTGGTCTTATCCGGTCAAAACCGGTTTTAGCCGGTCAAAACCGTTTTGAGCCGGTCTGGTCTGGTTTGAGCCGGTCTGGTCGGGTTTGAGCCGGTCAAAACCGGTTCGAGCCGGTCTAAACCGGTTTGAGCTGTTTTGGTCTGGTTGAAGCCAATCAAAACCGATTCGAGCCTGTCTATGACGGTTTGGTCCGGTTTGATCCGGTATAACCAGTTCAAAACTGGTTTGAGCCAGTGAAAACCGGTTTTAGCCGGTCTGGAGTGGTTTGAGCCAGTGAAAACCGGTTTGAGCCGGTCAAAACCGGATTGAACCATTCAAAACCGGTTTGAACCGGTCTGGTCTGGTTTGAGCCAGTCAAAACCGGTTTAAGCCGGTCTGGCCCGGTTTTAGCCGGTCTTGGCCGCTCTGGTCCGCTTTGATCTGGTTTCAGCCGGTCTGGGCCTGTCTTGTCCGGTTTGATCAGGTGTGAGCCGGACTGGTCCTGTTTGATCCGGTGTCATCCGGTCAAAACCGGTTTGAGCCGGTCTGGTCTGGTTTGAGCCGGTCAAAACCGGTTTGAGCCGGCCTGGGCTGGTTTTAGCCGGTCAGGGCCGGTCCGGTGCGGTTTGATCTGGTTTCATCCTGTCTGCGCCTGTCTGGTCCGCTTTGATCCGATGTGAGCCGGTCTGGTCCGGTTTGTTCCGGTGTCATCTGGTCAAAATCAATTGGAACCGTTCCAGTCCGGTTTGAACCGGTCAAAACCGGTTTGTGGCCCAGTTTTAGGCGGTCTGGGCCGGTCTGGTCCGGTTAGATCCGGTCAAAACCGCTTTGAGCCGTCAAAACCGGTTTGAGCCGGTCTGGTCTGGTTTGCGCCGGTCTGGTCTGGTTTGAGCAGGTTAAAACCGGCTCAGGACGGTCAAAACCTTTTTGAGCCGGTCTGGTCTGGTTTGAACGATTCAAAACCGATTTGTGGCCCAGTTCTAGGTGGTCTGGGCCGGTCTGTCCTGGTATCATCCGATTTTAGCTGGTCTTGGCCGGTATGATTCGGTTTGATCCGGTCTCATCCGCTCAAAACGGTTTTTAGCCGGTCAAAACCGGTTTCAGCCGGTCTGGTTTGGTTTGAGCAAGTCAAAACCGGTTTGAGGTGGTCTGGTCTGGTTTGAGCCGGTCTGGTTTGGCTTGAGCCAGTAAAAACAGGTTCGAGCCAGTCAAAACCGGTTTGAGCCGGTATCGTCTGGTTGAAGCCAGTCAAAACCGATTCGAGCCTGTCAGAGCCGGTCTGGTCCGGTTTCATCCGTTCTAATCAGGTCAAAACCGGATTGAGCCGGTGAAAACCGGTTTTGGCCGGTCTGGAGTAGTTTGAGCCGGTCAAAACTGGTTTGAGCCGGTCAAACCCGGACTGAGCCAGTCAAAACCGGTTTGAACCGGTCTGGTCTGGTTGGAGCCGTTAAAACCGGTTTGTGGCCCGGTTTTAGCAGGTCTGGGCTGGTCTGGTTCGGTTTGATCTTGTTTCAGCTGGTCTGGTCCAGTCGAGTGCAGTTTGATCCGGTCAAAACCGCTTTGAGCCAGTCAAAACCGGTTTGAGCCGGTCTGGTCTGGTTTGAGAAATCTGGTCTGGTTTGAGCTGGTCAAAACCGGCTGAGGTCGGTCAAAACCGGTTTGAGCCGGTCTGGTCTGGTTTGAGCCGGTCAAAACCGGTTTGTGGCCCGGGTTCAGCCTGTCTTGGCCGGTCTGGTCTGTTTTGTTCCGGTTTCAGCTGGTCTGGGCCGGTCGAGTCCGGTTTGAGCCGGTCAAAATCTGTTTGAGCTGGTCAAAACCGGCTCAGGTAGGTCAAAACCTGTTTGAGTCGGTCTGGTCTGGTTTGAACCGGTCAAAACCGGTTTGTGGCCCAGTGTTAGGCGGTCTGGGCAGGAATGGTCCGGTTTGATCCGATTTTAGCCAGTCTGGGCCGGTCTGATTCGGTTTGACCCTGTCTCATCCGGTCAAAACCGGTTTTAGTCGGTCAAAACCGGTTACAGCTCGTCTGGTGTGGTTTGAGCAGGTCAAAACCTGTCAGCCGGTCTGGTCTGGTTAGAGCCGGCCTTATCTTGTTTCAGCTGGTCAAAAGCGATTCGAGCCGGTCAAAACCGGTTTGAGCTGGTTTGGTCTGGTTGAAGCCAGTCAAAACCTATTCGAGCCTGTCTGAGCCGGTCTGGTCCGGTTTGATCTGGTCTAATCAGGTCAAAACCTGTTTGAGCCGGTCTGGTCTGGTTTGAGCTGGTCAAAAACGGTTTGAGCCGATCTGGCCTGGTTTTAGCCGGTATGGGCCGGTCTGGTCCGGTTTCATCCGGTTTCAGCCGGTCTGGGCCTGTATGGTCCTGTTTGATCCGGTGTGAGCCGGTCTGGTACGGTTTGATTTGGTGTCATCCGGTCAAAACCGGTTTGAGCCGGTCTGGTCCGGTTTGAGCCGGTTTGGTGTGGTTTGAGCCAATCAAAACCGGCTCAGGCCGGTCAAAACCGGTTTGAGCCGGTATGGTCTGGTTTGTGCCAGTCAAAACCGGTTTGTGGCCCGGTTTTAGCCGGTCTAGGCCGGTCTGGTCTGGTTCGATCCGCTTTCAGGTGATCTGGGCCGGTCCAATTCGGTTTGATCCAGTGAAAACCGCTTTGAGCTGGTCAAAGCCGGTTTGAGCAGGTCTGGTCTTGTTTGAGCCGGTCTGGTCTGGTTTGAGCCGGTAAAAACCTGTTTAAGCCGGTCTGGTCTGGTTTGAGGCCGTCTGGTCTGGTTTGAGCTGGTCAAAACTGGTTCGAGCCGGTCAAAACCGGTTTGAGCCAGTCAAAACCGGTTTGAAACGGAATGTCTGGTTTGAGCCGGTCTGGTATGGTTGAAGCCAGTCAAAACCGATTCGAGCCTCTAAGAGCCGGTCTGGTCCAGTTTGATCCGGTCTAATCAGGTCAAAAATGCTTTGAGTCAGTGAAAACTGGTTTTAGCCGGTCTGGAGTGGTTTGAGCCGGTCAAAACCGGTTTGAGCCGGTCAAACCCGGATTGAGACAGTAAAAACCGGTTTGAACCGGTCTGGTCTGGTTTGAGCGGGTGAAAACCGGTTTGAGCAGGTCTGGCACGGTTTTAGCCGGTCTGGGCCGGTCTGGTCCGGTTTTATACGGTTTCAGCCGGTATGGGCCTGTCTGGTCGGCTTTGATGCGGTGTGAGCCGGTCTGGTCAGGTTTGATTCGGTGTCATCCTGTCAAAACTGGTTTGAGCCGTTCTGGTGTGGTTTGAACCAGTCAAAACCGGTTTCTGGCCCAGTTTTATGCGGTCTGGGCCTGTCAGGTCCTGCTTGATCCGGTTTCAGCTGGTCTGGGCCTGACGAGTACGCTTTGATCCGGTCAAAACAGCTTTGAGCCGGTGAAAACCGATTTGAGCCGGTCTGGTCTGGTTTGAGCCGATCTGGTTTGGTTTGAGCCGGTCAAAACTGGCTCAGGACGGTCAAAACCGGTTTGAGCAAGTCTGGTCTGGTTTGAACGGATCAAAACCGGTTTGTGCCCCAGATTTAGGCGGTCTGGGCCTGTCCGGTCCAGTTTGATCCCATTTTAGCCGGTCTGGGCCGGTCTCATTCGGTTTCATCCGGGTCTCATCCGGTCAAAACCAGTATTAGCCGGTCAAAAGCGGTTTCAGCTGGTCTGGTGGGGTTTGAGCAGGTCAAAATCGGTTTGAGCCGGTCTGGTATGGTTTGAACCGGTCAAAACCGGTTTGTGGCCCAGTTTTAGGCGGTCTGGGCCGGTCTGGTCCGGTTTGATCCGATTTTAGCCGTTCTAGGCTGGTCTGATTCGGTTTGATCCGGTCTCATGCGGTCAAAACCGGTTTTAGCTTGTCAAAACCGGTTTTAGCCTGTCTGGTGTGGTTTGAGAAGGTCAAAAGTGGTTTGAGCCGGTCTGGTCTGGTTTGGGTCGGTCTGCTCTGGTTTGAGCCGGTCATAACCGGTTCGAGCTGGTTTGGTCTGGTTGAAGCCAGTCAAAACTGTTTCGAGTCTGTCTAAGCCGGTCTGTTCCGGTTTGATCCGGTCAAATCAGGTCAAAACCGGTCTGAGCCGGTGAAAACCGGATTCAGCCGGTCTGGAGTGGTTTGAGCCGGTGAAAATCCGTTTGACTGGGTTAAAACCGGATTGAGCCATTCAAAACCGGTTTGAACCGGTCTGGTCTGGTTTGAGCCGGTCAAAACCGGTTTGAGGCGGTCTGGCCCGTTTTTAGCCTGTCTGTGCCGGTCTGGTTCGGTTTGAGTCGGTTTGAGCCCTTTGTGCCTGTCTGGTCCGGAATGATCCGGTTTGAGAACGTCTAGTCCGGTTTGATCCAGTCTAATACGTTCAAAACCGGTTTGAGCCAGTCAGGTCTGGTTTGATCCGGTCAAAACAGGTTCGACACGGTCTGGTCTGGTTTGAGCCAGTCAAAATAGGTATGAGCCGGTTTGGCCAGGTTTTAGGCGGTCTGGGCCGGTCTCTTCCGGTTTCATCCGGTTTGAGCCGGTCTGGTTTGGTTTGCGCCGCTCAAAACCAGTTTGAGCCAGTCTGGTCTGGATTGAACCGGTCAAAACCGGCTCAGGACGGTCAAAACCGGTTTGAGCCACTCTGGTCTGGTTTGAATGGGTCAAAACCGGTTTGTGGCCGGCCGAGTTTTAGTCGGTCTGGGCCAGTCTGTTCCGGTTTGATCCGATTTTAGCCGGTCTGGGCCAGTCTCATTCGGTTTGATCCGGTCTCATCCGGTCAAAACCGGTTTCAGCCGGTCTGGTGTGGTTTGAGCAGGTCATAACCGGTTTGAGCCGGTCTGGTCTGGTTTGAGCCAGTCTGGTCGGCTTTGAGTTGGTCAAAACAGGTTCGAACTGGTTAAAACCGGTTTGAGCCGGTTTGGACTGATTGAAGCCAGTCAAAACCGATTCGAGCCTGTCTGAGCCGGTCTGGTCCGGTTTGATCCGGTCTAATCAGTTCAAAACCGGTTTGATCCCGATGAAAACCGGTTTTAGCTGGTCTGGAGTGGTTTGAGCCAGTCAAAACCGGTTTGAGCCGGTCAAAACCGGATTTAGCCAGTCAAAACCGGTTTGAACCGGTCTGGTCTGGTTTGAGCCGGTCAAAACCAGTTTGAGCCGGTCTGGCCCGATTTTAGGCGGTCTGGTCTGGTCAGGTCCCGTTTGATCTGGTTTCAGCTGGTCTGGGCCTGTCTGGTCCGCCTTGATCCGGTGTGAGCCGATCCGGTCCGGTTTGATCCGGTGTCATCCGTTAAAAACCTGATTGTGCCGGTCTGGTTCG
>JAPYXX010000031.1:95073-105516 GCA_028551445.1 Miopithecus talapoin
GTTCGGTATTAGCCTCTTTGAGCTGGTTTTGCTGGTCTGGTTCGGGATGATCCGGTTTGAGAAGGTCTGGTCCGGTTTGATCCAGTCTAATACGGTCAAAACCGGTTTGAGCCGGTCAGGTCTGGTTTGAGCCGGTCAAAACAGATTCGACCCGGTCTGGTCTGTTTTGAGCCGGTGAAAATAGGTTTGAGCCGGTTTGGCCCTGTTTTAGGCGGTCTGGGCCGGTCTGTTCCGGTTTGATCCGGTTTGAGCCGGTCTGGTCTGGCTTGAGCCGCTCAAAACCAGCTCAGGTCGGTCAAAACCGGTTAGAGCCGGTCTGGTTTGGTTTGAGCCGTCTGGTCTGGTTTGAGCTGGTCAAAACCGGTTCGAGCCGGCCAAAACCGGTTTGAGCCGGTTTGGTATGATTAAAGTCAGTCAAATGCGATTCGAGCCTTTCTGAGCTGGTCTGGTCCGGTTTGATGCGGTCTATTCAGGTCAAAACCGGTTTGAGCCGGTGAAAACCGGTTTTAGCCGGTCTGGAGTGGTTTGAGCCGGTGAAAACCGGATTGAGCTGGTCAAAAACGGATTGAGCCAGTCAAAATCGGTTTGAACCCGTCTGGTCCGGTTTGAGCCGGTGTGGTCCGGTTTGATCCGGTCTCATCCCGTCAAACCCAGTTTTAACTGGTCAAAACCGTTTGTAGCCGGTCTCTTGTGGTTTGAGCAGGTCAAAACCGGTTTGAGCCTGTCTGCTCTGGTTAGAGCCTGTCTGGTCTGGTTTGATCCAGTCAAAACCTGTTCCAGCCGGTCAAAACCGGTTTGAGACGGTTTGGTCTGGTTGAAGCCAGTCAAAAACGATTCGAGCCTGTCTGAGCCGGTCTGGTCCGGTTTCATCCGTTCTAATCAGGTCAAAACTGGTTTGAGCCAGTGAAAACCGGTTTTAGCCGGTCTGGAGTGGTTTGAGCCGGTCAAAACTGGTTCGAGCCGATCAAAACCGGATTGAGCCAGTCAAAACCGGTTTGAACCGGTCTGGTCTGGTTTGAGCCGGTCAAAACCGGTTTGAGCCAGTCTGGCCCTGTTTTTGCCGGTCTGGGCTGGTCTTGTCCGGTTTGATCCGGTTTCAGCCCGTCTGGGACTGTCTGGTCCGGTTTAATCCGTTGTGAGCCGGTCTGGTCCGGTTTGATCCGGTGTCATCCGGTCAAAACCGGTTTGAGCAGGTCTGGTCTGGTGTGAGCTGGTTCGGTCTGCATTGAGCCAGTCAAAACCGGCTCAGGCCGGTCAAAACCAGTTTGAGCCGGTCTGTTCTGGTTTGAGTCGGTCAAAACTGGTTTGTGTCCCGGTTTTAGCCGGTCTGGGCTGGTCTGGTCCAGTTTGCTCCGACTTCAGCTGTTCTGGGCCGGTCTGGTGCAGTTTCATCTGGTTTGAGCCGATCTGGTCCGGTTTTGTCCTATCTCCTCCGGTCAAAACCGGTTTGAGCGAGTCTGGTCTGGTTTGAGCCGGTCTGGTCTGGTTTGAGCCGGTCTGTTCTGGTTTGATCCGGTCAAAACCGGCTCAGGTCGGTCCAAACAGGTTTGAGCCGGTGTGGTCTGGTTTGAACCAGTCAAAAGCAGTTTGTGGACCAGTTTTAGGCTGTCTGGGCCGGTCTGGTCCGGTTTGATCAGATTTTAGCCGGTGTGGGCCGGTCTGATTCGATTTGATCTAGTCTCATCCGGTCGAAACCGGTTTTAGCCGGTCAAAACCGATTTCAGTCGGTCTGGTGTGGTTTGAGCAGGTCAAAACCGGTTTGAGTTGGTCAGGTGTGGTTTGAGCCGGGCTGGACTGGTTTGAGCCCGTCAAAACCGTTTTGAGCCGGCCAAAACCGGTTCGAGCCATTCAAAACCGGTTGGAGCCGGTGAAAACCGGATTGAACCGGTCTGGTCTGGTTTGAGCCGGTCAAAACCGGTTTGAGCCGGTCTGGTCTGGTTTGGGCCTGTCTGGTCTGGTTTGAGCCGTTAAAAACCGGTTTGTGCCGGTTTGATTTGGTTGAAGCCAGTCAAAACCGATTAGAGCCTGTCGAGCCGGTCTGGTACGGTTTGATCCAGTCTAATCAGGTCAAAACTGGTTTGAACGGGTGACAACCGGTTTTAGCCGTTCTGGAGTGGTTTGAGCCGGTCAAAACCGGTTTGAGCCGGTCAAAACCTGATTGAGCCAGTCAAAACAGCTTTGAACCGTTGTGGTCTGCTTTGAGCCGTCAAAACCGGTTTGAGCCGGTTTGGCTCAGTTTGAGCCTGTCTAGGGTCGGTCTGGATCGGTTTGAGCCAGTTTGAGACGCTTTTTGCTGGTCTGGTCCGGTATGATCGAGTTTGAGAAGGTCAGGTCCGGCTTAATCCGGTCTAATACGGTCAAAACCGGTTTGAGCCGGTCAGGTCTTGTTTGAGCCGGTCAAAACAGGTTCGACCCGTTCTGGTCTGGTTTCAGCCGGTTAAAATAGGTTTGAGCCGGTTTGGCCCGGTTTTAGGCGGCCTGGGCCGGTCTGTTCAGGTTTGATCCTGTTTGAGCCGGTCTGGTCTGCTTTGAGCCGGTCAAAACCGGTTTGAGCCGGTCTGGTCTGGTGTGAGCCGGTCTGCTCTGGTTTGAGCCATTCAAAACCGGCTCAGGTCGGTCAAAACCGGTTTGTGCCAGTCTGGTCTGGTTTGAACCGATTAAAACCTGTTTGTGGACCACTTTTAGGCGGTCTGGGCCAGTCTGGTCCGGTCTGGTCCGGTTTGATCCAATTTTAGGCGGTCTGGGCTGGTCTGATTCGGTTTGATCCGGTCTCATCCTGTCAAAACCGGTTTCAGCCGGTCTGGTGTGGTTTGAGCAGGTCAAAACCGGTTTGAGCCGGTGTGGTCTGGATTGAGCCGGTCTGGTCTTGTTTGAGCCGGTCAAAACCGGTTCGAGCTGGTCAAAACCGGTTTGAGCCGGTTTGGTCTGTTTGAAGCCAGTCAAAACCGATTAGAGCCTGTCAGGGCCGCTCTGGTCCGGTTTGATCTGGTCTGATCAGGTCAAAACCGGTTTGAGCCGGTCAAAACCGGTTTGAGGGGGTCTGGAGAGGTTTGAGCCGGTCAAAACCGCTTTGAGCCCTTCAAACCAGGATTGAGCCAGTCAAAAACGGTTTCAACCAGTCTGGTATGGTATGAGCCGGTTAAAACCGGTTTGAGCTGGTCTCGCCCGGTTTTAGCCGGTCTGGGCCGGTCTGGTCCGGTTTGATCTGGTTTCAGCCAGTCTGGGCCTGTCTGGTCCACTTTGATCCGGTGTGAGCTGGTCTGGTCCGGTTTGATCTGGTGTCATCCGGTCAAAATAGGTTTGAGCCGGTCTGTTCCGGTTTGAACCAGTCAAAACCGGTTTGTGGCCCAGTAGTCGGCGGTCTGGGCCGGCCTGGTCCGGTTTGATCCGGTTTCAGCTGGTCTGGGCTGGTCGAGTCCAGTTTCATCCGGTCAAAACCGCTTTGAGCCGGTCAAAACTGGTTTGAGCCGGTCGGGTCTGGTTTGAGCCCGTCTGGTCTGGTTTGAACCAGTCAAACCCGGCTCAGGACGGTCAAAACCGGTTTATGCCGGTCTGGTCTGGTTTGAACGGGTCAAAACCGGTTTGAGCCGGTCATAACCGGTTTCAGCCGTTCTGGTCTGGTTTGAGCTGGTCAAAACTGTTTTGAGCCGGTTTGGTCTGGTTGAAGCCAGTCAAAACTGATTCGAGCCTGTCTGAGCCAGTCTGGTCCAGTTTGATTCGGTCTAATCAGGTCAAAACCGGTTTTAGCCGGTGAAAACCGGTTTTAACCGGTCTGGAGTGGTTTGAGCCCGTCAAAACCGGTTTGAGCTGGTGAAAACCGGATTGAGCCAGTCAAAACCGGTTTGAACTCGTCTCGTCTGGTTTGAGCCTGTCAAAAGCGGTTTGAGCAAGTTTGCCCCGGTTTTAGCCTGTATGGGCCGGTCTGGTTCGGTTTCAGCCGGTTTGAGCCGGTTTGTGCTGGACTGGTCCGGTATGATCCGGTTTGAGAAGGTCCAGTCTGTTTTGATCCGGTCTAATACAGTCAAAACCGGTTTGAGCCGGTCAGGTCTGGTTTGAGCCGGTCAAAACAGGTTCGACCTGGTCTGTTCTGGTTTGATCCGGTTTGAGCCGGTCTGGTCTGGTTTGAGCCGGTAAAAACCGGTTTGAGCCGGTCTGGTCCGGTTTGAGCCGGTCTGGTCTGGTTTGGGCCGGTCAAAACCGGCTCAGGTCGGTCAAAACTGGTTTGAGCCGGTCTGGTCTGGTTTGAACCGGTCAAAACCGGTTTGTGGTCCATTTTTAGGAGGTCTGGGCCAGGCTGGTCCGGTTTGATCCGATTTTAGTCGGTCTGGGCCAGTCTGATTCGGTTTGATCCGGTCTCATCCGGTCAAAACCGGTTTCAGCCGGTCTAGTGTGGTTTGAGCCGGTCAAAACTGGTTTGAGCCAGTTTAGTCTGGTTGAAGCCAGTCATAACCGATTTGAGCCTGTCTGAGCCGGTCTGGTCTGGTTGATCCGGTCTAATCAGGTCAAAACCGGTTTGAGCCAGTGGAAACCGGTTTTTGCCGGTCTGGAGTGGTTTGAGCCTGTCAAAACTGGTTTGAGCCAGTTTGGCCGGGTTTTGCCTGTCTGGGCCGGTCTCGTTCGGTTTGAGCCGGTTTGAGCCGGTTTGTGATGGTCTGGTCTGGTATGATCCGGTTTGAGAAGGTCTGGTCCGGTTTGATATGGTCTAATACGGTCAAAACCGGTTTAAGCCGGTCAGGTCTAGCTTGAGCCGGTCAAAACAGGTTCGACCTGGTCTGGTCAGGTTTGATCCGGTCAAAATAGGTTTGAGCCGGTTTGGCCCGGTTTTAGGCGGTCTGGGCTGGTCTGTTCCGGTTCGATCCGGTTTGAGCCGGTTTGGTCTGGTTTGAGCCGGTCAAAACCGGTTAGAGCCGGACTGGTCTGGTTTGAGCCAGTTAAAACCGGCTCTGGTTGGTCAAAACCGGTTTGAGCCGGTGTGGTCTGGTTTGAACGGGTCAAAACCAGTTTGGGGACCAGTTTTAGGCGGTCTGGGCCTGTCTGGTCCGGTTTCATCCGATTTTAGCCCGTCTGGGTCAGTCTGATTCGGTTTGATCCGGTCTCATCCGGTCAAAAGCGGTTTCAGCCGGTTACAACCGGTTTCAGCCGATCTGGTGTGCTTTGAGCGGGTCAAAACCGGTTTGAGCCGGTCTGCTCTGGTTTGCGCCGGTCGAAACCAGTTTGTGGCCTGGTTTTAGCCGGTCTGTGCCGGTCTGGTCCAGTTTGCTCCGGCTTCAGCTGTTCTGGGCTGATCTGGTGTGGTTTCATCCGCTTTGAGCTGGTCCGGTCCGGTTTTATCCTGTCTCATCCGGTCAAAGCTTGTTTGAGCCGTTCTGGTCTGGTTTGAGCCGGTCTGGTATGGTTTGAGCCGGTCAAAACCGGCTCAGGTCGATCAAAACGGGTTTGAGCCGGTCTGCTCTGGTTTAAGCCAGTCTGGTTAGGTTTCAGCCGGACAAAACCAGCTCAGGTCGGTCAAAACCGGTATGAGCCGGTCTGGTCTGGTTTGAACTGGTCATAACCGGTTTGTGGCCCAGTTTTAGGCGGTGTGGGCCGGTCTGGTCCGGTTTGAACCGATTTTACCCGGTCTGGACCGGTCTGATTCGGTTTGAACCGGTCTCATTCGGTCAAAAGCGGTTTTAGCTGGTCCAAACCGGTTTCAGCCGGTCTGGTGTGATTTGAGGAGGTCAAAACCGGTTTGAGCCGGTCTGGTCTGGTTTGAGCCGGTCTGGTCTGGTTTGAGCAGGTCTGGACTGGTTTGAGCCAATCACAACCGGTTTGAGCCTGTTTGGTCTGGTTGAAGCCAGTCAAAACCGATTCGAGCCTGTCTGAGCCGGTCTGGGCCGGTTTGATCCGGTCCAATCAGGTCAAAACCGGTTTCAGCTGGTGAAAACCGGTTATAGTCGGTCTGGAGTGGTTTGAGCTGGTCAAAACCGGTTTGAGCCAGTCAAAACTGGTTTGAAGCGGTCTGGTCTGGTTTGAGCTGTTCAAACCCGTTTGAGCCGATCTGGCCTGGTTTTAGCCGGTCTGGGCCATTCTGGTCTGGTTTGATCCGGTTTCAGCTGCTCTGGGGCGTTCGAATCCGTTTTGCTCCTGTCAAAACCGCTTTGAGCCCGTCAAAACCGGTTTGAGCCTGTCTGATCTGGTTTCACCCAGTCTGGTCTGGTTTGAGCCAGTCAAAACCGGCTCAGATCGTTCCAAACCGGTTTGAGCCGGTCTGGTCTGATTTGAACCGGTCAAAACCGGTTTTTGGCCCAGTTTTAGGCGGTCTGGGCCGGTCTGGTCTGGTATGATCCAATTTTAGCCGGTCTGGACTGGTCTGATTGGGTTTGATCCGGTCTCATACGTTCAAAACCCGTTTTATCCGGTTAAAACCGGTTTCAGCCAGTATGGTGTGGTTAGAGCAGGTCAAAACCGGTTAGAGCCGGTCTTGTCTGGTTTGAGCCGGTATGTTCTGGTTTGAGCCGGTCAAAACCGGTTTGTGGCCCTGTTTTAGCCAGTCTGGGCCGGTCTGGTCTGGTTTGATCCGGTTTCAGCTGATCTGGGCTAGTCGAGTCCGGTTTGATCCGGTCAAAACCGCTTTGAGCCGGTCAAAACCGGTTTGAGCCGGTCTTGTCTGGTTTGAGCCGGTCTCGTCTGCTTTGAGCCGGTCAAAACCAGCTCAGGACGGTCAAAATCGGTTTGAGCCAGTCTGGTCTGGTTTGAACCGGTCAAAACCGGTTTGTGAACCAGTTTTAGGTGGTCTGGGCCGTTATTGTCCAGTTTGATCCGATTTGAGCCGGTCTGTTCCGGTCTGATGCGGTTTGACCCGGTCTCATCCGGTCACAACCGGTTTTACCCAGTCAAAACCGGTTTCCACCGCTCTGGTGTAGTTTGAGTAGTTCAAAACCGATTTGAGCCGGTCTGGTCTGGTTTGAGCCGGTCTGGCATGCTTTGAGCCGGTCAAAACCAGCTCAGGACGGTCAAAATCGGTTTGAGCCAGTCTGGTCTGGTTTGAACCGGTCAAAACCGGTTTGTGAACCAGTTTTAGGTGGTCTGGGCCGGTATGGTCCAGTTTGATCCGATTTGAGCCGGTCTGTTCCGGTCTGATGCGGTTTGACCCGGTCTCATCCGGTCACAACCGGTTTTAGCCGGTCAAAACCGGTTTCAGCCGCTCTTGTGTAGTTTGAGTACTTCAAAACCGGTTTGAGCCGGTCTGGTCTGGTTTGAGCCGGCCTGGTCTGGTTTGAGCCGTTCAAAACTGGCTCAGGTCGGTCCCAACCTGTTTGAGCCTGTCTAGTCTGGTTTGAACCAGTCAAAATCGGTTTGAGACCCAGTTTTAGGCGGTCTGGGTCGGTCTGGTCCGGTGTGATCTGATTTCAGCCGGTCTGGGCCGGTCTGATTCGGTTTGATTCGGTCTTATCCAGTCAAAACCGGTTTTAGCCGGTCACAACCGGGTTGAGCCGGTCAAAATCGGATTGAGCCAGTCAAAACAGGTTTAAACCGGTCTGGTCTGGTTTGAGCCAGTCAAAACCGGTTTGAGCTGGTCTGGACCGGTTTTAGGCGGTCTGGGCCGGTCTGGTCCGGTTTGATACGGTTTCAGCCGATCTGGGCCTGTCTGGTCCACTTTGATTCGTTGTGAGCCGATCTGGTCCGCTTTGATCTGGTGTCATCCGGTCAAAGCTGGTTTGAGCCGGTCTGTTCCGGTTTGAAACGGTCAAAACCGGTTTGTGGCCCAGTTTTAGGCCGTCTGGGCAGGTCTGGTCCGGTTTGATCCGATTTTAGCCGGTCTGGGCCGGTCTGATTTGGTTTGATCCGGTCTCATCCAGTCAAAACAGGTTTCAGCCGGTCTGGTGTGGTTTGACCATGTCAAAACCGGTTTGAGCCGGTCAAAACCGGTTTGAGCCGGTCTGGTCTGGTATGAGACGGTCTGGTCTGGTTTGAGCCGGTCAAAACGGGTTCGAGCCTGTCAAAACCGGTTTGAGCCAGTTTGGTCTGGTTGAAGCCAGTCAAAACCGATTCGAGCCTGTCTGAACCGGTCTGGTCCGGTTTTCTCCGGTCTAATCAGGTCAAAAACGGTTTGAGACGGTGAAAACCGGTTTTAGCCGTTTTGGAGTGGTTTGAGCCGGTAAAAACCGAGTTGAGCCGGTCAAAACCTTATTGAGCCAGTCAAAACCGGTTTGAACCGGTCTGGTCTGGTTTGAGCCGGTTAAAACCGGTTTGAGCCGGTTTGGCCCAGTTTGAGCCTCTCTGGGCTGGTCTGGTTCGATTTGAGCCGGATTGAGCAGGTTTGTGCTGATCTGGTCCGGTATGATCCGGTTTGAGAAGGTCTGGTCCAGTTTGATCCGGTCTAATACGGTCAAAACCGGTTTGAGCCGGTCAGGTCTGGTTTGAGCCGGTCAAAATAGGTTTGAGCCGGTTTGGCCCGGTTTTAGGCGGTCTGGGCCGCTCTGGACTGGTTTAATCCTATTTGAGCCGTTCTGGGCCGGTCTGATTCGGTTTGATCCGGTTTGTGCCAGTCTGGTCTGGTTTGAACCAGTCAAAACCGGTTTGTGGCCCAGTTTTAGGCGGTCTGGGCCGGTCTGGTCCAGTTTGAACCGATTTTAGCCGGTCTGGGCCGGTCTGATTCAGTTTGATCTGGTCTCATCCTTTCAAAACCGGTTTTATCCGGTCAAATCCAGTTTCAGCCCGTCTGCTGTGGTTTGAGCAGGTCAAAACCGGTTTGAGCCGTTCTGGTCTGCTTTGAGCCGGTCTGGTCTGGTTTGAGCCAGTCAAAACCGGTTCTAGCCGGGTCAGAACCGTTTTGAGCCAGTTTGGTCTGGTTGAAGCCAGTCAAAACCGATTGGAGCCTGTCTGAGCCAGTCTGGTCCGGTTTGATCCTCTCTAATCAGGTCAAAACCGGTTTGAGCCGATGAAAACCGGTTTTAGCCGGTCTGGAGTGGTTTTGAGCCAGTCAAAACCGGTTTGAACCGGTCTGGTCTGGTTTGAGATGGTCAAAAGCGGTTTGAGCTGATTTGGCCCTGTTTTAGCCTGTATGGGTCGGTCTGGTTCGGTTTGAGCCGATTTGAGCCGGTTTGTGCCGGTCTGGACCCGTATGATCCGGTTTGAAAAGGTCTGGTCTGGTTTGATCCAGTCTAATACGATCAAACCCGGTGTGAGGCGGTCAGGTCTGGTTTGAGCCGGTCAAAACAGGTTCGACCCGGTCTGGTCTGGTTTGAGATGGTGAAAATAGGTTTTAGCCTGTTTGGCCCGGTTTTAGTCGGTCTGGGCCGATCTGTTCCGGTTTGATCCGGTTTGAGCCGGTCTGGTCTGGTTTGAGCCGGTCTAATCAGGTCAAAACTGGTTTGAGCCGGTGAAAACCGGTTTTACACGGTCTGGAGTGGTTTGCGCCACTCAAAACCCGTTTTAGCCGGTTAAAACCGGATTGAGCCATTCAAAACCGGTTTACAGCGATCTGGTCTGATTTGAGCTGGTCAAAACAGGTTTGAGCCGGTCTGGCCCGGTTTTAGCCGGTTCGGGCCGGTCTGGTCCGGTTTCATCCGGTTTCAGACGGTCTGGGCCTGTCTGCTCCGGTTTCTTCCGGTGTGAGCCGGTCTGGTCCGGTTTCATCCGGTGTCATCCGGTCAAAACCGGTTTGAGCTGATCTAGTCCGGTTTGAGCCAGTCTGGTCTGGTTTGAGCCAGTCAAAACCGGCTCAGGCCGGTCCAAACCGGTTTGAGACGGTCTGGTCTGGTTTTAGCTGGTCAAAACCGGCTCAGTCCGGTCAAAACCGGTTTGAGCTGGTATGGTCTGGTTTGAGCTGGTCAAAACCGGTTTGTGGCCCGGTCGTAGCCGGTCTGGCCCGGTCTGGTCCGGTTTGCTCTGGCGTCAGCTGTTCTGGGCCGGTCTGGTGCAGTTTCTGCCGGTTTGAGCCGGTCTGGTCCGGTTTTATCCTGTCTCATCTGTTCAAAACCGGTTTCAGCCGGTCTGTTCTGGTTTTAGACGGTCAAAACCGGTTTGAGCCGGTCTGGTCTGGTTTGAGCCATCTGGTCTGGTTTGAACCGGTGAAAACAGGTTTGTGGCCCAGGTTTAGGCGGTCTGGTCCGGTCTGGTCCGGTTTGATTCGATTTTAACCAGTCTGGGCCGGTGTGATTCGGTTTGATCTGGTCTCATCCGGTCAAAACCGGTTTTAGCCGGTTAAAACCGGTTTCAGCCGGTCTGATGGGGTTTCAGCAGGTCAAAATCGGTTTGAGCCGGTCAAAACCGGTTTGAGTCGGTCTGGTCTGGTTTGAGCCGGTCTGGTCTGGTTTGAGCCGGTCAAAACCGGTTCGAGCCAGTCAAAATCGGTTTGAGCCGGTTTGGTCTGGTTAAAGCCAGTCAAAACCGATTCAAGCCTGTCTGAGCTGGTCTGGTACGGTTTGATACGGTCTAATCATGTCAAAACCGGTTTGAGCC
>JAPYXX010000031.1:105616-145565 GCA_028551445.1 Miopithecus talapoin
GGTTTGACCCGGTCTGGTCTGGTTTGAGCCGGTCAAAACCGGTTTGAGCCGGTCTGGCCCGGTTTTAGCCGGTCTGGGCCGGTCCGGTCCGGTTTGATCTGGTTTCAGCCGGTCTAGGCCTGTCTGGTCCGGTTTGATCCGGTGTGAGCTGGTCTGGTCCCGTTTGATCCGTTGTCATCCGGACAAAACCAGTTTGAGCCGGTCTGTTCTGGTTTGAGCCGGTCATAACCGGTTTCAGCCGGTCAGGTCTGGTTTGAGACGGTCAAAACTGGTTCGAGCCAGTGAAAACCTGTTTGAGCCGGTTTGGTCTGGTTGAAGCCAATCAAAATCGATTCGCGCCTGTCTGAGCCGGTCTGACCCGGTTTTAGCCGGTTGGGGCCGGTCTGGTCCGGTTTGATGTGGTTTCAGCCGGTCTGGGTCTGTCTGGTCTGGTTTGATCCGGTGTGAGCCGGTCTGGTCCGGTTTGATCCGGTGTCATCCGGTCAAAACCGGTTTGAGCCGGTTTGGTCTGGTTTGAGCCGGTCTGGTCTGGTTTGAGCCGTTCAAAACCGGCTCAGGTCGGTCAAAACCGTTTTGAGCCATTCTGTTCTGGTTTGAACCGGTCAAAACCGGTTTGTGGCCCAGTTTTAAGCAGTCTGGGCCAGTCTGATTCAGTTTGATCCGGTCTCATCCGGTCAAAACCGGTTTTAGCAGGTCAAAACAGGGTTCAGCCAGTCTGGTGTGGTTTGAGCAGGTCAAAACCGGTTTGAGCCGGTCAAAACCGGTTTGAGCCGGTCTGGTGTGGTTTGAGCCAGTCTGGTCTGGTTTGAGCAGACCAAAACAGGTTGGAGCCGGTCAAAACCGGTTTTAGCCGATATGGAGTGGTTTTATCCGTTCAAAAACGGTTTGAGCCGGTCAAAACAGGATTGAGTCAGTCAAAACCGGTTTGAGCCGGTCTGGCCCGGTTTTAACCGGTCTGGGCCTGTCTGGTCCGGTTTGATCCGGTGTCATCTTGTCAAAACCGGTTTGAGCCGGTCTGGTAGGGTTTGAGCTGGTCTGGTCTGGTTTGAGCCGGTCAAAACCTGTTTGAGCCGGTCTGGTCTGGTTTGAGCTGGTCAAAACCGGTTCAGGATGGTTAAAACCGGTTTGAGCCGATCTGCTCTGGATTGAACCGGTCAAAACCGGTTTTAGCCCATCTGGTGTGGTTTGAGCAGGTCAAAACCGGTTTGAGCCGGTCTGGTGGTTTGAGCCGGTTTGGTATGGTTTGAGCCGATCAAAACCGGTTTGAGCCGGTTTGGTCTGGTTGAAGTCATTGAAAACCCATTCAAAACTGTCTGAGCCGGTGTGGTCCAGTGTGATCCGGTCTAATCAGGTCAAAACCGATTTGAGCCGGTGAAAACCAGTTTTAGCCGGTCTGGAGTGGTTTGAGCCGGTCAAAACCAGTTTGAGCTGGTCAAAACCGGATTGAGCCAGTCAAAACCGGTTTGAGAAGGTCTGGTCTGGTTTCATCCGGTCAAAACCGGTTTGAGCCGGTCTGGCCCGGTTTCAGCCGGTCTAGGCCTGTCTGGTCCTGTTTGATCCGGTGTGAGACGGTCGGGTCCGGTTTGATCCGGTGTCATCCGGTCAAAACCGGTTTGAGTCGGTCTGCTCCGGTTTGAGCTGGTCTGGTCTGGTTTGAGCTGGTCAAAACTGGCTCAGGCCGGTCATAACCGGTTATAGCCGGTCTGGTCTGGTTTGAGCCGGTCAAAACCGGTTCAGGATGGTCAAAAGCGGTTTGAGCCGGTTTTGTCTGGTTGAAGCCAGTCAAAACCGATTCGAGCCTGTCTGAACCGGTCTGGTCCGGTTTGATCCAGTCTAATCAGTTCAAAACCGGTTTGAGCCAGTGAAAACCGGTTTTACCCGGTCTGGACTGGTTTGAGCCGGTCAAAACCGGTTTTAGCCGTTCAAATTCTGTTTGAGCCAGTCAAAACCGGTTTCAACCGGTCTGGTCTGGTTTGAGCCGGTCAAAACTGGTTTGAGCCGGTCTGGCCCGGTTTTAGCCGGTTCGGGCCGGTCTGGGCCGGTTTGATCCGGTTTGGTCTGGTTGAAGCCAGTCAAAACTGATTCGAGCCTTTCTGAGCCTGTCTGGTCTGGTTGAATCTGGTCTAATCAGGTCAAAACCGGTTTGAGCCGGTTAAAAATGGTTTTAGCCAGTCTGGAGTGGTTTGAGCCGGTCAAAACCGGTTTGACTAGGTCAAAACCGGATTGAGACAGTCAAAACCTGTTTGAACCGGTCTGTTTTGTTTTGAGCCGGACAAACCCGGTTTGAGCCGGTCTGGCCCGGTTTTAGCCGGTCTCGGCCGATCTGGTCCGGTTTGATCCGGTTTCAGCCGGTCTGAGCCTGTCTGGTCCGGTTTGATCCGGTGTGAGCCGGTCTGCACCTGTTTGATCCGGTGTCATCCGGTCAAAAGCGGTTTGAGCCGGTCTGGTCTGGTTTGAGCCGGTGAAAACCCTCTCAGTCCGGTCAAAACCGTTTTGAGCCAGTCTGGTCTGGTTTGAGACGGTCTGGTCGGGTTTGAGCCTGTCAAAACCGGTTCAAGCCGGTCAAAACCGGTTTAAGCCAGTTTGGTCTGGTCAAAGCCTGTCAAAACCGATTCGAGCCTGTCTGAGCTCGTCTGGTACGGTTTGATCCGGTCTAATCAGGTCGAAACCGGTTTGAGCCGGTGAAAACCAGTTTTAGCCGGTCTGGAGTGGTTTGAGCCAGTCAAAACCGATTTGAAAAGGTCTGGTCTGGTTTCATCCGGTCAAAACCGGTTTGAGCCTGTCTGGTCTGGTTTAACCGGTCAAAACCGGTTTGTGGCCCAGTTTGAGGCGGTCTGGGCCGGTCTGGTCCGGTTTGATCCGATTTTCGTCGGTCTGGGCTGGTCTGATTCTGTTTGATCCGGTCTCATCTGGTCAAAACTGGTTTTAGCTGGTCAAAACCGGTTTCAGCCGGTCTGGTGTGGTTTGAGCAGGTCAAAACCGGTTTGAGCCGGTCTGGTCCGGTTTGATCCGGTTTCAGCCGGTCTGGGCCTGTCTGGTCCAATTTGATCCTGTGTGAGCCGGTCTGGTCGGTTTGATCCGGTGTCGTCCGGATTGAGCCGGTCTGGTCTGGTTTGAACCGGTCAAAACCGGCTCAGGCCGGTCCAAACCGGTTTGAGACGGTCTGGTCTGGTTTAAGCCAGTCAAAACCGGTTTGTAGCCCAGTTTTAGCCTGTCTGGGCCGGTCTGGTCTGGTTTGCTCCGGCTTCAGCTGTTCTGGGCCGGTCTGGTACGTTTTAATCCGGTGTGAGCCGGTCCGGTCCGGTTTTATCCTGTCTCATCCGGTGAAAACCGGTTTGAGCCAGTCTGGTCTGGTTTGAGCCGGTCAAAACCAGTTTCAGCCGGTCTGATATGGTTTGACCGGGTGTGGTTTGGTTTGAGACGGTCTGGTCTGGTTTGAGCCGGTCTGGTCTGGTTTGAGCCGGTCAAAACCGGTTTGAGCCGGTCTGGTCTGGTTTAAGCCCTTCAAAACCGGCTCAGGTCGGTAAAAACGTGTTTGAGCATGTCTGGTTTTGTTTTAACCGGTCAAAACAGGTTTGTGGCCCAGTTTTAGGTGGTCTGGGCTGGTCTCGGCCGATTTGATTCGATTTTAGCGGGTCTGGGCCGGTCTTATTCGGTTTGATACGGTCTCATCTGTTGAAAACCGGTTTTAGCTGGTCAAAACCGGTTTCAGCCGATCTGGTGTGGTTTGAGGAGGAAAAAACAGGTTTCAGCCGGTCAAAACCGGTTTGAGCCTGTCTGGTTTGGTTTGAGCCAGTCTGGTCTCGTTTGATCCCAACAAAACTGGTTCGAGCCGGTCAAAACCTGTTTTAGCAGGTCTGGAGTGGTTTGAGCCGGTCAAAACCGGTTGGAGCCGGTCAAAACCGGATTGAGCCAGTCAAAACCGGTTTGAACCGGTCTGGTTTGGTTTCAGCCGCTCTGGCCCGGTATTAGACATTCCGGGCCGGTCTGGTCAGGTTTGATCCGATTTCAGCCACTCTGTTCCTGTCTTGTCCGGTTTGATCCGGTGTGAGCCGGTCTGGTCCGGTTTGACCCGATGTCATCCGGTCAAAAACGGTTTGAGCCGGTCTGGTCCTGTTTGAGGCGATCTGGTGTGGTTTGAGCCGGTCAAAATCGGTTTGAGCCTGTCTAGTCTGGTTTGAGCCAGTCAAACCCGGCTCAGGACGGTCAAAACCGGTTTGAGACGGTCTGGTCAGGTTTGAACCGGTCAAAACCAGTTTGTGGCCCAGTTTTAGGCGGTCTGGGCCAGTCTGGTCTGGTTTGCTCCATCTTCAGCTGTTCTGGGCCGGTCTGGTGCGGTTTCATCCGGTTTGAACCGGTCCGGTCCGGTTTTATCCAGTCTCATCCGGTCAAAACCGGTTTGAGCCAGTCTGGTCTGGTTTGAGCCGGTCAAAACCGGTTTGAGCCGGTCTGGTCTGGTTTGAGCCGGTCTGTTCTGGTTTGATCCGGTCAAAACCGGCTTAGGTCGGTCAAAACAGGTTTGAGCCGGTCTGGTCTGGTTTGAAACGGTCAAAACCGGTTTGTGGCCCAGTTATAGGGGGTCTGGGCCGGTCTGGTCCGGTTTGATCAGAATTTAGCCGGTCTGGGCCGGTCTGATTCGGTTTGATCCGGTCTCATCCAGTCAAAACCGGTTTTAGCAGGTCAAAACCGGTTTCAGCCGGTCTGGTGTGGTTTGAGCAGGTCAAAACCGGTTTGAGCTGGTCAAAACCGGTTCTAGCCGTTCAAAACCGGTTTGAGCTGTTCAAAACCGGATTGAACTGGTCTGGTCTGCTTTGGGCCGATCAAAACCGGTTTGAGCCAGACAAAACCTGTTTGAGCCTGTCTGGTCTGGTTTCAACCGGTGAAAACCGGTTTGTGACCCAGATATAGGCGGTCTGGTACGGTCTGGTCCGGTTTGATCCGATTTTAGCCGGTCTGGGCCAGTCTGATTCGGTTTATTGCGGTCTCACCCGGTCAAAACCAGTTTCAGCCGGTGAAAACCGGTTTCAGCCGGTCTGGTGTGGTTTGAGCAAGTCAAAATCGGCTTGAGCCGGTCAAAACCTGTTTGAGCCGGTCTGGTCTGGTTTGGGCTGGTCTGGTCTGGTTTGAGCCGGTTTGGTCTGGTTGAAGCCATTCAAAACCGATTCGAGCCTGACTGAGCCGGTTTGGTCCGGTTTCATCCGGTCTAATCAGGTCAAAACCGGTTTGAGCCGGTGAAAACCGATTTTAGCCAGTCTGGAGTGGTTTGAGCCAGTCAAAACCGGTTTGAGCCGGTGAAAACCGGATTGAGCCAGTCAAAACAGGTTTGAACCGGTCTGGTCTGGTTTGAGCCGGTCAAAAACGGTTTGAGCCGGTTTGGCACGGTTTGAGCCTGTCTGGGCCGGTCTGGTTCGGTTTGAGCCAGTTTGAGTTGGTTTTTGCTGGTCTGGTCTGGTATGATCGGGTTTGAGAAGGTCTGGTCCGGTTTGATCCGTTCTTATCCGGTCAAAACCGGTTTGAGCCGGTCAGGTCTGGTTTAAGCCAGTCAAAACAGGTTCGACCCGTTCTGGTCTGGTTTGAGCCGGTCAAAATAGGTTTGAGCCGGTTTGGCACGGTTTTAGGCGGTCTGGGCCGGTCTGTTCTGGTTTGATGTGGTTTGAGCTGGTCTGGTCTGGTTTGAACCGGTCAAAACCGGTTTGTGGCCCAGTTTTAGGAGGTCTGGTCTGGTCTGGTCCGGTTTGATCCGATTTTAGCCCTTCTGGGCCGATCTGATTCGGTTTGATCCGGTCTCATCCGGTCAAAACCGGTTTTAGCCGGTCAAAACCGGTTTCAGCCGGTCTAGTGTGGTGTGAGCAGGTCCAAACCGGTTTGAGCCGGTCTGCTCTGGTTTGAACCGGTCTGGTTCTGTTTGAGCCGGTCAAAACCGGTTTGAGCCGATTTGGTCTGTTTGAAGCCAGTCAAAACCGATTCGAGCCTGTCAGAGCCGGTCTGGTCCGGTTTGATGCGGTCTAATCAGGTCAAAACCGTTTTGAGCCGGTGAAAACCGGTTGTAGCCTGTCTGGAGTGGTTTCAACCGGTCAAAACCGGTTTGAGCCGGTCAAACCCGGATTTAGCCAGTCAAAACCGGTTTGAACCGGTCTGGTCTGGTTTGAGCCGGTCAAAACCGGTTTGAGCCGGTCTGGCCCGGTTTCAGCCGGTCTGGGCCTGTCTGGTCAACTTTTATCCGGTGTGAGCTGGTCTGGTCCGTTTTAATCCAGTGTCATCCTGTCAAAACCTGTTTGAGCCGATCTGGTCCGGTTTGATCCGGTCAAAACCGGTTTCTGGCCCAGATTTAGGCAGTCTGGGTCGGCCTGATCCGGTTTGATCCGTTTTCAGCTGGTCTGGGCCGGTCGAGTCCGGTTTGATCCGGTCAAAACCGCTTTGAGCCCGTCAAAACCGTTTTGAGCCAGTCTGGTCTGGTTTGAGCCTGTCTGGTCTGGTTTGAGCCAGTCAAAACCGGCTCAGGACGGTCAAAACCGGTTTGAGCCGGTCTGGTCTGGTTTGAACTGGTCAAAACCAGTTTGTTGCCCAGTTTTAGGTTGTTTGGGCCGGTCTGGTCCGGTTTGATCCGATTTTAGCCGGCCTGGGCCGGTCTGATTCGGTTTGATCCGGTCTCATCCAGTCAAAACCGGTTTCAGCCGGTCAAAACCGGTTTCAGCTGATCTGGTGTGCTTTGAGCAGGTCAAAACCGGTTTGAGCCGGTTTGGTCTGGATTGAGCCAGTCAAAACCAGTTTGTGGCCTGGTTTTAGCTGGTCTGGGCCGGTCTGGTCCGGTTTTCTCCGGCTACAGCTGTTCTGGGCCGATCTGGTGCGATTTCATCCGCTTTGAGCTGGTCCGGTCCGGTTTTATCCTGTCTCATCCGGTCAAACCCGGTTTGAGCCGTTCTGTTCTGTTTTGAGCCGGTCTGGTCTGGTTTGAGCCGGTCAAAACCGGCTTAGGTCAATCAAAACGGGTTTGAGCCGGTCTGGTTTGGTTTAAGCCGGTCTGGTCTGGTTTCAGCCGGACAAAACCTGCTCAGGTCGGTCAAAACCGGTTTGAGCCGGTCTGGTCTCGTTTGAACCGGTCACGCCCGGTTTGTGGCCCAGTTTTAGGCGGTCTGGGCCGGTCTGGTCTGGTTTGATCTGATTTTACCCGTCTGGGCTGGTCTGATTCAGTTTGATCTGGTCTAATCCGGTCAAAACCGGTTTTAGCCGGTCTGGTGTGGTTTGAGCAGGTCAAAACCGGTTTGAGCCGGTCTGGTCTGGTTTGAGCCGGTCTGGTCTGGTTTGAGCTGGTCTGGACTGATTTGAGGCAGTCAAAACCGGTTTGAGTCGGTTTGGTCTGGTTGAAGCTAGTCAAAACCGATTCGAGACTGTCTGAGCCGGTCTGGTCCGGTTTGATCTGGTCTAATCAGGTGAAAACCGGTTTGAGCCAGATAAAACCGGTTATAGTCGGTATGAAGTGGTTTGAGCCAGTCAAAACCGGATTGAGCCAGTCAAAACCGGTTTGAAGCGGTCTGGTCTGGTTTGAGCTGTTCAAAACCCGTTTGAGCCGATCTGGCCTGGTTTTAGCCGGTCTGGGCCGGTCTGGTCCGGTTTGATCCAGTTTCAGCTAATCGAGGCCATTCGAATCCGATTTGATCTGGTCCAAACCGCCTTGAGCCGGTCAAAAGCGGTTTGAGCCGGTCTGATCTGGTTTCAGCCAGTCTGGTCTGGTTTGAGCCACTCAAAACCGGTTTGTGGCCCAGTTTTAGGCGGTCTAGGCCGGTCTGGACTGGTTTGATCTGATTTTAGCCGGTCTGGGACGTTCTGATTTGGTTTGATCTGGTCTCATATGGTCAAAACCGGTTTTAGCCAGTCAATACCGGACTCAGCCGGTCTGGTGTGGTTTGAGAAGGTCAAAACCGGTTTGAGCCGGACTAGTCTGATTTGAGCCCATGTGGTCTTATTTGAGCCGGTCAAAACCGGTTTGAGCCAGTTTGGTCTGGTTGAAGCCATTCAATCCCATTTCGAGCCTGTCAGAGCCAGTCTGGTCCGGTTTGATCCGGTCTAATCAGGTCAAAACCGGTTTGAGCTGGTGAAAACCGGTTTTAGCCGGTCTGGAGTGGTTTGGGTCGGTCAAAACAGGATTGAGCCAGTCAAAACCGGTTTGAACCGGTCTGGTCAGTTGAGCTGGTCAAAACCGATTTTAGCCGATCGGGCCTGGTTTTAGCCGATCTGGTCCGGTCTGGTCCGGTTTGATCCGGTTTCAGCCGGTCTGAGCCTTTCTGGTCCTGTTTGATGGAGTGTGAGCCGGTCGGATCTGGTTTGATCCAGTGTCATCCGGTTAACACCGGTTTGAGCCGGTGTGGTCCGGTTTGAGCCGGTCTGGTCTGGTTTGAGCTGATCAAAACCCGCTCAGGTCAGTCAAAACAGGTTTGAACCGGTCTGGTCTGGTTTGTGCCTGTCAAAACCGATTTATGGCCCGGTTTTAGCCGGTCTAGGCCGGTCTGGTTCGGTTTGATCCGGTTTCAGCCGGTTTGGGCCTGTCTGGTCCGCTTTGATGCGGTGTGAGCCCGTCTGGTCCTGTTTGATCTGGTGTCATCCGGTGAAAACCGGTTTGAACCGGTCTGGTCCTGTTTGAACAGGTCAAAACCGGTTTGTGGCCCAGTTTTAGGCGGTCTGGGCCGGTCTGGCCCGGTTGGATCTGATTTTAGCTGGTCTGGGCCGGTCTGATTCGGATTGATACGGTCTCATCCGGTCAAATCCGGTTTTAGCCGGTCAAAACCGGTTTCAGTCGCTCTGGTGTTGTTTCAGTAGTTCAAAACCGGTTTGAGCCGGTCTGGTCTGGCTTGAGCCTGTCTGGTCTGGTTTAAGCCGGTCTGGTCTGGTTTGAGGCGGTCAAAACCGGTTTGAGCCGGTCTGGCCCTGTTTTAGCCGGTCTGGTCCGGTATGGTCCGTGTTGATACAGTTTCAGCTGGTCTGGGCCCGTTGAGTCTGGTTTGATCCGGTCAAAACCGCTTAGAGCGGGTCAAAACCGGTTTGAGCCGGTCTGGTCTGGTTTGAGCCGGCCTGGTCTGGTTTGAGCCGTTCAAAACTGGCTCAGGTCGGTCCAAACCGTGGTGAGCCGGTCTGGTCTGGTTTGAACCGGTCAAAACAGGTTTGTGGCCCAGTTTTAGGCGGTCTGGGCCGGTCTGGCCCGGGTTGATCCGATTTCAACCGGTCTGGGCCGGTCTGATTCGGTTTGATCCGGTCTTATCCGGTCAAATCCGGTTTTAGCCGGTCAAAACCGGTTTGAGCCGGTCTGGTCTGGTTTGAGCCGGTCTGGTCTGGTTTCAGCCGGTCAAAACCGATTCGAGCTGGTCTAAACCAGTTTGAGCTGGTTTTTCTGGTTGAAGCCAGTCAAAACCGATTCGAGCCTGTCTGAGCCGGTCTGCTCCGATTTGATCCGGTCTAATCAGGTCAAAACCGGTTTTAGCCGGTGAAAAACCGATTTTAGCCGGTCTGGAGTGGTTTGAGCCGGTCAAAACCGGATTGAGACAGACAAAACCGGTTTGAGCCGATCTGGCCTGGTTTTAGCCGGTCTGGGATGGTCTGGTCCGTTTTGATCCGGTTTCAGCCGATCTGGGCCCAAGTGGTCCTGTTTGATCCTGTGTCCTCCGGTCAAAACCAGCTTGAGCCGGTCTGGTCCGGTTTCAGCGGGTCAAAACCGGCTCAGGTCAGTCAAAACCGGTTTGAGACGGTCTGGTCTGCTTTGAACCGGTCAAAACCGGTTTGTGGCCCAGTTTTAGGCGGTCTGGGCTGGTCTGGTCTGGTTTGATCCGATTTTAGCCGGTCTGGGCCACTCTGATTCGGTTTGATCCGGTCTCATCCGGTCCAAACGGGTTGTAGCCGGTCAAAACCGGTTTCAGCCGGTCTGGTGTGGTTTGAGCCAGACAAAGCCGGTTTGAGCCACTCTGGTCTGGTTTGAGCCGGTCAAAACCGGTTTGAGCCGGTCTGGTCTGGTTTGAGCCGGTCTGGTCTGGTTTGAGCCAGTCAAAACCGGCTCAGGTCGGTCAAAACCGGTTTGAGCCAGTCTGGTGTGGTTTGAACCGCTCACAACCGGTTTGTGGCCCAGTTTTAGGCGGTCTAGGCCGGTCTGGTCTGGTTTGATCTGATTTTAGCCGGTCTGGGACGTTCTGATTCGGTTTGATCTGGTCTCATCTGGTCAAATCCGGTTTTAGCCGGTCAATACCGGACTCAGCCGGTCTGGTGTGGTTTGAGAACGTCAAAACCGGTTTGAGCCGGACTTGTCTGGTTTGAGCCGGTGTGGTCTTATTTGAGCCGGTCAAAACCGGTTTGAGCCAGTTTGGTCTGGTTGAAGCCAGTCAATCCCGTTTCGAGCCTGTCAGAGCCAGTCTGGTCCAGTTTGATCCGGTATAATGAGGTCAAAACCGGTTTGAGCCGGTCTGATCTGGTTAGAGCCGGTCAAAACCGGTTTGAGCAGGACAAAACCGGCTCAGGTCAGTCAAAACTGTGTTGAGCTGGTCTGGTCTGGTTTGAACCGGTGAAAACCGCTATGTGGACCAGTTTTAGGCGGTCTGGACCGGTCTGGTCCGGTTTGATCCTATTTTAGCCGGTCTGGGCCGATCTGATTCCGTTTGATCCGGTCTCATCCTGTCAAAACCGGTTTTAGCCGGTCAAAACCGGTTTCAGCCGGTCTGGTGTGGTTTGAGCAGGTCAAAACCGGTTTGAGCCGGTCTGGTCTGGTTTGAGTCGGTCTGGTCTTCTTTGAGCCGGTCAAAACCGATTCAATCCGGTCAAAACCGGATTGAGTCGGTTTGGTCTGGTTGAAGCCAGTCAAAACCGATTCGATCCTGTCTGAGCCGGTCTGGTATGATTTGATCCGGTCTAATCAGGTCAAAACCGTTTTCAGCCGGTGAAAAACCGGTTTTAGCCCGTCTGGAGTGGTTTGAGCCGGTCAAAAGAGGATTGAGCCAGTCAAAACCGGTTTGAACCGGTTTGGTCTGGTTTGAGCTGGAAAAAACCGGTTTGAGCCGATCTGGCCTGGTTTTAGCCGGTCCGGGATGGTCTGGTCGGTTTTGATCCGGTTTCAGCCGATCTGGGCCCGTGTGGTCCTGTTTGATCCGGTGTCATCCGGTCAAAACCAGCTTGAGCCGGTCTGGTCCAGTTTCAGAGGGTCAAAACCGGCTCAGGTCAGTCAAAACCGGTTTGAGACGGTCTGGTCTGCTTTGAACCGGTCAAAACCGGTTTGTGGCCCAGTTTTAGGCGGTCTGGGCTGGTCTGGTCCGGTTTGATCCGATTTTAGCCAGTCTGGGCCGGTCTCATACGGTTTGATCCGGTCTCATCCGGTCAAAATCGGTTTTAGCCGGTCAAAACCGGTTTCAGCCGGTCTGGTGTGGTTTGAGCAGGTCAAAGCCGGTTTGAGCCAGTCTGGTCTGGTTTGAGCAGTTCTGGTCTGGTTTGAGCCGGTCAAAACCGGTTTGTGGCCCGGTTTTAGCCGGTCTGGGCCGGTCTGGTTCGATTTGATCCGGTTTCCGCTGGTCTCGGCCGGTCGAGTCCGTTTTGATCCGGTCAAAACCTCTTTGAGCCGGTCAAAACCGGTTTGAGCCGGTATGGTCTGGTTTTAGCCGGTCTGGTCTGGTTTGATCCAGTCAAAACCGGCTCAGGTGCTTAAACACCGGTTTGAGCCGTTCTGGTGTGGTTTGAAACGGTCAATACCGGCTTGAGACGCTCTGGTCTGGTTTGAGGCGGTCAAAATAGGTTTGAGCCCGTTTGGCCCGGTTTTAGGTGGTCTGGGCTGGTCTGGTCCGGTTTTATCCGGTTTTAGCCGGTCTGGACCTGTCTGGTCCAGTTTGATACGGTCTCATCCAGTCAAAATCGGTTTTACCAGTCAAAATCGGTTTGAGCCAGTCTGGTGTGTTTTGAGCCAGAGAAAACCGGTTTGAGCCAGTCAAAACCGGTTCCAGCCTTTCAAAACCGGTTTGAGCCGGTCAAAACCAGATTGAACCGGTCTGGTCTGGATTGAGCCGGTCAAAACCAGTTTGAGCCGGTCAAAACCGGTTTGAGCCTGTCTGTTCTTGTTTTAGCCGGTGAAAACCGGTTTGAGCCGGTCGGGTCCGGGTTTAGCCGGTCAAAACCGTTTTGTGGCCCGGTGTTAGCCGGTCTGGGCCAGTCTGGTCCGGTTTGCTCCAGCTTCAACTGTTCTGGGCCGGTCTGGTGCGGTTTCACCCAGTTTGAACTGGTCCGGTCCAGTTTTATCCTATCTCCTCCGGTCAAAACCGGTTTGAGCCAGTCTGGTATGGTTTGAGCCGGTCTGGTCTGGTTTGAGCCGGTCTGGTCTGGTTTGAGCCGGTCTGTTCTGGTTTGATCCTGTCAAAACCGGCTCAGGTCGGTCAAAACAGGTTTGAGCCGGTCTGATCTGGCTTGAACCGGTCAATATCGGTTTGTGGCCCAGTTATAGGCTGTCTGGGCCGGTCTGGTTCTGTTTGATTCGATTTTAGCCGGTCTGGGCCGGTTTGAATCGGTTTGATCCGGTCTCATCCGGTCAAAACCGGTTAGAGCCGATCAAAACCGGATTGAACCGGTCTGGTCTGGTTTGAGCCGGTCAAAACCGGTTTGAGCCGGTCAAAACCGGTTTGAGCTGGTCTGGTCTGGTTTGAACCGGTCAAAACCGGTTTGTGACCCAGTTTTAGGCGTTCTGGGTCGGTCTGGTCTGGTTTGATCCGATTTTAGCCGGTCTGGGCCGGTCTGATTGGTTTTGTTCCGGTCTCATCCGGTCAAAACTGGTTTTAGCCGGTGAAAACCGGTTTCAGCCGGTCTGGTGTGGTTTGAGCAGGTCAAAACCGTTTTGAGCCGGTCTGGTCTGGTTTGGGCCGGTCTTGTCTGGTTTGAGCCGGTAAAAACCGGTTTGAGCCGGTTTGATCTGGTTGAAGCCAGTCAAAACCGATTATAGCCTGTCGGAGCCAGTCTGGTATGGTTTGATCCGGTCTAATCAGGTCAAAACCGGTTTGAGCGGGTGAAAACCGGTTTTAGCCAGTCTGGAGTGGTTTGAGCCGGTCAAAACCGGTTTAAGCCGGTCAAAACCGGATTGAACCAGTCAAAACCGGTTTGAACCGTTCTGGTCTGGTTTGAGCCGGTCAAAAACGGTTTGAGCCGGTTTGGCCCGGTTTGAGCCTGTCTGGGTCGGTCTGGTTCGGTTTGAGCCAGTGTGAGACGCTTTTTGCTGGTCTGGTCCAGTATGATCGAGTTTGAGAAGGTCAAGTCCGGCTTGATCCGGTCTAATACGGTCAAAACCGGTTTGAGCCAGTCAGGTCTGGTTTGAGCCGGTCAAAACAGGTTCGACCCGTTCTGTTCTGGTTTCAGCCGGTCAAAATAGGTTTGAGCCGGTTTGGCCCGGTTTTAGGCGGTCTGGGCCGATCTGGTCCGGTTTGATCTCGTTTCACCCGGTCTGGGTCTGTCTGGTCCGCTTAGATCCGGTGTGAGCTGGTTTGGTCCGGTTTGATCCGGTGTCATCTGGTCAAAACTGGTTTGAGCCGGTCTCGTCCGGTTTGAACCGGTCAAAACCGGTTTGTGGCCCAGTTTTAGGCGTTCTGGGCCTGCCTCGTCCGGTTTGATCCGGTTTCAGCTGGTCTGGGCTGGTCGAGTCCAGTTTGATCCGGTCAAAACCGCTTTGAGCCGGTCAAAACCTGTTTGAGCCGGTCTGGTCTGGTTTGAGCCCGTCTGGTCTGGTTTGAACCACTCAAACCCGACTCAGGACGGTCATAACCGGTTTCAGATGGTCTGATCTGGTTTGAACGGGTCAAAACCGGTTGGAGCCGGTCAAAACCGGTTTCAGCCGTTATGATCTGGTTTGAGCAGGTCAAAACCGGTTCGAGCCAGTCAAAACCGGTTTCAGCCGGTTTGGTCTGGTTGAAGCCAGTCAAAACCGATTCGAGCCTGTCTGAGCCGGTGTGGTCCGGTTTGATCCGGTCTAATCAGGTCAAAACCGGTTTGAGCCGGTCAAAACTGGTTTGAGCCTGTGAAAACCGGATTGAGGCAGTGAAAACCGGTTTGAACCGGTCTGGTCTGGTTTGTGCCTGTCAAAGACGGTTTGAGCCCGTTTGCCTCGGTTTTAGCCTGTATGGGCCGGTCTGGTTCGGTTTGTGCCGGTTTGAGCGGTCTGGTCTGGTTTGAGCCAGTCAAAACCGGATTGAACCGGTCTAGTCTGGTTTGAGCCGGTCAAAACCAATTTGAGTCTGTAAAAACCGGTTTGAGCCGTTCTGGTTGGTTTGATCCCGTCTGTCTGGTTTGAACTGATCAAAACCGGTTTGTGGCCCAGTTTTAGGCAGTGTGGGCCGTTCTGGTCCGGTTTCATCCGATTTTAGCCGGTCTGGGACGGTCTGATTTGGTTTGATCCGGTCTCATCCGGTCAAAACAGGTTTCAGCCGTTCTGGTGTGGTTTGACCAGGTCAAAACCGGTTTGAGCCGGTCCAAACCGGTTTGAGCCGGTCTGGTCTGGTTTGAGCCGGTCAAAAAGGTTTGTGGCCCGGTTTTAGCCGGTCTTGGCCGGTCTGGTCCGGTTTGATACGGTTTCAGCTGGTCTGGGCCTGTCTGGTCCTGTTTGATGCAGTGTGAGCCTGTCTGGTCCGGTTTGATCCGGTGTCATCCGGTCAAAACCGGTTTGAGCCGGTCTGGTCCGGTTTGAGCAGGTCTGCTCTAGTTTCAGCCAGTCAAAACCGGCAGTCTGGTCTGGTTTCAGCCAGTCAAAACCGGTTTGAGCGGTCTGGCCCAGTTTTAGCTGGTTTGGGCCGGTTGGTCCGGTTTGATCCGGTATCAGCCGGTCTGGGCGTGTCTGGTCCGCTTTGATCTGGAGTGAGCCTTTCTTGTCCGGTTTGATCCGGTGTCATCCGGTCAAAACCGGTTTGAGCCGGTCTGTTCTGGTTTGAGCCAGTCAAAACCGTTTTGTGGCCCGGTCTTAGCTGGTCTGGGCCAGTGTCGTCCAGTTTGCTGTGGCTTCAGCTGTTCTGGGCCGGTCTGAGACGGTTTCATCCGATTTGATCTGGTCTGGTCCGATTTTATCCTGTCTCATCCAGTCAAAACCGGTTTGAGCCAGTCTGGTCTAGTTTGAGACGGTCTGGTCTGGTTTGAGTCGGTCAAAACCTGATTGAGTCGGTTTGGCCCGGTTTTAGCCTGTCTTGGCCGGTCTGGTTCGGTTTGAGCCGGTTTGAGCCAGTTTGTGCCGGTCTGGTGCGGTATGATACGGTTTGAGAAGGTCTGGTCCGGTTTGATCGAGTCTAATCCGGTCAAAACCGGTTTGAGCTTGTCTGGTCTGGTTTAAGCCGGTCAAAACACGTTTGAGCCGGTCTTGTCTGGTTTGAGCAGGTCTAAATAAGTTTGAGCCGGTTTGGCCCGGTTTAAGACAGTCTGGGATGGTCTGGCTCCGTTTGATCTGGTTTGAGCCGGTCTGGTCTGTTTTCAGCCGGTCAAAATAGGTTTGAGCCGGTTTGGCCCGGTTTTAGGCGGTCTGGTCCACTCTGGTCCGGTTTGATCTGGTTGTAGTCGGTCTGGACCCGTCTGGTCAGGTTTGATCCGGTCTCATACGGTCAAAATCGGTTTCAGCCGGTCAAAACCGGTTTGAGCCTGTCTGGTGTGGTTTGAGCCGGTCAAAACCGGTTTGAGCCGGTCAAAACCCTTTTGAAACGGTGTGGTCTGGTTTGAGCCGGTCGAAACCGGTTCGAGCCGGTTTGGTATGGTTAAAGCCAGTCAAAAGCGATTCGAACCTTTCTGAGCTGGTGTGGTCCGGTTTGATGCGGTCTAACCAGGTCAAAACCGGTTTGAGCTGGAGAAAACCGGTTTAAACCGGTTTTAGCTGGTCTGGAGTGGTTTCAGCCGGTTAAAACCGGTTTGAGCCGGTCAAAATCGGATTGAGCCAGTCAAAATCGGTTTGAAGCGGTCTGGTCCTGTTAGATCCGGTCTCATCCGGTCAAACCCGGTTTTAACTGGTCAAAACCGTTTTCAGCCGGTCTGGTGTGGTTTGAGCAGGTCAAAACCGGTTTGTGCCGGTCAAAACCGGTTTGAGCCGGTCTGCTCTTGTTTGAGCCGGTCTGGTCTGGTTTGAGCCGGTCAAAACCAGTTCCAGCTGTTCAAAACCGGTTTGAGCTGGTTTGGTCTGGTTGAAGCCAGTCAAAACCGATTCGATCCTGTCTGAGCCGGTCTGTTCCGGTTTGATCCAGTCTAATCAGGTCAAAACCGGTTTGAGCCGGTGAAAACCGGTTTTAGCCGGTCTGGAGTGGTTTGAGCCGGTCAAAACCGTTTCGATCCGGTCAAAACCGGATTGAGCCAATCAAAACCGGTCTGAACCGGTCTGGTCTGGTTTGAGCCAGTGAAAACCGGTTTGAGCCGGTCTGGCCCTGTTTTAGCCGGTCTGGGTCGGTCTGGTCTGGTTTAATCCGGTTTCAGCCGGTCTGGGCCTTTCTGGTCCGGTTTGATCCAGTGTGAGCCGGTCTGATCCGGTTTGATCCGGTGTCATCCGGTCAAAACCGGTTTGAGCAGGTCTGGTCTGGTTTGAGCTGGTCCAGTCTGTATTGAGCCAGTCAAAACCGGCTCAGGCCGGTCAAAACCAGTTTGAGCCAGTCTGTTCTGGTTTGAGCCGGTCAAAACTGGTTTGTGTCCCGGTTTTAGCCGGTCTGGGCCGGTCTGGTCCTGTTTGCTCCGACTTCAGCTGTTCTGGGCCGGTCTGGCGCAGTTTCATCTGGTTTGAGCTGGTCTGGTTCGGTTTTATCCTATCTCATCCGGTCAAAACTGGTTTGAGTCAGTCTGGTCTGGTTTGAGCCGGTCTGGTCTGGTTTGAGCCGGTCGAAACCTGATTGAGCCGATTTGTCCCGGTTGTAGCCTGTCAGGGCCAGTCTGGTTCGGTTGGAGCCAGTTTGAGCCGGTTTGTGCCTGTCTGGTCCGGTATGATCTGGTTTGAGAAAGTCTGGTCCGATTTGATAGGTTCTAATCCGATCAAAACCGGTTTGAGCCGGTCTGTTCTGCTTTGAGCCGGTCGAAACAGGTTTAAGCCGGTCTGGTATGGTTTGAGCCGGTCAAAATAGGTTTGAGCCGCTTTGGCCCGGTTTTAGGCGATCTGGCCCAGTCTGGTCCGGTTTGATCTGGTTTTAGCCGGTCTGGGCCCGTCTGGTGCGGTTTGATCCGGTCTCATGTGGTCAAAATCGATTTCTGCCCGTCAAAACCGGTTTGAGCCGGTGTGGTGTGGTATGAGCTGGTAGAAACCGGTTTGAGCCAGTCTGTTCTGGTTTGAGGCGGTCAAAAGCGGTTTGAGCCGCTCTGGTCTTTTTTGAGCTGGTCAAAATAGGTTTGAAACCGTTTGGCCCGATTTTAGGCGGTCTGGGCTGGTCTGGTCCGGTTTTATCCGGTTTTAGCCGGTCTGGACCCGTCTATTCCGGTTTGATACGGTCTCATCCAGTCATAATCGGTTTTACCGGTCAAAACCGGTTTGAGCCGCTCTGGTGTGTTTTGAGCCAGAGAAAACCGGTTTGAGCCAGTCAAAACCGGTTCGAGCCTTTCAAAACCGGTTTGAGCCGTTCAAAACCGGATTGAACCGGTCTGGTCTGGATTGAGCCGGTCAAAACCAGTTTGAGCCGGTCAAAACCGGTTTGAGCCGGTATGGTCCGGGTTTAGCCGGTCAAAACCGTTTTGTGGCCCGGTGTTAGCCGGTCTGGGACTTTCTGGTCCGGTTTTCTCCAGTTTCAGCTGTTCTGGGTCGGTCTGGTGTGGTTTCATCCAGTTTGAACCGGTCCGGTCCAGTTTTATCTTGTCTCATCCGGTCAAAACCGGTTTGAGCCAGTCTGGTATGGTTTGAGCCGGTCAAAACCGGTTTGAGCCGGTCTGGTCTGGTTTGAGCCGGCCTGGCCTGGTTTGTGCCGGTCAAAACCGGCTCAGTTCGATCAAAACAGGTTTGAGCCGGTGTGGTCTGGTTTGAAGCGGTCAAAACCGGTTTGTGGCCCAGCTTTAGGCTGTCTGGGCCGGTCAAAAACGGTTTCAGCCGGTCTCTTGTGGTTTGAGCAGGTCAAAACCGGTTTGGGCCGGTCTGATGTGGTTTGCGCCGGGCTGGACTGGTTTGAGCCCGTCAAAACCGGTTTGAGCCGGTCAAAACCGGTTCGAGCCGTTAAAAACCGGTTTGAGCCGGTCAAAACCAGATTGAACCGGTCTGGTCTGGTTTGAGCCGGTCAAAAACGGTTTGAGCTGTTCTGCTCTGGTTTGAACCGGTCAAAACCGGTTTCCGACCCAGT
Source organism: Miopithecus talapoin (assembly GCA_028551445.1). NCBI lineage: Eukaryota > Metazoa > Chordata > Mammalia > Primates > Cercopithecidae > Miopithecus > Miopithecus talapoin. Next base: position 123,883 of record JAPYXX010000031.1, read on the forward strand.
TTTAGGCGTTCTGGGCCAGTCTGGTCCGGTTTGATCCAATTTTAGCCTGTCTGGGCCGGTCTGATTCGGTTTGTTCCGGTCTCATCCGGTCAAAACCGGTTTTAGCCGGTCAAAACCGGTTTCAGCCTTTCTGGTGTGGTTTGAGCCGGTCAAAACCGGTTTGAGCCGGTCTGGTCTGATTTGAGCCAGTCTCGTCTGGTTTGAGCTGATCAAAAGCGGCTCAGTTCGGTCAAAAACGGTTTGAGCCGGCCTGGTCTGGTTTGAACCGGTCAAACCGATTTGTGGCCCAGTTTTAGGCGGTCTGGGCCGGTCTGGTCCTATTTGATCCTATTTTAGCCGTTCTGGGATGGTCTGATTTGGTTTGATTCAGTCTCATCCGGTCAAAACCGGTTTTAGCCAGTCAAAACCGGTTTCAGCCGGTCTGGTGTGGTTTGAGCAGGTCAAAACCGGTTTGATCTGGTCTGCTCTGGTTTGAGCCTGTCTGGTCTGGTTTGAGCCGGTCAAAACCGGTTCGAGCCGGTTTGGTCTGGTTGAAGCCAGTCAAAACCGATTCGAGCCTGTCTGAGCCAGTCTGGCCCGGTTAGATCCGGCTTCAGCTTTTCTGGGCCGGTCTGAGCCGGTTTCATCCGGTTTGATCCGGTCTGGTCCGGTTTTATCCTGTCTTATCCGGTCAAAACCTGTTTTAGCCAGTCTGGTCTGGTTTGAGCCGGTCAAAACCGGTTTGAGCCAGTCTGGTCTAGTTTGAGCCGGTCTGGTCTGGTTTGAGCCGGTCGAAACATTATTGAGCTGGTTTGGCCCGGTTATAGCCTGTCTAGGCCGGTCTGGTTCAGTTTGAGCCAGTTTGAGCCAGTTTGTGCTGGTCTGGGCCGGTATGATCCAGTTTGAGGAGGTCTCGTCTGCTTTGATCCAGTCTCATCCGGTTAAAACCTGTTTGAGCTGGTCTGGTCTGGTTTGAGCCCTTCAAAACAGGTTCGAGCTGTTCTGGTCTGGTTTGAGCCGATCAAGATAGGTTTGAGCCGGTTTGGCCTGATTTTAGGCGGTCTGGGCCGGTCTGGTCCCGTTTGACCCGGTTTGAGCCGGTCTGGTCTGGTTTGAGCCAGTCAAAACCGGTTTGAGACGGTCTGGTCTGGTTTGAGCCGGTCAAACTAGCTTTGAGACGGTTTGGCCTGGTTATAGGCGGACTGTGACGGTCTGGTCCGTCTTGATCCGGTTTTACCCAGTCTGGGCCCGTCTGGTCCGGTTTGATCCGGTCTGATACGGTCAAAATCCGTTTCAGCCGGTCAAAACCGGTTTGAGCCTGTCTGGTGTGATTTGAGCCGGTCAAAACCGGTTTGAGCCGTTCAAAACCGGTTTGAGCCGTTAAAAATCAGTTTGAGCCGGTCAAAACCGTTTTGAACCGGTCTGGTCTGGTTTGAGCCGGTCAAAACCGCTTTGAGCCACTCAAAACCAGTGTGAGCCGGTCTGGTCTGGTTTGAGCCGGTCTGGTCTGGTTTGAACCGGTCAAAACCGGTTTGTGGCCCAGTTTTAGGCGGTCTGGGCCGGTCTGCTCCCGTTTGATCCGATTTTAGCCAGTCTGGGCCGGTCTGATTCGGTTTGAGCCAATTTGTTCTGGTCTGGTCTGGTATGATCCGGTTTGAGAAGCTCTGGTCTGGTTTGATCCGGTCTAATACGGGCAAAACCGGTTTGAGCCAGTCAAGTCTGGTTTGAGCCGGTCAAACAGGTTCGACCCGGTCTGATCTGGTTTGAGCCGGTCAAAATAGGTTTCAGCCGGTTTGGCCCTGTTTTAGGGGGACTGGGCCGGTCTGTTCCGGTTTGATCCGGTTTGAGCCGGTCTGGTGTGGTTTGAGCCGGTTAAAACCTGTTTGAGCCGGACTGGTCGGGTTTGAGCCGTTCGGGTCTGGTTTGAGCTGGTCAAAACCGGCTCAGGTCGGTCAAAACCGGTATGAGCCGTACTGGTCTGGTTTGAACCGGTCAAAACCGGTTTGTGGCCCAGTTTTAGGCGGTCTGGGCCGGTCTGGTCCAGTTTGATCCGATATTAGTCGGTCTGGGCCGGTCTAATTTGGTTTGATCCGGTCTCATCCGGTCAAAACCGGTTTTAGCCAGTCAAAACCAGTTTCAGCCAGTCTGGTGTGGTTTGAGCAGGTCAAAACCGGTTTGATCCAGTCAAAACTGGTTTGAACCGGTCTGGTCTGGTTAGAGCCGGTCTGGTCTGGTTTGAGCCTGTCAAAACCGGTTCGAGCCGGTCAAAACCTGTTTGAGCCAGTTTGGTCTGGTTGAAGCCAGTCAAAACCGATTCGAGCCTGTCTGAGCCGGTCTGGTCCCTTTTGATTCGGTCTAATCAGGTCAAAACCGGTTTGAGCCGGTGAAAACCTGATTTAGCCAGTGTGGAGTCGTTTGAGTCGGTCAAAACCGGATTGAGACAGTCAAAACCGGTTTGAACTGGTATGGTCTCGTTTGAGCCGGTCAAAACCGATTTGAGCCGGTCTGGCCCATTTTTAGCCGGTCTGGGCCGGTCTGGTCCTGTTTGATCCGGTTTCAGCCGGTCTGGGCCTGTCTGGTCCGGTTTGATACGGTGTGAGCCGGTCTGGTCCGGTTTGAGCCGCTCTGGTCTGGTTTGAGCCAGTCAAAACCGGCTCAGGCTGGTCAAAACCGGTTTGAGCCGGTCTGGTCTTGTTTGAGCCGGTGAAAATCGGTTTGTGGCCCGGTTTTAGCCGGTCTAGGCCGGTCAGGTCCGGTTTGCTCCGGCTTCAGCTGTTCTGGGCCGGTCTGGTGCGGTTTCATCCGGTTTGAGCCGGTCCGTTTCGGTTTTATCCTGTCTCATCCGGTCAAAACCGGTTTGAGCCAGTCTGGTCTGGTTTGAGCCGGTCAAAACCGGTTTGAGCCGTTGTGGTCTGGTTTGAGCCGGTCTGGTCTGGTTTGAGCCTGTCAAAACCGGTTTGAGCCAGTCTGGTCTGGGTTGATCCGTTCAAAACCGGTTTGTGGCCCAGTTTTAAGTGGTCTGGGCCGGTCTGGCCCAGTTTGATCTGATTTTAGCCGGCCTGGGCCGGTCTGATTCGGTTTGATCCGGTCTCATCCGGTCAAAACCGGTTTGAGCCGGTCAAAACCGGTTTCAGCTGGTCTGGTGTGGTTTCAGGAGGTCAAAAACGGTTTGAGCCCGTCTGGTCTGGTTTGTGAAGGTCAAAACCGGTTTGACTGGTTGAAGCCAGTCAAAACCGAATCGAGCCTGTCTGAGCCGGTCTGGTCTGGTTTGATCAGGTCTAATCAGTTCAAAACCGGTTTGAGCCAGTGAAAACCGGTTTTAGCCGGTCTGGAGTGGTTTGAGGCGGTCTGGTCTGGTTTGAGCCAGTCAAAACCGGATTGAGCCAGTCAAAACCGTTTTGAACCAGTCTGGTCTGATTTGAGCCGGTAAAAACCGGTTTGAGCCTGTCTGGCCCGGTTTTAGCCTGTCTGTGTCGGTTTGGTTCGGTTTGAGCCGGTTGGAGCCGGTTTGTGCTGGTCTGGTCCGGTATGATCTGGTTTGAGAAGGCCTGGTCCGGTTTGATCCGGTCTAATACAGTCAAAACCGGTTTCAGCTGGTCAGGTCTGGTTTGAGCCGGTGAAAACAGGTTCGACCCAGTCTGGTCTGCTTTTAGCCGGTCAAAATAGGTTTGAGCCGGTTTGGCCCAGTTTTAGGCGGTCTGGGTCGGTCTGTTCCGGTTTGATCCGGTTTAAGCCGGTCTGGTCTGGTTTGGGCCGCTCTGGTCTGGTTAGAGCCAGTCTAAACCGGCTCAGGTCGGTCAAAACCGGTTTGAGCCGGTCTGGTCTGGTTTCAACCTGTCAAAACCTGTTTGAGGCCCAGTTTTAGGCAGTCTGGGCCGGTCTCGTCTTGTTTGATACGATTTTAGCTGGTCTGGGCGGACTGATTCGGTTTGATCCGGTCTCATCCGGTCAAACACGCTTTCAGCCGATCTGGTGTGGTTTGAGCAGGTCAAAACCGGTTTGAGCCGGTCAAAACAGGTTTGAGCCGTTCTGGTCTGGTTTGAGCCGGTCTGGTCTGGTTTGAGCTAGTCAAAACCGGTTCGAGCCGGTCAAAACCGGTTTGAGCCGGTTTGGTCTGGTTGAAGCCAGTCAAAACCGATTCGAGCATGTCTGATCCGGACTGGTCCAGTTTGATCCGGTCTAATCAGGTCAAAACCGGTTTGAGCCGGTGAAAACCGGTTTTAGCCGGTCTGGAGTAGTTTGAGCCGGTCAAAACCGGTTTGAGACGGTCAAAACTGGATTGAGCCAGTAAAAATCGTTTTGAACCGGTCTGGTCTGGTTTGGGCCCGTCAATCCAGTTTGAGTCGGTCTGACCCGTTTTTAGCCGGTCTGGGCCTGTCTGGTCCGGTTTGATCCGGTGTGAGCCTGTCAGGTCCGGTTTGATCCAGTGTCATCCGGTCAAAACCGGTTTGAGCCGGTCTGGTCCGGTTGGAAAAGGTCAAAACCGGTTTGTGGCCCACTTTTAGGCGGTCTGGGCCAGTCTGGTCCGGTTTGATCCGGTTTCAGCTGTTCTGGGCCGGTCGAGTCCGGTTTGATCCGGACAAAACCGCTTTGAGCCGGTGAAAACCGGTTTCAGCCAGTCTGTTCTGGTTTGAACCGGTCTGTTCTGGTTTGAGCCGGTCAAAAACGGCTCAGGACGGTCAAAACCGGTTAGAGCCGATCTGGTCTGGTTTGAACGGGTCAAAACCGGTTTGTGGCCCAGTTTTAGGCGGTCTGGGACGGTCTGGTATGGTTTGATCCGATTTTTGCCGGTCTGGGCCGGTCTGATTCGGTTTGATCCGGTCTGATCCGGTCAAAACCGGTTTTAGCCGGTCAAAACCGGTTTCAGCCGATTGGGTGTGGTTTGAGCAGGTCAAAACCGGTTTGAGCCGGTCTGGTCTGGTTTGAACCGGTCTGGATTGCTTTGAGCCGTTCAAAACCGGTTTGAGCTGGTCAAAACCGGATTGAACCGGTCTGGTCTGGTTTGAGCTGGTCAAAACCGGTTTGACCCTGTCAAAACCAGTTTGAGCCTGTCTGGTCTGGTTTTAACCAGTCAAAACCGGTTTGTGGCCCAGTTTTAGGCGGTCTGTGCCGGTCTGGTTTGGTTTGATCCAATTTTAGCCGGTCTGGGCCGGTCTGATTCAGTCAGATCCGGTCTCATCTGGTCAAAACCGGTTTTAGCCGGTCAAAACCGGTTTCAGCCGGTCTGGTGTGGTTTTAGCAGGTCAAGGCGGTTTGAGCCGGTCAAAACCGGTTTCAGCCGGTCTGGTCTGCTTTGGTCCGGTCTGGTCTGGTTTGAGCCGGTCAAAACCTGTTTGAGCCGGTCTAGACTCGTTTGAGCCTGTCTGCTATGGTTCGAGCCGGTCAAAACCGGCTCAGGTCGGTAAAAACCGGTTTGAGCCAGTCTGGACTGGTTTCAACGGGTCAAAACCAGTTTGTGGCCCAGTTTTAGGCTGTCTGGGCCGGTCTCATCCGGTTTGTTCTGATTTTAGATGGTCTGGGCCGGTCTGATTTGGTTTGATCCTGTCTCATCCTGTCAAATCCGGTTTTAACCAGTCAAAACCGGTTTCAGCCGGTCTGGTGTGGTTTGAGCAGGTCAAAACCGGTTTGAGCCGGTCAAAACAGGTTTGAACCGGTCTGGTCTTTTTTGAGCCGGTCTGGACTGGTTTGAGCCAGTCAAAACCCGTTCGAGCCGTTCAAAACCGGTTTGAGCCGGTCAAAACAGGATTGAACCGGTCTGCTCTGGTTTGAGCCGGTCAAAACCGGTTTGAGCCAGTCAAAACCGGTTTGAACCGATGTGGTCTGGTTTGGCCCGATCTTGTCTGGTTTGAATCGGTCAAAACCAGTTTGTGGCCCAGTTTTATGCCATCTCTTTTGGTCTGGTCCTGTTTGATCCGATTTTAGCCTGTCTGGGCCGGTCTGATTCGGTTTGATCTGTTCTCATCCGGTCACAACAGGTTTTAGCCGGTCAAACCCGGTTTCAGCCGGTCTGGTGTGGTTTGAGGAGGTCATAACCGGTTTGAGCCGGTCTGGTCTTGTTTGGGCCAGTATGGTCTGGTTTGAGCCGGTGAAAACCGGTTCGAGCCGGTCAAAACCGGTTTGGGCCTGTCTGTCCCGGTTTTAGCCAGTCTGGGCCGGTCTGGTCCGGTGTGATCCTGTTTCAGCCGGTCTGGGACTGTCTTGTCCTGTTTGATCCGGTGTGAGCCGGTCTGGTCCGGTTTGATCCGATGTCATCCGGTCAAAACCGGTTTGAGCCGGTCTGGTCCGGTTTGAGCCAGTCTGGTCTGGTTTGAGGCAGTCAATACCGGTTTGTGGCCCGGTTTTAGCCACTCTGGGCCGGTCTGGTCCGGTTTGATCCAGTTTGAGCCGGTCTGGTCTGGTTTGAGCCGATCTAGTCTGGTTTGAGCCGGTCAAAACTGACGCAGGTCGGTCAAAACCGGTTTGAGCCGGTCTGGCCCGGTTTTAGCCGGTCTGGGCCAGTCTGGTCCTGTTTAATCCGGTTTCAGCCGGTCTGTGCCTGTCTGGTCCGCTGTGATCCGGTGTGAGCCGGTCTTGTCCGGTTTGATCCGGTGTTATCCGGTCAAAACCGGTTTGAGGCGGTCTGGTCCGGTTAAAACCGGTCTAAACCGGTTTGTGGTCCAGTTTTAGGCGGTCTCGGCCGTTCTGGTCCGGTTTGATCCGGCTTCAGCTGGTCTGGGCCAGTCCAGTCTGGTTTGATCCGGTCAAAAACGCTTTGAGCATGTCAAAAAAGGTTTGAGCCGGTCTGGTCTGGTTTGAGTCAGTCTGGTCTGGTTTAAGCCCGTCAAAACCGGTTTGAGCCGGTCTGTTCTGGTTTGAACGGGTGAAAACCGGTTTGTGGCCCAGTTTTAGGCAATCTGGGCTGGTCTGGTCCCATTTGATCGGATTTTAGCTGGTCTGGGCTGGTCTGATTCGGTTTGATCCGGTCTCATCCGGTCAAAACCTGTTTCCGCCGGTCTGGTGTGGTTTGAGCAGGTCAAAACCGGTTGGTGACGGTCAAAACCGGTTTGAGCCGGTTTGGTCGGGTATGAGACGGTCTGGTCTGGTTTGAGCCGGTCAAAACCGGTGTGAGCCGGTTTGGACCGGTTTTAGCCTGTCTGGGCCGGTCTGGTTCGCTTTGAGCTGGTTTGAGCCGGTTTGTGCTGGTCTGGTCCGTTATGATCCGTTTTGAGAAGGTCTGGTCCAGTTTGATCTTGTCTAATACGGTCAAAACCGGTTTTAGCTCGTCAGGTCTGGTTTGAGCCAGACAAAACAGGTTCGACCCGGTCTGGTATTGTTTGAGCCGGTCAAAAATAGGTTTGAGCCGGTCAAAATAGTTTTGAGCCGCTTTAGGCCGGTTTTAGGCGGTCTGTGCCGGTCTTTTCCGGTTTGATCCGGTTTGAGCCGGTCTGGTCTCTTTTCAGCTGGTCTGGATTGGTTTGAGCCAGTCAAAACCGGCTCAGGCAGGTTAAACAGGGTTGAGCCGGTCTGGTCTGGCTTGAGCCGGTCGAAACAGGTTTGTGGCCCGGGTTTCGCCGGTCTGGCTCGGTCTGGTCCGGTTTTCTCTGGCTTCAGCTGTTCTGGGCCGGTCTGGTGCGGTTTCATCCGGTTTGAGCTGGTTTGGTCCGGGTTTATCCTGTCTCATCCGGTCAAAACCGGTTTCAGCCGGTCTGGTTTGATTTGAGCACGTCAAAACCGGTTTGAGCCGGTCAAAACCGGTTTGAGCCTGTCGGGTCTGGTTTGAACCGGTGAAAACCGGTTTGTGGGCCACTTTCAGGCGGTCTGAGCCCGTCTGGTCCTGTTTGATCCGATTTTAGCTGGTCTGGGATGGTCTGATTCGGTTTGATCCGGTCTCTTCCGGTCAAAACCGGTTTTAGCCAGTCAAAACCGGTTTCAGCCGGTCTGGTGTGGTTTGAGAAGGTGAAAACCGGTTTGAGCAGGTCTGGTCTGGTTTGAGCCAGTCAAAACCGGTTGGAGCCGGTGAAAACCGCTTTGAGCCGGTTTGTTCTGGTTGAAGCCAGTCAAAACCGATTCGTGCCTGTCTGAGCCGGTCTGGTCCGGTTTGATCCGGTCTAATCAGGTCAAAACCGGTTTGAGCCAGTGAAAACCGGTTTTAGCCCGTCTGGAGTGGTTCTAGCCGGTCAAAACCGGTTTGCGGCGGTCAAAACCGGATTGAGCCAGTGAAAACCTGTTTGAACCGGTCTGGTCTGGTTTGAGCCGGACCAAACCGGTTTGAGCTGGTCTGGTCTGGTTTGAGCCGGTCAAAACCGGTTTGTGGCCCGATTTTAGGCGGTCTGAACCGGTCTGGTCTGTTTTGATCCGGTTTCAGCTGGTCTGGGCCTGTTGAGTCCGGTTTGATCCAGTCAAAACCGGTTTGAGCCAGTCTGGTCTGGTTTGAATCGGTCAAAATCGGTTGAGCCGGTCAAAACCGGCTCAGGTCGGTCAAAACCCGTTTGAGCCTGTTTGGTCTGGTTTGAACCGGTCAAAACCGGTTTGTGGCCCAGTTTTGGGCGGTCTGGGCCAGTCCAGTACGGTTTGATTCGATTTTAGCCAGTCTGGGCCGGTCTGATTCGGTATAATCCGGTCTCATCTGGTCAAAACCGGTTTCAGCCGGTCTGGTGTGGTTTGAGCAGGTGAAAACCGGTTTGACCCGGTCTGGTCTGGTTTGGGCCCGTCTGGTCTGGTTTCAGCCGGTTGAAACCGGTTCGAGCCGGTAAAAAACCGGTTTGAGCCGTTTTGGTCTGGTTGAAGCCAGTCAAAACCGATTCCAGCTTGTCTGAGCTGGTCTGTCCGGTTTACTCCGTTCTAATCAGGTCAAAACAGGCTTGGGCTGGTGAAAACCGGTTTTAGCCAGTCTGGAGTGGTTTGAGCCGGTCAAAACTGGTTTGAGCCGGTCATAACCGCAATGAGACAGTCAAAACCGGTTTGAAACGGTCAGGTCTGGTTTGAGCCGGTCAAAACCGGTTTGAGCGGGTTTGGCCTGGTTTTAGCCTGTCTGGGCCGGTCTGGTACGGTTTGAGTCGGTTTGAGCTGGTTTCTGCGGATCTGGTGCAGTATGATCCGGTTTGAGAAGGTCTGGTCCGGTTTGATCCGGTCTAATACGGTCAAAACCGGTTTGAGCTCGTCAGGTCTGGTTTGAGCCAGACAAAACAGGTTCGACCCGGTCTGGTATGGTTTGAGCCAGTCAAAATAGGTTTGAGCCAGTCAAAATAGGTTTGAGCCGTTTTAGGCTGGTTTTAGGCGGTCTGTGCCGGTCTTTTCCGGTTTGATCCGGTTTGATCCGGTCTGGTCTGTTTTGAGCTTGTCTGGACTGGTTTGAGCTGGTCAAAACCGGCTCAGGATGGTAAAACAGGGTTGAGCCGGTCTGGTCTGGTTTGAGCCGGTCGAAACAGGTTTGTGGCCCGGTTTTCTCCTGTCTGGCTCGGTCTGGTCCGGTTTTCTCCGGCTTCAGCTGTTCTGGGCCGGTCTGGGTCGGTTTCATCCGGTTTGAGCCGATCTGGTCCGGGTTTATCCTGTCTCATCCGGTCAAAACCGGTTTCAGCCGATCTGGTGTGGTTTGAGCACATCAAAACCGGTTTGAGCCGGTCAAAACCGGTTTGAGCCTGTCGGGTCTGGTTTGAACTGGTGAAAACGGGTTTGTGGCCCAGTTTCAGGCGGTCTGGGCCCGTCTGGTCCTGTTTGATCCCATTTTAGCTGGTCTGAGCCGGTCTGATTCCGTTTGATCCGGTCTCTTCCGGTCAAAACCGGTTTTAGCCGGTCAAAACCGGTTTCAGCCGGTCTGGTGTGGTTTGAGGAGGTCAAAACCGGTTTGAGCCGGTCTGGTCTGGTTTGAGCCGGTCAAAACCGGTTTGTGGTCCAGTTTTTGGCGGTCTGGGCCGGTCTGGTCCGGTTTGATCCGATTTTAGCCGGTCTAGGCCGGTCTGATTCGGTTTGGTCTGGTCTCATTTGGTCAAAACCGGTTTTTGCCAGTCAAAACCGGTTTCAGCCGGTCTGGTGTGATTTGAGCCAGTCAAAACCGGTTTGAGCCCGTAGAAACTGGTTCGAGCCATTCAAAACCGGTTTGAGCCGGTCAAAACTGGATTGAGCCGGTCTGGTCTGGTTTGAACCGGTCAAAACCGATTTGTGGCCCAGTTTTAGGCAGTCTGGGCCGGTCTGGTCCGGTTTGATCCGATTTTATCCGGTCTGGGCCGGTCTGATTCGGTTTGGTCCCGTCTCGTCTGGTCAAACCGGTTTTTGCCCGTCAAAACCGGTTTCAGCTGGTCTGGTGTGGTTTGAGCAGGTCAAAACCGGTTTGAGCCAGTCTGGTCTGGTTTGAGCCGGTCTGGTCTGGTTTGAGCAGGTCAAACCTGGTTCGAGCCGGTTTTGTCTGGTTGAAGCCAGTCAATACCGATTCGAGCCTGTCTGAGCTGGTCTGGTCCAGTTTGATCCGGTCTAATCAGGTGAAAACCGGTTTGAGCCGGTGAGAACCGGTTTTAGCCGTTCAGGATTTGTTTGAGCCGGTGAAAATAGGTTTGAGACGGTTTGGCCCGGTTTTAGGCGGTCTGGGCCGGTCTTGTTCCGGATTGATACGGTTTGAGCTGGTCTGGTCTGGTTTGAGCCGGTGAAAACCGGTTTGAGTCGGTATGGTCTCGTTTGAACCGGTCAAAACCGGTTTGTGTCCCAGTTTTAGGTGGTCTGGGCCGGTCTGCTCCGGTTTGATACGATTTTAGCCGGTCTGGGCCGGTCTGATTCGGTTTGATTCGGTCTCATCCGGTCAAAACCGGTTTCAGCCGGTCTGGTGTGGTTTGAGCAGGTCAAAACGGGTTTGAGCTCGTCTGGTGGTTTGAGCCGGTCTGGTCTGTTTGAGCCGGTCAAAACCGGTTTGAGCCGGTTTGGTGTGGTTGAAGTTAGTGAAAACCCATTCGAAACTGTCTGAGCCGGTCTGGTCCAGATTGATCCAGTCTAATGAGGTCAAAACCGGTTTGAGCCGATGAAAACCGGTTTTAGCCGGTCTGGAGTGGTTTGAGCCTTTCAAAACCGGTTTGAGCCGGTCAAAACCGGATTGAGCCAGTCAAAACCGGTTTGAACCGGTCTGGTCTGGTTTGAGCCGGTCAAAACCGGTTTGAGCCGCTTTGGCCCGGTTTTATTCTGTCTGGGCCTCTCTGGTTCGGTTTGAGCCAGTTTGAGCCGGTTTGTGCGGGTCTGGTTCGGTATGATCCGGTTTGAGAAGGTCTGGTCCGGTTTGATCCGGTCTAATACGGTCAAAAACGGTTTGAGTCGGTCAGGTCTGGTTTGAGCCGGTCTAATCAGGTTCGACCCGGTCTGGTCTGGTGTGAGCCGGACAAAATAGGTTTGAGCTAGTTTGGCCCGGTTTTAGGTGGTCTGGGCCAGTCTGTTCCGGTTTGATCCGGTTTGAGCCTGTCTGGTCTGGTTTGAGCCAGTCAAAACCGGTTTGAGCTGGTCTGGCCTGGTTTCAGCCGTTCTGGTCTGGTTTGAGCCGGTGAAAACCGGTTCTAGCTGGTCAAAACCGGTTTGAGCCGGGAAGGTCTGGTTGAAGACAGTCAAAACCGATTCGAGCCTGTCTGAGCCGGTCTGGTCCGGTTTGATCCGGTCTAATCAGGTCCAAACCGGTTTGAGCCGTTGAAAACCGGTTTTAGCCGGTCTGGAGTGGCTTGAGCCGGTCAAAACTGGTTTGAGCTGGTCAAACCCGGATTATGCCAGTCAAAACTTGTTTGAACCGGTCTGGTCTGGTTTGAGCTGTTCAAAACCGGGTTGATCCTATCTGGCCCGGTTTTAGCCGGTCTGGGCCAGTCTGGTCTGGTTTGATCCGGTTTCAGCCTGTCTGGGACAGTCTGGTCCGCTATGATCTGGTGTGAGCTGGTCTGGTCCGGTTTGATCCGGTGTCATCCAGTCAAAACCGGTTTCAGCCGGTCTGGTGCGGTTTGAACCGGTCAAAACCGGTTTGTGGCCCAGTTTTAGGCGGTCTGGGCCGGTATGGTCCGGTTTCATGCGGTTTCAGCTGGTCTGAGCCCGTCGGGTCCGGTTTGATCCAGTCAAACCCGCTTTGAGCCGGTAAAAAACCGGTTTGAGCCTGTCTGGTCTGGTTTGAACCGGTCTGGTCTGGTTTGAGCTGGTCAAAACAGGCTCAGGTCGGTCAAAACCGGTTTGAGCCGGTCTGGTCTGGTTTGAATCGGTCAAAACCTGTATGTCGCCCAGTTTTAGGCGGTCTGGGCCGGTCTGGTCTGGTTTGATCCGATTTTAGCCGGTGAGGGCCGGTTTGATTCGGTTTGATCCAGTCTCGTCCGGTCAAAACCGGTTTTAGCTGGTCAACACCGATTTCAGCCGGTCTGGTGTGGTTTGAGCAGGTCTGGTCTGGTTTGAGCCGGTCAAAACCGGTTTTTGCCCCAGTTTTAGGCGGTCTGGGCGGTCTGGTCCGGTTTGATCCGTTTTTAGCCGGTCTGGGCCGGTCTGATTCGGTTTGATCCGGTCTCATCCCGTAAAAACCGGTTTTAGCCGGTCAAAACCGGTTTCAGCCGGTCTGGTGTGGTTTGAGCAGGTCAAAACCGGTTGGAGCCAGTCTGTTCTGGTTTGAACTGGTCAAAACCGGTTTGTGGCCCAGTTTTAGGCGGTCTGTGCCGGTCTGGTCCGGTTTGATCCGATTTTAGCCGGTCTGGGACCGTCTGATTCGGTTTGATTCGGTCTTATGCGGTCAAAACCGGTTTCAGCCGTTCTGGTGTGGTTTGAGCAGGTCGAAACCGGTTTAAGACGGTCTGGTCTGGTTTGAGCCGGTCAAAACCGGATTGATCCAGTCAAAACCGGTTTGATCCGGTTTGGTCTGGTTTGAGCCGGTCAAAACCGGTTTGAGCCGGTCTGGGCTTGTTTTAACTGGTCAGGGCCGGTCTGGTCCGGTTTGATCTGGTTTCATCCGGCTGGGCCTGTCTGGTCCGCTTTGATCCTGTGTGAGCCGGTCTGGTCCGGTATGATCCGGTGTCATCTGGTCAAAACCGGTTTGAGCCGTTCTAGTCCAGTTTGAACCGGTCAAAACCGGTTTGTGGCCCAGTTTTAGGCGGTCTGCGCCGGTGTGGTCCGGTTAGATCTGGTCAAAACCGCTTTGAGCTGTCAAAACCGGTTCGAGCCGGTCTGGTCTGGTTTGAGCCGGTCTGGTCTGGTGTGAGCCGGTCAAAACCGGATTGAGCCAGTCAAAACCGGTTTGAACCGGTCTGGTCTGGTTTGAGCCGGTCAAAACCGGTTTGAGCCGGTCTGGGCTGTTTTTATCCGGTCAGGGCTGGTCTGGTCCGGTTTGATCTGGTTTCATCCGGTCTGGGCCTGTATGGTCCGCTTTGATCCGGTGTGAGCCGGTCTGGTCCGGTTTGATTCGGTGTCATCTGGTCAAAACCGGTTTGAGCCATTCTAGTCCAGTTAGAACCGGTCACATCCTGTTTCTGGCCCAGTTTTAGGCGGTCTGCGCCAGTCTGGTCCGGATACATCCAGTCAAAACCGCTTTGAGCCGTCAAAACCGGTTCGAGCCGGTCTGGTCTGGTTTGAGCCGGTCTGGTCTGGTTTGAGCAGGTCAAAACCGGCTCAGGACGGTCAAAACATGTTTGAGCCTGTCTGGTCTGGTTTGAACGGTTCAAAACCGGTTTGTGGCCCAGTTTTAGGCGGTCTGGGCTGGTCTGTCCCAGTTTCATCCGATTTTTGCCGATCTTGGCCGGTCTGATTCAGTTTGATCCGGTTTTAGTCAGTCAAAACCGGTTTCAGCCGGTCTGGTGTGGTTTGAGCAGGTCAAAATCGGTTTGAGCCGGTCAAAATCGATTTGAGCCGGTCTGGTCTGGTTTGGGCCTCTCTGATCTGGTTTGAGCCGGTCAAAACCGGTTCGAGCCGGTCAAAACCGGTTTGAGCCGGTCTGATCTGGTTTGGGCCGGTCTGGTCTGGTTTGAGCCGGTCAAAACCGGTTCGAGCCGGTCAAAACCGGTTTCCTCCTGTTTGGTCTGGTTGAAGCCAGTCAAAACCGATTCGAGCCTGTCTGAGCCAGTCTGGTCCGGATTGATCCGGTCTAATCAGGTCAAAACCGGTTTGAGCCGGTGAAAACTGGTTTTAGCCGGTCTGGAGTGGTTTCAGCCGGTCAAAACCGGATTGAGCCAGTCAAAACCGGTTTGAAACGGTCTGGTCTGGTTTGAGCTGGTCAAAAACGGTTTGAGCCGATCTGGTCTGGTTTTAGCCGGTCTGGGCCGGTCTGGTCCGGTTTCATCGGGTTTCAGCCGGTCTGGGCCTGTATGGTCCAGTTTGATCCGGTGTGAGCCGGTCTGGTCCGGTTTGATCCGGTTTGGTGTGGTTTGAGCCAATCAAAACCGGCTCAGGCCAGTCAAAACCGGTTTGAGCCGGTCTGGTCTGGTTTGTGCCAGTCAAAACCGGTTTGTGGCCCGGTTTTAGCCGGTCTAGACCGGTTGGTTCCGGTTCGATCCGTTTTCAGGTGATCTGGGCCGGTCCAATTAGGTTTGTTCCGGTCAAAACCGGTTTGAGCCGGTCTGATCCGGTTTGAGCCGGTCTTGTCTTGTTTGAGCCGGTCTGGTCTGGTTTGAGCCGGTCAAAACCGTTTTGAAACGGAATGTCTGGTTTGAGCCGGTCTGGTCTGGTTGAAGCCAGTCAAAACCGATTTGAGCCTCTCAGATCCGGTCTGGTCCGGTTTGATCTGGTCTAATCAGGTCAAAACTGGTTTGAGCCAGTGAAAACTGGTTTTAGCCGGTCTGGAGTGGTTTGAGCCGGTCAAAACCGGTTTGAGCCGGTCTGGTCTGGTTTGAGCTGCTCTGGACCGGTTTGAGCCGTTCAAAACCGGTTTGAGCTGGTCAAAACCGGATTGAACCGGTCTGGTCTGGTTTGAGCGGGTCAAAACCGGTTTGAGACGGTCTGTTCTGGTATGAGCCGGTCTGGTCTGGTTTGAGCCGGTCAAAACCGTCTCAGGTCGGTCAAAACCGGTTTGAGCAGTTCTGGTCTGGTTTGAACCGGTTAAAACCGGTTTGTGGCCCAGTTTTAGGCGGTCTGGGTCGGTCTTGTCCGGTTTGGTCTGATTTTAGCCGATCTGAGCTGGTCTGATTCGGTTTGATCCGGTTTCATCCGGTCAATACCGGTTTTAGCCGGTCAAAACCGGTTTCAGCCAGTCTGGTGTGGTTTGAGCAGGTCAAAACCGGTTTGAGTCGGTCTGGTCTGGTTGAAGCCATTCAAAACCGATTCGAACCTGTCTGAGCCGGTCTGGTCTGGTTTGATCCGATCTAATCACATCAAAACCGGTTTGAGCCGGTGAAAAAAGGTTTTTGCCTGTCTGGAGTGCTTTGAGCCGGTCAAAACCCGTTTGAGCCAGTCAAAACCGGATTGAGCCAGTCAAAACCGGATTCAACCGGTCTGGTCTGGTTTGAGCCGGTCTACAACGGTTTGAGCCGGTTTGACGTGGCTTTAGCCTGTCTGGGCCGGTCTGGTTCGGTTTTAGCCGGTTTGAGCTGGTTTGTGCTGATCTGGTGCGGTGTGATGCGGTTTGAGAAGGTCTGGTCCGGTTTGATCCACTCTAATACGGTCAAAACCGGTTTGAGCCGGTCAAAACAGATTCGACCCGGTCTGGTCTCGTTTGAGCCAGTCAAAATAGGTTTGAGCCGGTTTGTCCCGGTTTTAGGCGGTCTGCGCCTGTCTGTTCCGTTTTGATCTGGTTTGTGCCGGTCTGGTCTGGTTTGAGCCGCTGAAAACCCGTTTGAGACGTTCTGGTCTTGTTTTAGCCAGTCAAAACAGGTTCGAGGCGGTCTGCTCTGGTTTGATCCGGTCAAAATAGGTTTGAGCCGGTTTGGACCGGTTTTAGTTGGTCTGGGCCGGTCTGGTCCCTTTTGATCGGGTTTGATCCGGTCTAATCAGGTCAAAACCGATTTGAGGCGGTGAAAACCGATTTTAGCGGGTCTGGAGTGTTTTGAGCCGGTCAAAACCTGTTTGAGCCGGTCAAAAGCGGATTGAGCCAGTCAAAATCGGTTTGAACCGGTCTGGTCTGGTTTGAGCTGGTCAAAACCGGTTTGAGGCGGTCTGGCCAGGTTTTAGCCGGTCTGGGTCGGTCTAGTCCTCTTTGATCCGGTTTAAGCCGGTCTGGGCCTATCTTGTTCTGTTTGATCCGGTGTGAGCCGGTCTGGTCCGGTTTGATCCGGTGTCATCCGGTCAAAACCCGTTTGATCCGGTCTGCTCCAGTTTGAGCCGGTCTGGTCTGGTTTAAGCCGGTCAAAACCGGTTTGAGCCGGTCTGCTCTGGTTTAAACCTCTCAAAACCCGCTCAGGACGGTCAAAACCGGTTTGAGCAGGTCTGGTTTGGTTTGAACCGGTCAAAACCGGTTTGTGGATCAGTTTTTGGCGGTCTGGGCCGGTCTGGTCCGGTTTGATCCGATTTTAGCCAGTCTGGGACGGTCTCATTTGGTTTGATCCGGTGTCATCCAGTCAATACCGGTTTTAGCCAATCAAAACCGGTTTCAGCCGGTCTGGTGTGGTTTGAGCAGGTCAAAACCGATTTGAGCCTATCAAAAACGTTTTGAGCCGGTCTGGTCTGGTTTGAGCCGGTCTGGACGGTTTTGAGCCGGTCAAAACTGGTTTGAGCCATTCGAAACCGGTTTGAGCTGGTCAAAACCGGATTGAACCGTTCTGGTCTCGTTTGAGCCGGTCAAAACCGGTTTGAACCTGTCTGGTCTGGTTTGAGCCGGTCTGGTCTGGTTTGAACCGGTCAAAAGCGGTTTGTGGTCCAGTTTTAGGTGGTCTGGGCCGGTCTGGTCCGGTTTGATCCGATTTTAGCCGGTCTGTGCCGGTCTGATTCGGTTTTATCCGGTCTAATCAGTTCAAAACTGGTTTGAGCCGCTGAAAACCGGTTTTAGCCGGTCTGGACTGGTTTGAGCCGGTCAAAAGCGGTTGGAGCCGGTCAAAACCAGATTGAGCCAGTCAAAACCGGTTCGAACCGTCTGGTCTGCTTTGAGCCGGTCAAAACCGGTTTGAGCCTGTCCGGCCTTGTTTTAGCCGGTCTGGGCCGTTCTGGTCCGGTTTGATCCGGTTTCAGCCGGTCTGGGTCTGTCTGGTCCGCTTTGATCCGGTGTGAGCCGGTCTGGTCCGGATTCTTCCGGTGTCATCCGGTCAAAACCGGTTTGAGCCAGTCTGGTTCAGTTTGAACCGTTCAAAAAAGGTTTCTGGCCCACTTTTAGGCGGTCTGGGCCGGTCTGGTCCTGTTTGATCGGATTTTAGCCGGTCTGGGTCGGTCTGATTCGGTTTGACCCGGTCTCATCCGGCCAAAACCTGTTTTAGCCGCTCAAAATCAGTTTGAAACGGTCTGGTCTGGTTTGAGACGGTCCGGTCTGGTTTTAGCCGGTCTGGTCTCGTTTTAGCCGGTGAAAACCGGTATGTGGCCCGGTTTTCGCCGGTCTGGGCCGGTCTGGTCCGGTTTGATCCGGTTTCTGCGGGTCTGGGCCAGTCGAGTCCAGCTTGATCCGGTGAAAACCGCTTTGAGCCGGTCAAAACCGGTTTGAGTCGGTATGGTCTGGTTTTAACCGGTCTGGTCAGGTTTGAGCCGGTCAAAACCGGTTTGTGGCCCAGTTTTAGGCGGTCTGGGCCGGTCTGGTCCGGTTTGAACCGATTTTAGTCGGTCTGGGCCGGTCTGATTCGGTTTGATCCGGTCTCATCCGGTCAAAACCGGTTTTAGAGGGTCAAAACCGGTTTCAGCCGGTCTGGTGTGGTTTGAGCAGGTCAAAACCGGTTTGAGCCGTTCTTATCTGGTTTGAGCCGGTCTGGTCTGGTTTGAGCTGGTCAAAAATGGTCGAGCCGTCCAAAGCCGGTTTCAGCCGGTTTGGTCTGGTTGACGCCAGTCAAAACCTATTCGAGCCTGTATGAGCCGGTCTGGTTCAGTTTGATCCGGTCTAATCAGGTCAAAACCGGTTTGAGCCGGTGAAAACCGGTTTTAGCCGGTCTGGAGTGGTTTGAGCCGGTAAAAACCGGTTTTAGCCGGTTAAAACCGGTTTCAGCCGGTCTGGTGTGGTTTCAGCAGGTCAAAACCTGTTTGAGCAGGTCTGGTCTGGTTTGAGCCGGTCTGGTCTGGTTTGAGCCGGTGAAAACCGGTTTGTGGCCCGCTTTTAGCCGGTCTGGGCCGGTCTCGTCCGGTTTGATCCGGTTTCAGCTGGTCTGTTCCGGTCGAGTCAAGTTTGATCCGGTCAAAACCGCTTTGAGCCAGTCAAAACCGGTTTGAGTCGGTATGGTCTGGTTTGAGCCGGTCTGGTCTGGTTTGAGCCGGTCAAAACCGATTCGAGCTGGTCAAAATCGGTTTGAGCCGGTTTGGTCTGCTTGAAGCCAGTCAAAACCGATTCGAGCCTGTCTGAGCCGGTCTCATCCGGTTTGATCTAGTCTAATCAGGTCAAAACCGGTTTGAGCTGGTGAAAACCGGTTATAGCCAGTCTGGAGGGGTTTGAGCCGGTCAAAACCGGATTGAGCCAGTCAAAACCGGTGTGAAGCGGTCTGGTCTGGTTTGAGCTGGTCAAAACCGGTTTGAACTGATCTGGCCTGGTTTTAGCCCGTCTGGGCCGGTCTGGTCCGGTTTGATCTGTTTTCAGCCGGTCTGGGCCTGTCTGGTCCAGTTTGATCCGATGTGAGCCGGTCTGGTCCGGTTTGATCCGGTGTCATCCGGTCAAAACCGATTTCAGCCGGTCTGGTCCGGTTTGAGCCGGTCTGGAGTGCTTTGAGCCGGTCAAAACCGGTTTTAGCCGGTCAAAACCTGTTTCAGCCGGTCTGGTGAAGTTTCAACAGGCCAAAACCGGTTTGAGCCGGTCTGGTCTGGTTTGAGCCAGTCTGGTCTTGTTTGAGCCCGTCAAAACAGGTTTGTGGCCCGGTTTTAATCGGTCTGGGCCGGTCTCGTCCGGTTTGATCCGGTTTCAGCTGGTCTGGTACGGTCGAGTGCGGTTTGATCCGGTCAAAACCGCTTTGAGCCGGTCAAAACCGGTTTGAGTTGGTATGGTCTGGTTTTAGCCGGTCTGGTCTGGATTGAGCCGGTGAAAACCGTTTCGAGCCGGTCAAAACTGGTTTCAGCTGGTCTGGTGTGGTTTGAGCAGGTCAAAACTGGTTTGAGCTGGTCAAAACCGGTTTGAGCCGGTCTGGTCTGGTTTGAGCCAGTCTGGTCTGTTTTGAGACGGTCTGTCTGGTTTGAGCTATTCAAAACCTGATTGAGCCAGTTTGGCCCGGTTTTAGCCTGTCTGGGCCGGTCTGGTTCACTTTGAGCCGGTTTGATCTGGTTTGTGTCGGTCTGGTCCGGTGTGATCCGGTTTGAGAAAGTCTGGTCCTGTTTGATCCGGTCTAATACTGTCAAAACCGGTTTGAGCCGGTCTGGTCTGGTTTGAGCCGGTCAAATCAGGTTCGAGCCGGTCTGGTCTGGATTGAGCCGGTCAAAATAGGTTTGAGCCGGTTTGGCCCGGTTTTAGGCGGTCTGGGCCGGTCTGGTCCCGTTTGATTCGGTTTGAGACGGTCTAGTCTGGTTTGAGCCGGTCAAAATTGGTTTGAGCCGGTCTGGTCTGGTTTCAGCCGGTCAAAATATGTTTGAGCCGGTTTGGCCCGGTATTAGGCGGTCTGTGCCGGTCTGGTCCGGTTTGATCCGGTTTTAGCCGGTCTGGGCCCGTCTCGTCCAGTTTGATCAGGTCTCATCCGGTCAAAATCGGTTTCACCCGGTCAAAACAGGTTTGAGCCGGTCTGGTGTGGTGTGAGTCGATCAAAACCGGTTTGAGCCTGTCAAAACCGATTCGAACCGTTCAATACCGGTTTGAGCCGGTCAAAAACGGATTTAACCGGTCTGGTCTGGTTTGAGCCGGTCAAAACCGGTTTGAGCCGGTCTGGTCTGGTTTGAGCCGGTATGGTGTGGTTTGAAGCGGTGAAAAACGGTTTGTGGCCCAGTTTTAGACGCTCTGGGCCAGTCTGGTCGGGTTTGATCCGATTTTAGCCGGTCTGGGCCAGTCTGATTCCGGTTGATCTAGTCTCATCCGGTCAAAACCGGTTTTAGCCGGTCAAAACCGGTTTCAGCCGGTCTGGTGTGGTTTCAGCAGGTCCAAACGGGGTTGAGCCTGTCGGGTCTGGATTGAACCGGTCTGGTCTAGTTTGAGCTGGTCAAAACCGGTTTGAGCTGGTGTGGCCTGGTTGAAGCCAGTCAAAACCGATTGGAGCCTTTCTGAGCCGGTCTCGTCTGGTTTGATCCGGTCTAATCAGGTCAAACTGGTTTGAGCCGATGAAAACCGGTTTTAGCCGTTCTGGAGTGGTTTGTGCCGGTCAAAACCGGTTTGAGCCGGTCAAAACCGGATTGAGCCAGTCAAAACCTGTTTGAACCGGTCTGTTCTGGTTTGAGCCGGTCAAAACCGGTTTGAGCCGCTCTGGGCGGTTTTAGCCTGTCTGGGCCGGTATGGTTCGGTTGGAGCCGGTCTGAGCCGTTTTGTGGTGGTCTGGTCCGGTATTATCCGGTTTGAGAAGGTCTTATCCGGTTTGATCCGGTCTAAAATGGTCAAAACCGGTTTGAGACGGTCTGGTCTGGTTTGAACCAGATAAAACCTGTTTGTGGCCCAGTTTTAGGCAGTCTGGGCCGGTCTGGTCCGGTTTGATCCGATTTTAGACGGTCTGGGCCGGTCTGATTCGGTTTGATCCGGTCTCATCTGGTCAAAACCGGTTTTAGCCGGTCAAAAGCGGTTTCAGCCGGTCTGGTGTGGTTTGAGCAGGTCAAAACCGGTTTGAGCCGGTGTGGTCTGGTTTGAGCCGGTCTGGTCTGGATTGAGCCGGTCAAAACCGGTTCGAGCCGGTCAAAACCGGTTTGAGCCGGTTTGGCCTGTTTGAAGCCAGTCAAAACTGATTCGAGCCTGTCAGAGCCGGTCTGGTCCGGTTTGATCCGGTCTAATCAGGTCAAAACCGGTTTGAGCTGGTGAAAACCGGTTTTAGCCGGTCTGGAGAGGTTTGAGCGGGTAAAAACCGCTTTGAGCCGGTCAAACCCGGATTGAGCCAGTCAAAACCGGTTTGAACTGGTCTGGTCTGGTTTGAGCCGTTCAAAACCGGTTTGAGCTGATCTGGCCCGGTTTGAGCCGGTCTGGCCCGGTCTGGTCCGGTTTGATCTGGTTTCAGCCGTTCTGGACCTGTCTGGTCCGCTTTAATCCATTGTGAGCCAGTCTGGTCCGGTTTGATCTGGTGTCATCCGGTCAAAACAGGTTTGAGCCGGTCTGGTCCGGTTTGAACCGGTCAAAACCGGTTTGTAGCCCAGTTTTAGGCGGTCTGAGCCGGCCTGGTCCTGTTTGATCCAGTTTCAGCTGGTCTGGGCCGGTCGAGTCCAGTTTGATCCGGTCAAAACTGCTTTGAGCCGGTCAAAACCGGTTTGAGCCGGTCTAGTCTGTTTTGAGCCCGTCTGGTCTGTTTTGAACCAGTCAAACCCGGCTCAGGATGGTAAAAACCGGTTTCAATCTGTCTAGTCTGGTTTGAATGGGTCAAAACCGGTTTGAGCCGGTCAAAACCGGTTTCAGCCGTTCTGGTCTGGTTTCAGCAGGTCAAAACCGGTTCGAGCCAGTCAAAACCGGTTTGAGCCGGTTTGGTCTGGTTGAAGCCAGTCAAAACCAATTCGAGCCTGTCTGAGCCGGTCTGGTCCTGTTTGATCCGTTCTAATCAGGTCAAAACCTGTTTGAGCCAGTGAAAACTGGTTTTAGCACG
>JAPYXX010000032.1:12055-25565 GCA_028551445.1 Miopithecus talapoin
CAAAACCGGTTTCAGCCGGTCTGGTCCGGTTTGAGCCGGTCAAACCGGTTTGTGGCCCGGTTTTAGCCAGTCTGGGCCGGTCTGGTCTGGTTTGCTGCGGCTTCAGCTGTTCTGGGCCGGTCTGGTGCGGTTTCATCCGGTTTGAGCCGGTCTGGTCTGGTTTTATCCTGTCTCATCCGGTCAAAACCGGTTTGAGCTGCTCTGGTCTGGTTTCAGCCGGTCAAAACCGGATTGAGCCAGTCTGGTCTGATTTGAGCCGGTCTGGTCTGGTTTGAGCTGGTCAAAACCTGATTGAGCTGGGTTGGCCCGGCTTTAGCCTGTCTGGGCCGGTCTCGTTCGGTTTGAGCAGGTTTGAGTCAGTTTGTGCCTGTCTGGTCCGGAATGATCCGGTTTCAGAAGGTCTGATCCGGTTTGATCTGGTCTAATCCGGTCAAAACCGGTTTGAGCCGGTCTGGTCTGGTGTGAGATGGTCAAAACAGGTTGGAGCCGGTCTGGTCTGGTTTGAGTCGGTCAAAACCGGTTTGTGGCCCGGTTTTAGCTGGTGTGGGCCGGTCTGGTCCGGTTTGATCCGGGTTCAGCTGGTCTGGGCCGGTCGAGTCCGGTTTGATCCGGTCAAAACCGCTTTGACCCAGTCAAAACCGGTTTGAGCCGGTCTCGTCTGGTTTGAGACATTCTGGTCTGGTTTGAGCTGGTCAAATCCGGCTCAGGTTGGTCAAAACCGGTTTGAACCGGTCTGGTGTGTTTTGAACCGGTCAAAACCGGTTTGTGGCCCTGTTTTAGGCGGTGTGGGCCGGTCTGGTCCGGTTTGATCCGATTTTAGCCGGTCTGGGCCGGTTGGATTCGGTTTGATCCGGTCTCATTGGGTCAAAACCGGTTTTAGCCGGTCAAAACCGGTTTCAGCCGGTCTGCTTTGGTTTGAGCAGGTCAAAACCGGTTTGAGCCTTTGAAAATCGTTTTGAGCCTGTGTGGAGTGGTTGAAGCCAGTGAAAACCGATTCGAGCCTGTCTGAGCTGTTCTGGTGCGGTTTGATCCGGTCTAATCAGTTCAAAACCGGTTTGAGCCAGTGAAAACCGGTTTTAGCCGTTCTGGAGTGGTTTGAGGCAGTCAAACCCAGTTTGAGCCGGTCAAAACCGGATTGAGCCGGTCAAAACTGGTTTGAGCCTGTCCTGCCCGGTTTTAGCCGGTATGGTCTGGTTTGAGCCGGTGAAAACCGGTTTTAGCCGGTCTGGAGTGGTTTGAGCCGGTCAAAACCGTATTGAGCCAGTCCAAACCGGTTTGAACCGGTTTGGTCTGGTTTGACCCGGTCAAAACCGGTATGATCCGGTCTGGCCCGATTTTAGCCGGTCTGTGCCGGTCTCGTCCGGTTTGATCCAGTTTCAGCCGGTCTGGGCCTGTCTGGTCCGGTTTGATCCGGTGTGAGCCGGTCTGGTCCAGTTTGATCTGGTGTCATCCGGTCAAAACCGGTTTGAGCTGGTCTGGTCCTGTTTGAGCCGGTCTGGTCTGATTTGATCCGATGTCATCTGGTCAAAACCGGTTTGAGCTGGTCTGTTCCTGTTTGAGCCGGTCTGGTCTGGTTTGAGCCAGTCAAAACCGGTTTGAGCCAGTCTAGTCTGGTTTGAGCCGGTCTGGTCTGGTTTGAGCGGGTCAAAACCGGATTGAGCCGGTCTGGCCCGGTTTTAGCCTCTCTGTGCCGGTCTGGTCCAGTTTGATCCGGTTTCAGCCGGTCTGGGCCTGTCTGTTCTGGTTTGATCCGGTGTGAGCCGGTCTGGTCCGGTTTGACCCGGTGTCATCCAGTCAAAACCGGTTTGAGCCGGTCTGGTCCAGGTTGTGCCGGTCTGGTCTGGTTTGAGCCAGTCAAAACCGGTTTTAGCCGGTCTAGTCTGGTTTGAGCCGATCAAAACCGGTTTGAGCCAGTCTAGTCTGGTTTGAGCTGGTCTGGTATGGTTTGAGCCGGTCAAAACCTGATTGAACCGGTTTGGCCCGGTTTTAGCCTGTCTGGGTCGGTATCGTTCCGTTTGAGAAGGTTTGAGCCAGTTTGTGCCGGTCTGGTCCTGTTTGATCCGGTCTAATCCGGTCAAAACCGGTTTGAGCCGGTCTGGTCTGGTTTGAGATGGTCAAAACAGGTTCGAGCCGGTCTGGTCTGGTTTGAGCCAGTGAAAACCGGTTTCTGGCCCGGTTTCAGCCGGTCTGGGCTGGTCTGGTACTGTTTGATCCGGTTTCAGCTGGTCTGGGGTGGTCGAATCCGGTTTGATCCGGTCAAAACCGCTTTCAGCTGGTCTGGTCCGGTTTGAGCCGGTCTGGTCTGGTTTGAGCCAGTCTGATCTTGTTTGAACCGGTCAAAACTGGTTTGTGGCCCAGTGTTAGGCGTTTTGGGCCGGTCTGGTCCGGTTTGATCCGGTTTCAGCTGCTCTGGGCCGGTCGAGTCCGGTTTGATCCGGTCAAAACCGCTTTGAGCCGGTCAAAACCGGTTTGAACCGGTCTGATCTTGCTTGAACCGGTCAAAACTGGTTTGTGGCCCAGTGTTAGGCGTTTTGGGCCGGTGTGGTCCGGTTTGATCTGATTTTAGCCGGTCTGGGCCGGTCTGATTCGGTTTGATCCGGTTTCAGCCGGTCTGGGCCGGTCTGATTCGGTTTGATCCGGTTTCAGCCGTTCTGGGCCTGTCTGTTCCGGTTTGATCCGGTGTGAGCCGGTCTGGTCTGGATTGATCCAGTGTCATGCGGTCAAAACCGGTTTGAGCCGGTCTGGTCCGGTTTGAGCCGGTCTGTTCTGGTTTGAGCCGGTAAAAACCTGCTCAGGCCGGTCAAAACTGGTTTGAGCCGGTCTAGTCTGTTTTGAGCTGGTCAATACCGGTTTGAGCCAGTCTGGTCTAGTTTGAGCCGGTCTGGTCTGGTTAGAGCCGGTCAAAACCTGATTGAGCCGGTTGGGCCTGGTTTTAGCCTGTCTGGGCCGGTATTGTTCGGTTTGAGCAGCTTTGAGCCAGTCTGTGCCGGTCTGGTCCGGTTTGATCCGGTCTAATCCGGTCAAAACCGGTTTGAGCCGGTCTGGTCTGGTTTGAGATGGTCAAAACAGGTTCGAGCCAGTCTGGTCTGGTTTGAGTCACTCAAAACCGGTTTGTGGCCCGATATTAGCTGGTCTGGGCCAATCTGATTCGGTTTGATCCGGTCTCATCCGGTCAAAACCGCTTTAAGCTGGTCAAAACCGATTTGAGTCGGTCTGGTCTGGTTTGAGCCGGTCTGGTCTTGTTTGAGCTTGTCAAAACCGGTTTGAGCCGTTCCAGCCCGGTTTGAGCCGGTATGGTCTGGTTTGAGCTGATCAAAACCGGTTTGTGGCCCGGTTTTAGCCGGTCTGGGCCGGTCTGGTCCTGTTCGATCCGGTTTCAGCCGGTCTGGTCCGGTCGAGTCCGGTTTGATGCGTTCAAAACCGGTTTGAGCCGTTCTGGTCTGGTTTGAGCCAGTCTGTCTGGTTTGAGAGAGTCAAAACCGGCTCAGATCGGTCAAAACTGGTTTTAGCCTGTCTGGTCTGGATTGAACCGGTCAAAACCGGTTTGTGGCCCAGTTTTAGGCGGTCTGGGCTGGTCTGATGCGGTTTGACCCGGTGTCGTCCTTTCAAAACTGGTTTCAGCCGGTCTGTTCCGGTTTGAGCCGTTCTGATCTGGTTCGAACCGGTCAAAACTGGTTTGTGGCCCAGTTTTAGGCGTTCTGGACCGGTCTGGTCCGGTTTGATCCGGTTTCAGCTGGTCTGGGCCGGTCGAGTCCGGTTTCATCTGGTGAAAACCGCTTTGAGCCGGTCAAAACCTGTTTGAGCCGGTCTGGTCTGGTTTGAGCATGTCTGGTCTGGTTTGAGCCAGTCAAAACCGGCTCAGGTCGGTCAAAAGCGGTTTGAACCGGTCTGGTCTGGTTTGAACGGGTCAAAATCGGTTTGTGGCCCAGTTTTAGGCGGTCTGGGCCGGTCTGGTCCGGTTTGATCCGATTTTAGCCTGTCTGGGCCGGTCTGATTAGGTTTGATCTGGTCTCATCTGGTCAATTCCGGTTTTATCCGGTCAAAACCGGTTTCAGCCGGTCTGATGTGGTATGAGCAGGTCAAAACCGGTTTGAGCAAGTCAAAAACGGTTTGAGCCGGTCTGGTCTGGTTTGAGCCGGTCAAAACCGATTCGAGCCTTTCTGAGCCCGTGTGGTCTGGTTTGATCCGGTCTAATCAGGTCAAAATCGGTTTGAGCCAGTGAAATCCGGTTTTAGCCTGTCTGGAGTGGTTTGAGCCATTCAAAACCGGTTTGAGCCGGTCTGGTCTGGTTTGAGCCGGTCTGGTCTGGTTTGAGCTGGTCAAAACCGATTCGAGCGAATCTGAGCGCGTGTGGTCCGGTTTGATCCGGTCTAATCAGGTCAAAACCTGTTTGAGCCGGAGAAAACCGGTTTTAGCCTGTCTGGAGTGGTTTGAGCCAGTCAAAACCGGTTTGAACCTGTCTGTTCTGGATTGAGCTGGTAAAAACCTGTTGAGCCAGTCTGGCTCGGTTTTAGCCGGTCTCGGCCGGTCTGGTCTGGTTTGATCCGGTTTCAGCCGTTCTGGTCTGGTTTGAGCCGGTCAAAACCGGTTTATGGCCCGGTTTTAGCCGGTCTGGGACGGTCTGCTCCGGTTTGATCCGGGTTCAGCTGGTCTGGGCCGGTCGAGTCCAGTTTGATGCGGTCAAAACTGCTTTGAGGTGGTCAAAACCGGTTTGAGCCGGTCTGGTCTGGTTTGAGCCAGTCTGGACTGGTTTGAGCCGGTCAAAACTGGCTCAGGTCGGTCAAAACCGGTTTGAGCCGGTCTGGTCTGGTTTGAACCGGTCAAAAGCGGTTTGTGGCCCAGTTTAGGCGGTCTGAGCAGGTCTGGTCTGGTTTGATCCGATTTTAGCCGGTCTGGGCTGGTCTGATTCGTTTTGATCCGGTCTCATGCGGTCAATACCGGTTTTAGCTGGTCAAAACCGGTTTGAGCCGGTCTGGTGTGGTTTGAGCAGGTCAAAACCGGTTTGAACTGGTCAAAACCGGTTCGAGCCGTTCAAAACCGGTTTGAGCCGGGCAAACCCGATTGAACCTTTCTGGTCTGGTTTGAGCCGGTCAAAACCGGTATGAGCCGGTCTGGTCTGGTTTGAGCTGCTCTGTTCTGGTTTGAGCCAGTAAAAACCGGTTTGTGGCCCGGTTTCAGCTGGTCTGGGCCGGTCGAGTCCGGTTTGATCCAGTCAAAACTGCTTTGAGCTGGTCAAAACCGGTTTCTGCCGGTCTGGTCTGGTTATAGCTGGTCTGGTCTGGTTTGAGCCGGTCAAAACTAGCTCAGATCGGTCAAAACCAGTTTGAGCCGGTATGGTGTGATTTGAACCGGTCAAAACCGGTTTGTGGCCCAGTTTTAGGCGGTGTGGGCCGGTCTGGTCCCGTTTGATCCGATTTTAGCCCGTCTGGGCCGGTCAGAGTCGGTTTGATCCGGTCTCATCCGGTCGAAACCGGTTTTAGCATGTCAAAACCGGTTTCAGCCGGTCTGGTGTGGTTGGAGCAGGTCAAAACCGGTTTGAGCCGGTCTGGTCTGGTTTCAGCCGGTCAAAACCGGTTCGAGACTTTGAAAATCGTTTTGAGCCTGCTTGGTCTGGTTGAAGCCAGTCAAAACCGATTCGAGCCTGTCTGACCCGGTCTGGTCCGGTTTGATCCGGTCTAATCAGGTCAAAACCAGTTTGAGCCAGTGAAAACCGGTTTTAGCCGTTCTGAAGTGGTTTGAGCTGGTCAAAACCGGTTTGAGCCGGTCAAAACGGATTGAGCCATTCAAAACCGGTTTGAACCGGTCTGGACTGGTTTGAGCCGGTCAAAACCGGTTTGAGCCGTTCCGGCCCGGTATTAGCCGGTCTGGTCTGCTTTGAGCTGGTCAAAACCGGTTTTTGGCCCGATGTTAACCAGTCTGGGCCGGTCTGGTCCTGTTTGATCCGGTTTCAGCCGGTCTGGTCCGGTCGAGTCCGGTTTGACTCGTTCAAAACTGGTTTGAGCCGCTGTGGTCTGGTTTGAGCCAGTCTGTCTGGTTTGAGAGAGTCAAAACCGGCTCAGTTCGGTCAAAACTGGTTTGAACCGGTCTGGTCTGGTTTGAACCGGTCAAAACCGGTTTGTGGCCCAGTTTTAGGCGGACAGTGCCGGTCTGGTCTGGTTTCATCCGATTTTAGCCGGTCTGGGCGGTTCTGATTCGGTTTGACCGGTTTAGCTGGTCAAAACCGGTTTCAGCCGTTCTGGTGTGGTTTGAGCAGGTCAAAACCGGTTTGAAGCGGTCTGGTCTGGTTTGAGCCTGTCTGGTCTGGTATGAGCCAGTCAAAACCTGTTTGAGCCGGTCTGGTCTGGTTTGAGCCGGTCTGGTCTGGTTTGAGCCGGTGAAAACTGGTTCGAGCTGGTCAAAACCGTTTTGAACCTGTCTGGTCTGGTTTGACCCGGTCAAAACCGGTTTGAGCCGGTCTGGCCCAGTTTTAGCCGGTCTGTGCCAGTCTGGTCTGGTTTGATCCGTTTTCAGCCGGTCTGGGCCTGTCTGGTCAGGATTGATCCGGTGTGAGCCGGTCTGTCCCGGTTTGATCTGGTGTCATCCGGTCAAAACCGGTTTGAGCCGGTTTGGTCCGGTTTGAGCCGGTCTGGTCTGATTTGAGTCGGTCAAAACCGGCTCAGGCCGGTCAAAACTGGTTTGAGCCCTCTGGTCTGTATTGAGCCGCTCTAGACTTGTTTGAGCCGGTCAAAACCGGTTCGTGGCCCTGTTTTACCCGGTCTGGGCCGTCTGGTCCGGTATGATCCGGTTTCAGCTGGTCTGGGCTGGTCGAGTCCGGTTTTATCCGATTTGAGCCGGTCTGGTCCGGTTTGATCCCATCTCATCCAGTCAAAACCGGTTTGAGCCGGTCTGGTCTGGTTTGAGCTGGTCAAAACCGGTTTGTGGCCCAGTTTTAGCAGGTCTGCGCCGGTCTGCTCTGGTTTGATCCGGTTTCAGCTGGTCTGGGCTGGTCGAGTCCGGTTTGATCCGATCAAAACCGCTTTGGGCCGGTCAAAACTGGTTTGAGCCGGTCTGGTCTGGTTTCAGCCGGTCAAAACCGCCTCAGGTAGATCAAAACCGTTTTGAGCCGGTCTGGTCTGGTTTGAACAGGTCAAAACCGGTTTGTGGCTCAGTTTTAGGCTGTCTCGGCTGGTCTGGTCCGTTTTGATCCGATTTTAGCCAGTCTGGGCCGGTCTCATTTGGTTTGATTCGGTCTCATGGTGTCAAAACCGGTTTTAGCCTTTCAAAACGGGTTTCAGCCGTATGGTGTGGTTTGAGAAGCTAAAAATCGTTTTGAGCTGGTCTGGTCTGATTTGAGCCGGTGTGGTCTGGTTCAAGCCGGTCAAACTCGGTTTGAGACGGTTTGGTCTGGTTGAAGCCAGTCAAAACAGATTCGAGCATGTCTCAGCTGGTCTTGTCCGGTTTGATCCGATCTAATCAGGTCAAAACCGGTTTCAGCTGGTGAAAATCGGTTTTAGCCGGTCTGGAGTGGTTTGAGCCGGTCAAAACCGGTTTGAGCCGGTCAAAACCGGATAGAGCCAGTGAAAACCGGTTTAAACCGGTCTGGTCTGGTTTGAGCCGGTCAAAACCGGTTTGAGCCAGTCTGGTCCAGTTTTAGCCGGTCTGTGCTGGTCTGGTCTGGTTTGATCCGGTTTCAGCTGGTATGGGCCTGTCTGGTCCGGTCTGGTACGGTTTGAGCCGGTCTGGTCCGGTTTGATCCGGTGTCATCCGGTCAAAACCGGTTTGAGCCGGTTTAGTGGGGTTTGAGCCGGTCTTGTCTGGTTTGAGCCGGTAAAAACCAGCTCAGGCCGGTCAAAACCGGTTTGAGCTGGTCTGGTCCGGTTTGAGCCGGTCAAAATAGGTTTGAGTTGGTTTGACCCGGTTTTAGGCGGTCTGGGCCGGTCTGTTCCAGTTTGATGCGATGTTAGCCGGTCTGGGCCAGTCTGTTCCGGTTTGATTCGGTCCCATCCAGTCAAAATCGGTTTCAGCCGGTCAAAACCGGTTTGAGCCGGTCTGGCCTGGTTTGAGGCGGTCAAAATAGTTTTGAGGCAGTTGGTCCCGGTTTTAGGCGGTCTGGGACGGTCTGGTCCGGTTTGATCCGGTTTCAGCCGGTCTGGGACGGTCTGGACCAGTTTGATCCGGTCTCATCCGGTCAAAATCGTTTTCAGAAGGTCAAAATCATTTTGAACTGGTCTGGTGTGGTTTGAACCGGTCAAAATCGGTTTGATCCGGTCAAAACCAGTTCGAGCCGTTCAAAACCGGTTTGAGCCAGTCAAAACCGGATTGAACCGGTCTGGTCTGTTTTGAGCCGGTCAAAACCGGTTTGAGCCGGTCTAGTCTGGTTTGAGCTGGTCTATTCTGGTTTGAGCCAGTCAAAACCGGTTTGTGGCCCGGTTTTAGCCGGTCTGGGCCAGTCTGGGGCGGTTTGAACTGGTTTCAGCTGGTTTGTGCCGGTCGAGTACGGTTTGATCCTGTCAAAACCGATTTGAGCCGATCAAAACCAGTTTGAGCCAGTCTGGTCTGGTTTTAGCCGGTGTGGTCTGGTTTGAGCCGGTCAAAACCGGCTCAGGACGGTCAAAACCGGTTTGAGCCTGTCTGCTGTGGTTTCAACCGGTCAAAACCGGTTTGTGGCCCAGTTGTAGGCGGTGTGGGCCGATCTGGTCCGGTTTGATTCGATTTTAGCCGGTCTCAGACTGTCTGATTCTGTGTGATCCAGTTTCATCTGGTCAAAACCGGTTTTAGCCGGTCAAAACCGGATTCAGCCAGTCTGGTGTGGTTTGAGCAGGTCAAAACCGGTTTGAGCCGGTGAAACCCGGTTAGAGCCGGTCTGGTCTGGTTTGAGATAATCAAAATCGGTTCGAGCCAGTCAAAACCGGTTTGAGCCTGTTTGGTCTGGTTGAAGCCAGTCAGAACCGATTCGAGCCTGTCTGAGCCGGTTTGGTCCAGTTTGGTCCGGTCTAATCAAGTCGAAACTGGTTTGAGCCGGTGAAAACCGGTTTTAGTCGTTCTGGAGTGGTTTGAGTCGGTCAACACGTTTTAGCCGGTCAAAACCGGATTGAGCCAGTCAAAATCGGTTTGAACCACTCTGGCGTGGTTTTAGCTGGTCTGGGCCGCTGTGTTCCAGTTTGATCTGGTTTCAGCCGGTCTGGGCCTGTCTGGTCTGGTTTCATACGGTGTGAGCCGGTCTGGTCCGGTTTGATCCGGTGTCATCCGGTCAAAACCGGTTTGAGCCGGTCTGGTCCGATTTGAGCCGGTCTGGTCTTGTTTGAGCCGGTCAAAACCGGTTTGAGTCCGTCTGGTCTGGTTTGAGCTGGTCAAAACTGGTTTGTGGCCCAGTTTTAGCCAGTCTGGGTCGGTCGGGTCCGGTTTGAT
Source organism: Miopithecus talapoin (assembly GCA_028551445.1). Taxonomy (NCBI): domain Eukaryota; kingdom Metazoa; phylum Chordata; class Mammalia; order Primates; family Cercopithecidae; genus Miopithecus; species Miopithecus talapoin. The sequence continues at coordinate 21,443 of JAPYXX010000032.1, forward strand.
CCGGTTTCAGCTGGTCTCGGCCGGTCGAGTCTGGTTTGATCCGCTTAAAACCAGTTTGAGCCGGTCAAAACCGGTTTGAGCCGGTCTGGTCTGGTTTGAGCCGGTCTGGTCTGGTTTGAGCCGGTCAAAACTGGCTCAGGCCGGTCAAAACCGGTTTGAGCCGGTCTGGTCTTGTTTGAGCTGCGCAAAACCGGTTTGTGTCCCGGTTTTAGCCGATCTGGGCCGGTCTGCTCCGGTTGACCGGTTTCAGCTGGTCTGGGCCGGTTGAGTCCGGTTTAATGCGGTCAAAACCGCTTTGAGCCGGTCAAAACCGGTTTGAGCCGGTCTGCTCTGGTTTGAGCCGGTCTGGTCTGGTTTGAACCGGTCAAAACCGGTGTGTGGCCCAATTTTAGGCGGTCTGGGCCAGTCTGGTTCGTTTGGATCCGATTTTAGCTGGTCTGGGCAGGTCTGATTCAGTATGATCCGGTCTCATGTGGTCAAAACCGGATTAGTCGTTTAAAACCGGTTTCAGCCGGTCTGGTGTGGTTTGAGCAGGTCAAAACCGGTTTGAGTTTCTCTGGTCTGGTTTGAGCCAGTCTGGTCTGGTTCGAGCCGGTCAAACTTGGTTTGAGCCAGTTTGGTCTGGTTGAAGCCAGTCAAAAGCGAATCGAGCCTGTCGGAGCCGGTCTGGTCCGGTTTGTTCCGGTGTCATCCAGTCAAAACCGATTTGACTGGTCTGGTCCGGTTTGAGCCGGTATGGTCTGGTTTGAGCTGCTCAAAACCGTCGCAGGCTGGTCAAAACCGATTTTGGTCTGGTCTGGTCTGGTTTGAGCCGGTCAAAACCGGTTTGTGGCCCTGTTTTAGCCGTTGTGGGTCGTTCTGCTCCGGTTTCAACCGTTTTCAGCTGGTTTGGGCCAGTCCAGTCTTGTTTGATCCGGTCAAAACCGCTTTGAGCCGGTCAAAACCGGTTTGAGCCGATCTGGTCTGGTTTGAGCCGGTCTGGTCTGGTTTGAGCTGGTCAAACCGGCTCAGGTCCGTCAAAACTGGTTTGAGCCGGTCTGGTCTGGTTTGAACCGGTCAAAACCGATTTGTGGCCCGGTTTTAGGCGGTGTGGGCCGGTCTGGTCAGATTTGATCCGATTTTAGCCGGTCTGGGCCGAGCTGATTCGGTTTCATCCGGTCTCATCCGGTCAAAACCGGTTTTAGCCGGTCAAAACCGGTTTCAGCCGGTGTGGTGTGGTTTGAGCAGGTCAAAACCTGTTTGAGCCGGTCTGGTCTGTTTTGAGCCGGTCAAAACTGCTTCGAGCGTTTTAAATTCGTTTTGAGCCTGTTTGGTCTGGTTGAAGCCAGTCAAAACCGATTGAAGCCTGTCTGATCCGGTCTGGTCCGGTTTGATCCGGTCTAATCAGTGCAAACCCGGTTTGAGCAGTTGAAAACCGGTTTTAGCCGTTCTGGTGTAGTTTGAGCCAGTCAAAACCGGTTTGAGCCGGACAAAACCGGATTGATCCAGGCAAAACCGGTTTGAACTGGTCTGGTCTGGTTTGAGCCGGTCAAAACCGGTTTAAGCCGGTCTGGCCCGGTTTTTCCGGTCTGGGCCGGTCTGGTCCGGTTTGATTCAGTTTCAGCCAGTGTGGGCCTGTATGGACCGGTGTGATCCGGTCTCACCCGGTCAAAATTCGTTTCAGCCGGTCAAAACCGATTTGACCCGGTCTGGTGTGGTTTGAGCCGGTCAAAACCGGCTCAGGCCTGTCAAAACCGGTTTGAGCCCTCTGGTGTGGTTTGAACCTGTCAAAACCTATTTGTGGCCCAGTTTTAGGCGGTGTGGGCCGGTCTGCTCCCGTTTGTTCCGATTTTAGCCAGTCTGGGCCGGTCTGATTCGGTTTGATGCGGTGTCGTCCGGTCAAAACCGGTTATAGCCGGTCAAAACCGGTTTCAGCCGGTCTGGTGTGGTTTGAGCAGGTCAAAACCGGTTTTAGCCGGTCAAAACCGGTTTGAGCTGGTCTGGTCTGGTTTGAGCCGGTCAAAACCTGTTCGAGCCTTTCAAAATCTTTTTGAGCCTCTTTGGTCTGGTTGAAGCCCGTCAAAACCGATTCGAGCCTGTCTGAGCCAGTCTGGTCCGGTTTGATCCACTCTAATCAGGTCAAAACCTGTTTGAGCCGGTGAAAACCGCTTTTAGCCGTTCTGGAGTGGTTTGGGCAGATCAAAACCGGTTTGAGCCCGTCCGGCCCTGTTTTAGCCGGTCTGGTCTGGTTTGAGCCGTTCAAAACCGTTTTGTGGCCCAGTTTTAGCCGGTCTGGGACGATCTGGTCCGGTTTGATCCGGTTTCAGATGGTCTGGGCCGGTCCAGTCTGGTTTGATCCGGTCAAAACCGCTTTGAGCCGGTCAAAACCGGCTTGAGCCGGTCTGGTCTGGTTTGAGCCGGTCTGGTCTGGTTTGAGCCGTTCAAAACCGGTTTGTGGCCCAGTTTTAGCCGGTCTGGGACAGTCTGGTCTGGTTTGATGCGGTTTCAGATGGTCTGGGCCGGTCGAGTCTGGTTTGATCCGGTCAAAACCGCTTTGAGCCGGTCAAAACCGGCTTGAGCCGCTCTGGTATGGTTTGAGCCATTCTGTCTGGTTTGAGAGGGTCAAAACCGGCTCCGTTCGGTCAAAACTGGTTTGAGCCAGTCTGGTCTGGTTTGAACCGGTCAAAACCGATTCGTGGCCCAGTTTTGGCGGTCTGGGCCCTACTGGTAAGGTTTGATCCGGTGTCGTTCGGTGAAAACCGGTTTGAGCCACTCTGGTCCGGTTTGAGCCGGTCTGGTCTGCTTTCAGCTAGTCAAAACCGGTTTGTGGTCCGGTTTTAGCTGGTCTGGGCCGGTCTGGTACGGTTTGATCCGGTTTCAGCTGGTCTGGGCCCGTCGAGTACGGTTTGATGCGGTCAAAACCTCTTTGAGCCGGTCAAAAACGGTTTGAGCCGGTCTGGTCTGGTTTGAGCCGGTCTGGTCTCGTTTGAGCCGGTCAAGACCGGCTCAGGTTGGTCAAAACCGGTTTGAGCCGGTCTGGTCTGGTTTGAACCGGTCACAACCGGTTTGTGGACCAGTTTTAGGCGGTCAGGGCTGGTCTGGTCCGGTTTGATCCGAATTTAGCCGGTCTGGGCCAATCTAATTCGGTTTGATCTGGTCTCATCCCGTCCAAAATGGTATAGCCGGTCAAAACCGGTTTCAGCCTGTCTGGTGTGGTTTGAGCAGCTCAAAACCCGTTTGAGCCGGTCTGGTCTGGTTTGAGCCGGTCTGGTCTGGTTTTAGCCGGTCAAAACCGGTTTGAGCCAGTCTGGTCTGGTTTGAGCCGTTCTGATCTGGTTTGAGCCGGTCTGTTCTGGTTTGAGGCGGTCAAAAACGGCTCAGGTCGGTCAAAACTGGTTTGAGCCGGTCTGGTCTGGTTTGAGCCGTTCTGTCTGGTTTGAGATGGTCAAAACCGGCTCCGTTCGGACAAAACTGGTTTGAGCCAGTCTGGTCTGGTTTGAACCAGTCAAAACCGGTTTGTGGCCCAGTTTTAGGCGGACTGGGCCGGCCTGGTAAAGTTTGATCTGGTGTCGTCCGGTCAAAACCGGTTTGAGCCAGTCTGGCCCGGTTTGAGCAGGTATGGTCTGCTTTTAGCCAGTCAAAACCGGTTTGTGGCCCGGTTTTAGCCGGTCTGGGCTGGTCTGGTCTGGTTTGATCCGATTTCAGCCGGTCTGGGCCTGTCTGTTCCGGTTTCATCCGGTGAGAGCCGGTCTGGTCCGGTTTGATCCGGTGTCATCCGGTTAAAACCAGTTTGAGTCGGTCTGCTCCGGTTTGAGCCGGTCTGGTCTGGTTTGAGCCGGTCATAACCGGCTCAGGCCTGTCAAAACCGGTTTGAGCTTGTTAAAACCGGATTGAGCCAGTCTAGTCTGGTTTGAGCCGGTCTGTTCTGGTTTGAGCCGGTCAAAACCTGATTGAGCCGGTTTGACCCGGTTTTAGCCTGTCTGTGCCGGTCTCGTTCGGTTTGAGCAGGTTTGAGCCAGTTTGTTCCGGTCTGGTCCAATTTGATCTGGTCTAATCCGGTCAAAACCGGTGTGAGCCGATCTGGGCTGGTTTGAGATGGTCAAAACAGGTTCGAGCCGGTCTGGTCTGATTTGAGCCCGTCAAA
>JAPYXX010000033.1:0-10634 GCA_028551445.1 Miopithecus talapoin
TGTGGAATTTGCAAAGTGATATTTGGAAGCCCATAGAGGGCTTTGGTGAAAACGGAAATATCTTCCGTTAAAAACTGGAAAGAAGATTTCTGAGAAACTGCTTTGTGTTCAGTTAATTCATCTCACAGAGGTACGACTTTCCTCTCTAGAAGCCTTTCGCTAAGACTGTTCTTGTGGAATTTGCAAAGTGATATTTGGTAGCCCATAGAGGGCTTTGGTGAAAAAGGAAATATCTTCCATTAAAAACTGGAAAGAAACTTTCTGAGAAACTGCTTTTGTTCTGTTAATTCATCTCACAGAGTTACAGCTTTCCCCTCAAGAAACCTTTCGCTAAGACGGTTCTTGTGGAATTTGCAAAGTGATATTTGGAAGCCCATAGGGGGCTATGGTGAAAAAGGATATATCCTTCGATAAAAACTGAAAAGAAGCTTTCTGAGAAACTGCTTTATGTTTTGTTAATTCACCTACAGTGTTTCAGCTTTCCCCTCAAGAAGCCTTTCGCTAAGACTCTTCTTGTGGAATTTGCAAAGTGATTTTGGAAGCCATAGAGAGGTGGTGAAAAAGGAAATATCTTCCGTTAAAAACTGGAAAGAGGCATTCTGAGAAACTGCTTTGTGTTCTGTTAATTCATCTCAGAGAGTTACAGCTTTCCAATTCAGAAGCCTTTCGCTAAGACTGTTTTTCTGGAATTTGAAAAGTGATATTTGGAAGCCAAGACTGGGTTTTGGTGAAAAAGGAAATATCTTCCATTAAAAACTGGAAAGAAGCTTTCTGAGAAACTGCGTTTGTTCTGTTAATTCATCTCACAGAGTTACAGCTTTCCCCTCAAGAAACCATTCGCTAAGACTGTTCTTGTGGAAGTTGGAAAGTGATATTTGGAAGCCCATAGAGGGCTATGGTGAAAAAGGAAATATCTTCTGTTAAAAACTGGAAAGAAGTTTTCTGAGAAACTACTTTGTGTTCTGTTAATTCATCTCACAGAGTTACAGCTTTCCCCTGAAGAAGCCCTTCGCTAGGACTGTTTTTATGGGATTTGCAAAGTGATATTTGAAAGCTCGTAGAGGGCTTTTTTGAAAAAGGACATATCTTCCGGTAAACAATGGAAAGAAGCTTTCTGAGAAACTGCTTTGTGTTCTCCTAATTCATCTCACAGACTTACAGCTTTCCCCTCAAGAACCCTTTCACTAAGACTGTTCTTACGGAATTTGGAAAGTGATATTTAGAAGCCCACAGGGGACTATGGTGAAAATGGAAATATCCTAAGATAAAAACTGACAAGAGGCTTACTGAAAAACTGCTTTGTCTTCGTTAATTCATCTCATAGAGTTAGAGCTTTCCCCTCAAGCAGCCTTTCGCTAAGATTCTTATTGTGGAATTTGCAAAGTGATATTGGGAAGCCCATAGAGGATTATGGTGAAAATGGAAATATCCTTAGACGAAAACCAAAAAGAAGCTTTCTGAGAAAGTGCTTTGTGTTCTGTTAGTTCATCTCACAGAGTTACAGCTTTCCCCTAAGGAAGTCGTTCACGAAGACTGTTCTTGTATAATTTGCAAAGAGATATTTGGAAGCCCTAAGAGGGCTATGTAGAAAAAGGAAATATCGTCCGTTAAAAACTGGAAAGAAGAATTCTGAGAAACTGCTGTGTGTTCTGTGAATACATCTCACCGAGATACAGCTTTCTCCTCAAGAAACTCTTCACTAAGACTGTTCTTGTGGAATTTACAAGGTGATATTTGGAACCCCTTAGAGGGCTACGGTGAAAAAGGAAATATGTTTCGTTAAAAACTGGAAAGAAGATTTCTGAGAAACTACTTTGTGCTCTGTTATTTCATCTTACAGAGTTATAGCTTTTCTCTAAATAATCCTTTCGCTAAGACTTTTCTTGTGGAATTTGCAAAGTGATATTTGGAAGCCCATAGTGGGCAATGGTGAAAAAGTTAATATCTTCAGTTACAAACTGGAAAGAAGCTTTCTGAGAAACTGCTTTGTGTTCCGTGAATTCATCTCACAGAGATACAGCTTTCCCCTCAAGAAGCCTTTCGCTAAGACTGTTCTTGTGGAATTTGCAATGTGATAATTTGAAGCCTATGGCGGGCTATGGTGAAAAAGGAAATATCTTCCGTTAAAAACTGGAAAGAAGATTTCTGAGAAACTTCTTTGTGTTCTGTTAATTCATCTCATAGTGTTACCGCTTTCCCCTCCAGAAGCCTTTCGCTAAGACTGTTCTTGTGGAATTTGCAAAGTGATATTTGGAAGCCCATAGAGAGCTATGGTGAAAACGGCAATATCTTCCATTAAAAACTGGAAAGAATCTTTCTGAGAAACTGATTTGTTTTCTATTAATTCATCTCACAGAGTTAGGACTTTCCTCGAAAGAAGCCTTTCGCTAAGACTGTTCTTGTGGAATTTGCAAAGTGATATTTGGAAGCCCATAGAGGGCTATGGTGAAAAAGGAAAAATGTTTCGTTAAAAACTGGAAAGAAGATTTCTGAGAAATTAGTTTGTGCTCTGTTAATTCATCTCACAGAGTTATAGCTTTCCCCTCCAGAAGCCTTTCACTAAGACTTATCTTTTGGAATTTGCAAAGTGATATTTGGAAGCCCTTAGAAGGCTGTGGTGAAAAAGGAAATATCCTTAGATAAAAACTGAAAAGAAGCTTTCTGAGAAACTTTTTTGTGTTCTGTTAATTCATCTCACAGAGTTACAGCTTTTCCCTCAAGAACCCTCTGGCTAAGACTGTTCTTGGGCAAATTGCAAAGGGTTATTTGGAAGCCCATACAGAGCTATGGTGAAAAATTCAATAACTTCCGATAAAAACTGAATAGAAGCTTTCTGAGGAACTGCTTTGTGTTTTGTTCATTCATCTCACGGAGTTACAGCTTTCCCCTCAAGAAGCCGTTCACGAAGACTGTTTTTGTGGAATTTGTAAAGTGATATTTGAAAGCCCATAGAGGGCTATGGTGAAAAAGAAAATATCCTAAGATAAAAACTGAAAAGAAACTTTCTGAGACACTGAATTGTGTTCTGTTAATTCATCTCACAGAGTTACAGCTTTTCTCTCAAAAATCCTTTCGCTAAGAAAGTTCTTGAGGAATTTGCAAAGGGATATTCGGAACCCCATAGAGGGCTATGGTGAAAAAGGAAATGTCTACAGTGTAAAACTGGAAAGAAGATTTCTGAGAAAATGCTTTGTGTTCTGTTAATTCATCTCACAGAGTTACAGCTTTCCCCTCAAGAAGCCTTTCGCTAAGAATGTTCTTGTGGAATTAGCAAAGTGATATTTGGAAGCCCATGGAGGGCTACGGTGAAAAAGGAATTATCTTCAGTTAAAAACTGGAAAGAAGCATTCTGAGAATCTGCTTTGTGTTCTGTTATTTCATCTCATAGAGTTACAGCTTTCCCCCCAAGAAGCCTTTCGCTAAGACTGTTCTTGTGGGATTTGCAATGTGATATTCGGAAGCCCATAGAGGGCTATGGTGAAAAAGTAAATATCTTCAGTTAGAAACTGGAAAAAAGCTTTCTGAGAAACTGTTTTGTGTTCTGTTAATTCATCTCACAGATTTACAGCTTTTCCCTCAAGAAGCCTTTGGCTAAGACTCTTCCTGTGGAATTTGCAAAGTGATATTTGGAAGACCGTAGAGGGCTATGGTGAAAAAGGAAATATCTTAAGTTAAAAACTTGAAAGAAGCTTTCTAAAAAACTGGTTAGTGTTATTTTAATTCATCTCACAGAGTTATAGCTTTCACCTCAAGAAGCGGTTCACTAAGATTGTTCTTGTGGAATTTGCAAAATGATATTTGTAAGCCCATAGAGGGCTAGGGTGAAAAAGGATATATCCTAAGATAAAAACCGAAAAGAAGCTTTCTGAGAAACTGCTTTGTGTTCTGTTAATTCAACTCACAGAGTTACAGCTTTCCCCTCAAGAAGTGTTTCGCTAAGGCTGTTGTTGTGTAGTTTGCAAAGTCATATTTGGAAGCCCTTTGAGGGTTATGGTGAAAAAGGAAATATCTTCAGTTAAAAACTGAAAAGAAGCTTTCTGAGAAACTGCTTTGTGTTCTCTTAATTCATCTCACCGACTTACAGCTTTCCACTCAAGAAGCCTTTCGATAAGTGTGTTCTTGTGGAATTTGCAAAGTGAAATTTGGAAGCCCATAGAGGACTAAGGTGAAAAAGGAAATATCTTCTGTAAAAAACTGAAAAGAAGCTTTCTGAGAAACTGCTTTGTGTTCTGTTACTTCATCTCACAGAGTTACAGGTCTCCCCTCAAGAAGCCGTTCACTAGGACTATTCTTGTGAAATTTTCAAAGTGATATTTGGAAACCCATAGAGGGTTATGGGGAAAAGGAAATATCTTCCGTTAAAAGCTGGAAAGAAGCTTTCGGAGAAACTGCCGTGTGTTCTGTTAATACATCTCACCGAGTTACAGCTTTCCTCTCAAGAAGCCTTCCTCTAAGGCTGTTTTTGTGGAATTTGCAAAGTGATATTTGGAAGCCCATAGAGGGCTATGGTGAAAAAGGAATTATCTTCAGTTAAAAACTTGAAAGAAACCTTCTGAGAAACTACTTTTTGTTCTGTAAATTCATCTCACAGTGTTACAGCTTTCCCCTCAAGAAACGTTTCGCTAAGACTGCTCTTGTGGAATTTGCAAAGTGATATTTGGAAGAACCTAGAGGGCTACGGTGAAAAAGGAAATATCTTCAGTTAAAAACTGGAAAGAAGCTTTCTGAAAAACTGCTTTCTGTTCTGTTAATGCATTTCACAGAGTAACCGCTTTCCCCTCAAGAACCCGTTCACTAAGACTGTTCTTGTGGAATTTGCAAAGTGATATTTGGAAGCTCATAGAGGGCTAGGGTGAAAAAGGAAATATCCTAAGATAAAAACTGAAAAGAAGCTTTCTGAGAACTGCTTTGTGTTCTTTTATATCATCTCACAGAGTTACAGCTTTTGCCTCAAGAAGCCTTTCGCTAAGACTCTTCTTGCAAAGTGTTATTTGGAAGCCCATAGAAGGTTATGGTGAAAATGGAAATATCTTCCGTTAAAACTGGAAAGAAGCTTTCTGAGAAACTGCTTTGTGTTCTGTTAATTTATTTCACAGTGTTACAGCTTTCCACTCCATAAGTATTTGGCTAAGACCGTTCTTGTGGAATTTGCAAAGTGATATTTGGAAGCCTATAGAGGGTTATGTGAAAAAGGATATATCTTCAGTTAAAAACTGGAAAGAAGCTTTCTGAGAAACTTCTTTGTATTATCTTAATGCATCTCACAGAGTTACAGCTTTCCCCTCAAGAAGCCTTTCGCTAATACTGTTCTTGTGGAATTAGAAAAGTGATATTTGGAAGCCCTTAGAGGGCTATGGTGAAAAAGGAAATATCTTCTGTTAAAAACCGAACAGAAGCTTTCTGAGAAACTGCTTTGTGTTCTGTTAATTCATCTCACAGCGTTACAGATTTCCCCTCAAGATGCAGTTCACTAAGATTGTTCTTGTGAAATTTGCAAATTGATAATTGGATGCCCATAAAGGGTTATGGTGAAAATGGAAATATCCTAAAATAAAAACCGAAAAGAAGCTTTATGAGAAACTGCTTTGTGTTCTGTTAGTTCATCTCCCAGAGTTAAAGCTTTCACCCCAAAGCCGTTCACTAAGACTGTTCTTGTGAAATTTCAGAGTGATATTCGGAAGCCCATAGAGGGCTATGGTGAAAGAGGAAATATCTTCCGTTAAAAACTGGAAAGAAGCTTTCTGAGAAACTGCTGTGTGTTCTGGTAATACATCTCAACGAGATACGGCTTTCCTCTCAAATAGCCCTTCGCTAAATCTGTTCTTGTGGGATTTCCAAAGTGATATTTGGAATCCCATAGAGGGCTATGTTGAAAAAGGAAATATCTTCCGTTAAAAACTGGGAAGAAGATTTTTGAGAAATTGCTGTGTGCTCTGTTAATTCATCTCACAGAGTTACAGCTTTCCCCTCAAGAAGCCTTTCGCTAAGACTGTTCTTGTGAAATTTGCAAAGTGATATTTTGCAGCCCATAGAGGCCTATGGTGAAAAAGGAAATATCTTTCGTTAAAAACTGGTAGAAAGCTTTCGGAAAAACTGCTTTGTGTTCTGTTAATTCATCTCACAGAGTTACAGCTTTCCCCTCAAGAAGCCTTTCGCTAAGACTGTTCTTGTGGTATTTGGAAAGTGATGTTTAGAAGCCCATAGAAGGTTAGTGAAAAAGGAAATATCTTCCGTTAAAAACTGGAAAGAAGCTTTCTGAGAAACTGCTTTGTGTTCTGTGAATTCATCTCACAGAGTTACCGCTTTCCCCTCAAGAAGCCTTTCAGTTAGAATGTTCTTGTGGAATTTGCAATGTGATATTTGAAAGCCCATAGAGGGCTTTGGTGAAAAAGGAAATATCTTCCGATAAAAACTGGAAAGAATCTTTCCGAGAAACTTCTTTGTGTTCTCTTAGTTCGTTTCACGTACTTACAGCTTTCCCTTCAACAAGCCCTTCGCTAATAATGTTCTTGTGGAATTTGCAAAGTGATATTTGGAAGCCCATATAGGGGTATGGTGAAAAAGGAAATATCTTCATTCAAAAACTGGAAAGAAGCTTTCGAAGAAACTGCTTTGTTTTCTGTAAATTCATCTCACAGAGTTACAGCTTTCCCCTCAAGAAGCCTTTCGCTTGGACTCTTCTTGTTTCAATTGGAAAGTGATATTTAGAAGCCCTTAGACGGCTACGATGAAAAAGGAAATATCTTCCGTTATAAACTGGAAAGAAGGTTTCTGAGAAACTTCTTTGTGTTCTGTTAATTCATCTCACGGAGTTACAGCTTTCCCTTCAAGAAGCCTTTCGCTAGGACTGTTCCTGTGGGATTTACACAATGATATTTGGAAACCCATAGAGGCCTATGGAGAAAAGGAAGTATCTTCCGTTAAAAACTGGAAGAAAGCTTTCTGAGTAACTGCTTTGTGTTCTGTCAATACATCTCACAGAGTTACTGCTTTCCCCTCAGGAAGCCTTTTGCTAAGACTATTCCTGTGGAATTTGGAAAGTGATATTTAGAAGCCCATAGAAGGTTAGTGAAAAAAGAAATATCTTCCGTTAAAAACTGGAAAGAAGCTTTCTGAGAAACTGCTTTGTGTTCTGTTAATTTGTTTCACATACTTACAGCTTTCCCCTTAAGAAACCCTTCACTAAGACTGTTCTTGTGTAATTTGCAAAGTGATATTTGGAAGCCATATAGGACTATTGTGAAAAAGGAAATATCTTCAGATAGAATCTGGAAAGAAGCTCTCTGAGAAACTGCTTTGTTTTTTGTAAATTCATCTCACAGAATACAGATTTCCCCTCAAGAAGCCTTTCGCTAGGAATGTTCTTGTATCATTTGGAAAGTGGAAATAGAAGGCCATAGAGGGCTATGGTGAAAAAGGAAGTATCTTCCGTTATAAACCGGAAAGAAGCTTTCTGAGAAAGTGGTTTGTGTCCTGTTAATTCATCTCACAGAGTTACAGCTTTCTCCTCAAGAAACCTTTCGCGAACACTGTTCTTGTGGAAATTGCAAAGTGATATTTGGAAGCTCATAGAGGGTTATGGTAAAAAATGAAATATCTTCAGTTAAAAACTGGAAAGAAGCTTTCTGAGAAACTGCTAAGTGTACTATTAATTCATCTCACAGAGTTACTGCTGTCCCCTCAAGAAGCCTTTCACTAAGACTGTTCCTGTGTAATTTGTAAAGTGATATTTGGAAGCCCATAGAGGGCTATGGTGAAAAAGGAAATATCTTCCGTTAAAAACTCGAAAGAGGCTTCCTGAGAAACTGCTTTGTGTTCTGTTAATTCATCTCACACAGTTACAGCTTTCCGCTCAAGAAGCCTTTCGCTAACACTGTTCTTGTGGATATGGCAAAGTGATATTTGGAAGCCCTTAGAGGGCTATGGTGAAAAAGGAAATACTTTCCGTTAAAAACTGGAAAGAAGGTTTCTGAGAAACTCCTTTGTGTTCTTTTAATTCATGTCAGAGAGTTACAGCTTTCCACTCAAGAAGCCTTTCGCCAAGATTGTTCTTGTGGAATTTGCAAAATGATATTTTGAAGCCCATAGAGGGCTTTGTTGAAAAAGGAAATATCTTCCTTTGAATACTGGAAAGAGGCTTTCTGAGAAACTGTTTTGTGTTCTGTTATTTCATCTCACAGTGTTACAGTTTCCCCTCAAGAAACCTTTCGCTAAGACTGTTCTTCTGGAATTTGCAAAGTGATATTTGGAAGCCCATAGAGTGCTTTGGTGAATAAGGAAATAACTTCCGTTAAAAACTGGAAAGAAGCTTTCTGAGAAACTGCTTTGCGTTCTGTTAATTCATCTCACAGAGTTACAGCTTTCCCCTCAAGAAGCCTTTTCCTAAGACTGTTCTTGTGGAATTTGGAAAGTGATATTTAGACGCCCATAGAGGTCTATGGTGAAAAAGGAAATAGCCTAAGATAAAAACTGAAAAGAAGCTTTCTGAGAAACTGTTTGTGTTCTGTTAATTCATCTCACAGAGTTACAGCTTTCCCCTCAGGAAGCCTTTCGCTAAGACTGTTCTTGTGGAGTTTGCAAAATGATATTTGGAAGCCCTTAGAGGGCTACGGTGAAAAAAAAAATATCTTCCGTTAAAACTGGAAAGAAGATTTCTGAGAAACTGCTTTGTGTTCTCTTAATTCATCTCACAGGGTTACAGCTTTCCCCTCAAGAAGACTTTCGCTAAGACTCTTCTTGTGGAATTTAAAACGTGATATTTGGAAGCCCATAGAGGGCTACGGTGAAAACAGAAATATCTTCAGTTAAAAAGTGGAAAAAAGGTTTCTGAGAGACTACTTTGGTTCTGTTAACTCATTTCACAGAGTTACAGCTTTCCCCTTAAGAAGCCTTTCGCTAAGTCTGTTCTTGTGGAATTTGCAGTGATATTTGGAATCCCATAGAGGGCTATGGTGAAAAAGGAAATATCTTCCGTTAAAAACTGGAAAGAAGCTTTCTGATAAACTGTTTGGTCTTATGTAAATTCATCTCACAGAGTTACAGCTTTCCCCTCAAGAAGCCCTTCACTATGTCTGTTCTTGTGGAATTTGCAAAGTGATATTCGGAAGCCCGTATAGGTCTATGGTAACAAAGGAAGTATCTTCAGTTGAAAACTGGAAGGAAACTTTCGGAGAAACTGCTTTGTTTTCTGTTAATTCATCTCACAGAGTTACAGCTTTCCCTTCAAGAAGACTTTCGCTAAGACTGTTCTTGTGGAATTTAGAACGTGATATTTAGAAGCCCATAGAGGGCTATGGTGAAAAAGGAAATATCCCACGTTAAAAACTGGAAAGAAGTTTGCTGAGCAACTGCTTTGTTTTCTGTTAATTCATCTCAAAGAGGTACAGCTTTCCCCTCAAGAAGTCTTTTGCTAAGACTGTTCTTGTGGAATTTGCAAAGTGATATTTGGAAGCCCCTAGTGGGCTATGGTGAAAAAGGAAATATCTTCCGTTAAACCTGGAAAGAAGCTTTTTGAAACTGCTTTGTGCTCTGTTAATTCATTTCACAGAGTTACAGCTTTCCCCTCGAGAAGCCTTTCGCAAAGAGTGTTTTCGGAAATTTGCAATATAATATTTGGAATCCCATAGAGGGCTATGGTGAAAAAGGAAATATCTTCCGTTAAAATCCGGACAGAAACTTTCTGAGAAACTGCGTTGTGTTCTATTAATTCATCTCACATAGTTACAGCTTTTCCCTCAAGAAACCTTTCGCTAAGACTGTACTTCTAGAATTTGCAAAGTGATATTTGCAAGCCCTTAGAGGGCTTTGGTGAAAAAGGAAATATCTTCCGTTAAAAACTGGAAAGAAGCTTTCTGAGAAACTGCTTTGTGTTTAGTTAATTCATCTCACAGAGTTACAGCTTTCTCCTCAAGAAGCCTTTCGCTAAGACTGTTCTTGTGGAATTTGCGAAGTGATAACTGGAAGTCCATTGAGGTCTATGGTGAAAAAGGAAATATCGTAAGATAAAAACTGAAAAGTAGTTTTCTGAGAAACCGCTTTGTGTTCTGTTCATTCATCTCACAGAGTTACAGCTTTTCTCTCAAGAAGCTTTTCCCTAAGACTGTTGTAGTGGAATTTGTAAAGTGATATTTAAAAGCCCATAGAGGTCTATGGTGAAAAAGGAAATAGCCTAAGATAAAAACTGAAAATTAGCTTTCTGAGAAAGTGCTTTGTGTTCTGTTAATTCATCTCACAGAGTTACAGCTTTCCCCTCAATAAGCCTTTCGCTAAGGCTGTTCTTGAGGAATTTAGAAGGTGATATTTAGAAGACCATACAGGGCTACGGTGAAAAAAGGAAATATCCTCCGTTAAAAACTGGAAAGAAGCTTTCTGAGAAACTGCTTTGTGTTCTGTTAATTCATCTCATAGAGTTACAGCTTTCTCCTCAAAAATCCTTTGGCTAAGACTGTTCTTGTGGAATTTGGAAAGTGATATTTAAAACCCCTATGGGACTATGGTGAAAAAGGAAATATCTTCCGTTAAAAACTGGAAAGAAGCTTTCTGAGAAACTGCTTTGTGTTCTGCTAATTCATCTCTCAGAGTTACAGCTTTCCACTCAAGAAGCCTTTCACTAAGACTGTTCTTGTGAAATTTGC
>JAPYXX010000034.1:0-17114 GCA_028551445.1 Miopithecus talapoin
GTTTTGACCTGCTTAAACCACACCAGACCGGCTGAAACCGGTTTTGACCGGCTAATACCGATTTTGACCGGATGAGACCGGATCAAACCGAATCAGACCGCCCAGACCGGCTAAAATCAGATCAAACCGGACCAGACCTGCACAGAGCGCCTAAAACTGGGCCACAAACCGGTTTTGACCCTTTCAAACCAGACCAGACCGGCTCAAACCGGTTTTGACCGACCTGAGCCGGCTTTGACCGGCTCAACCCAGACCAGATCAGCTCAAACCAGACCAGACCACCTCAAACCGGTTTTCACCGGCTCAAACCAGACCAGAGCGGCTCAAACCGGATCAAACCGGAACAGACCGGCCCAGACCGCCTAAAACTGGGCCAAACCGGCTCAAACCTATTTTGACTGGCTCAAACCAGACCAGACCGTGTTGAACCTGTTTTGACCGGCTCAAACCAGACATGACCGGCTGAAACCGGTTTTGACCTTATTAGACTGGATCAAACCGGACCAGACCTTCTCAAACCGGATCATACCGGACCAGAGCAGCACAAACCGGCTGAAACCGGCTCAAACCGAACCAGACCGGCCCAGACAGGCTAAAACCGGGCCAGACCAGCTCAAACCGGTTTTGACCGGCTCAAACCAGACCAGACCGGTTCAAACCAGACCAGACCGGCTCAAAGAGGTTTGGACCGGCTCAAAGTGGTTTTCACCGGGTCAAACTGGACTGGACAGGCCCAGGCCAGCTGAAACCGGATCAAACTGGACCAGACCGGCCCAGACCACCTAAAACTGGGCCACAAACCGGTTTTGACCGGTTCAAACCAAAGCAGACAGGCTCAATACAGTTTTGACCGGCTCAAAATGGTTTTCAACGGCTCGAACCGCTTTCTACGGGCTCAAACCGGTTTTGACCGGCTCAAATCACACCAGACCGTCTGAAACCGGTTTTGACCGGCAAAAACCGGTTTTGACCAAATGAGACCGGACCAAACCGAATCAGACCGGCCCAGACCGGCTAAAATCGGATCAAACCGGACCAGACCGGCCCAGACCGCCTAATACTGGGCCACAAACCGTTTTAGACCGGTTCAAACCAGACCAGACCGGCTCAAACAGGTTTTGACCGTCCTGAGACGGTTTTGACCGGCTCAAACCAGACCAGACCGGCTCAAACCAGACCAGACCGGCTCAAACCGGTTTTGACGGCTCAAAGCGGTTTTGACCGGATCAAACCGGCCCAGACCGGCCCAGACAGCCTAAAACTGGGCCACAAACGGGTTTGACCGGTTCAAACCGGACGAGACTGGCTCAAACCGGTTTTGACCAGATGACACCGGACCAAACCGGAGCAGACCGGCTCACACCGGATCAAAGTGGACCAGACAGCCCCAGACCAGCTGCAAGCAGATCAAACCGAACCAGATCGGCCCTGACCGTCTAAAACCGTCCCAGACCGGCTCAAACCGGTTTTGATCGGCTGAAACCAGAACAGACCTGTTCAAACCGGTTTTGACTGGCTCGATCCGTTTTTGACCGGCTCAAACCAGACCAGACCGGCTCAAACCTGTTTTGACCTGCTGAAACCACACCAGAGCAGCTGAAACCGGTTTTGACCGCATGAGACCGGATGAAACCGAATCAGACCGACCCAAACCGGCTAAAATCGGATCAAACCGGACCAGACCGGCCCAGACCGCCTAAAACTGGGCCACAAAGCGGTTTTGACCGGTTGAAAGAAAACGAGACGGGCTCAAACCGGTTTTGACCGGCTCAAACCAGACCAGACCGGCTCAAACCAGACCAGACCAGATCAAACCGGTTTTGACCGGCTCAAACCATACCAGACCGGCTCAAAACGGATCAAACCGGAACAGACCGGCCCAGACCGCCGAAAACCGGGCCAAACCGGCTCAAACCTGTTTTGACTGGCTCAAACCATACCAGACCAGTTTGAACCTATTTTGACCGGCTCAAACCAGACCTGACCGGCTCAAACCGGTTTTGACCGTATTAGACCGGATCAAAACGGAGCAGACCTTCTCAAACCAGATCATACCGGACCAGACCAGCACAAACCGGCTCAAACTGGCTGAAATCGAACCAGACCGGCCCAGAAAGGATAATACCGGGCCAAACCGGCTCAAACCGGTTTTGACTGGCTCAAACCAGACCAGACCGGTTCAAACCGGTTTCCACTGGCTCAATCCGGTTTTGACTGGCTCAAACCGGTTTTGACCAGCTCAAACCACTCCAGACCAGCTAAAACCGGTTTTCACTGGCTCAAACCGGTTTTGACCTGCTTAGACTGGATCAAACCGGACCAGAACGGCTCAGAGAGGCTCGAATCGGTTTTGACTGGATTCAAACAGACCAAACCGGCTCAAACCGGTTTTGACCGGCTCGAACCGGTTTTCACCGGCTCAGACCGGCCCAATCCAGACCAGACCAGCTCAAACCATACCAGACCGGCTCAAACCGGTTTTGACCTGGTCAAATCACACCAGACCGGCTGAAACCGGTTTTGGCAAGCTAAAACCGGTTTTGACCGGATGAGACCGGGTCAAACCGAATCAGACTGGCCCAAACCGGCTAAACTCGGATGAAACCGGAACAGACCAGCCCAGACCGCCCAAACTGGGCCACAAAACTCTTTTGACCGGTTCAAACCAGACCAGACCAGCTCAAACCGGTTTTGACCGGCTCAAACGAGACCAGACCGGTTCAATCCGGTTTTGACCGGCTCAAACCGGTTTTGAACGCCTCGAACCGGTATTGACCGGCTGAAACCAGTGCAGACCGGCTCAAACCAGACCAGACCTGCTTAAACCGGTTTTTACCGGCTCAAGCCACACCAGACGGGCTGAAACCGGTTTTGACCGGCTATAAACGCTTTTGACCAGTTGAGACAGGGACAAAACGAATCAGACCGGCCCAGACCGGCTAAAACCGGATCAAACCGGACCAGACCGGCCCAGACCGGCTAAAACAGGGCCAGACCGGCTCAAGCCGGTTTTGACCAGCTGAAACCAGACCAGACCGGTTCATACCGGTTTTGACTGGCTCAATCCGGTATTAATCGGCTCAAACCCGTTTTGACCGGCTCAAACCACTCCAGAACGGCTAAAACCGCTTTTCAAAGGCTAAAACCGGTTTTGACCTGATTAGAACGGATCAAAGCGGACCAGACAGGCTCTGACAGGCTCGAATCAGTTTTGACTGGCTTCAACCAGACCAGACCGGCTAAAACCGGTTTTTACCGTCCTGAGCCGGGTTTGACCGGTTCAAACAAGACCAGACCGGCTCAAAACAGACCAGACGGGCTCAAACCGGTGTTGACCTGCTCAAACCACACCAGACCGGCTGAAACCGGTTTTGACCAGCTAAAACCGGGTTTTACGGGACGAGACCGGATCAAACCGAATCAGACCGGCCCAGACCGGCTAAAATCGGATCAAACCGGACCAGACTGGCCCAGACCGCCAAAAACTGGGGCAAAAACCGGTTTTGACCGGTTCAAACCAGACAAGACCGGCTCAAACCGGTTTTGACCGACCTGAACTGGTTTTGACCGGCTCAAATCAGACCAGAAGGGCTAAAACCAGACCAGACCGGCTCAAACCGATTTTGATCGACCTGAGCCGGTTTTGACAGGCTCAAACCAGACCAGACCAGCTCAAACCAGACCAGACCGGCTCAAACATGTTTTCATCGACCTGAGCCGGTTTTCACTGGCTCAAACCAGACCAGACCGGCACAAACCGTTTTGACCTGCTCAAACGACACCAGACCGCCTGAAAACGGTTTTGACTGGCTCAAACCGGTTTTGACCTGCTTAAACCACACCAGACCGGCTGAAACCGGTTTTGACCGGGTAAAACCGGTTTTGACCGGATGGGACCGGGTCAAACCGAATCAGACCGGCCCAGACCAGCTAAAATCGGATCAAACCAGACCAGACCGGCCCAGACCGCCTAAAACTGGGCCATAAACCGGTTTTGACCGGTTCAAACCAGACCAGACCGGCTCAAACTGGTTTTGACCGAACTGAGCCGGTTTGACCGGCTCAAACCAGAGCAGACCGACTCAAACCAGACCAGACTTCTCAAACCGGTTTTGACTGGCTCAAAGCGGTTTAGACCGGATCAAATTGGACTCGACCGGCCCAGACCAGCTGAAACCGGATCCAACCGGACCAGACCGGCCCAGACCGGCTAAAATCGGATCCAACCGGACCAGACAGGCCCAGACCGCCTAAAACTGGGCCACAAAGCGGTTTTGAGCGGTTCAAACCAGAACAGACTGGATCTAACCAGACCAGACGTGCTCAAACCACACCAGACCGGCTGAAATCGGTGTTGACCGGCTAAAACCGGTTTTTACCAGATGAGACCGGATCAAACCGAATCAGACCGGCCCAGACCGGCTAAAATCGGATCATACCGGAACAGACAGACCCAGACCGCCTAAAACTGGGCCACAAACCGGTTTTGACAGGCTCAAACCAGACCAGACCGGCTCAAACCAGACCAAACCGGCTCAAACTGGTTTTGACCGGCTCAAACCAGACCAGACCGGCTCAAACCGGATCAAACCGGAACAGACCAGCACAGACCGCCTAAAACCGTGCCAAACCGGCTCAAACCTATTTTGACCGGCTCAAACAATCCAGACCGGATGAAACCGTTTTTCACCGGCTCAAAGCGGTTTTGACCTAATTAGACCGGATCAAACCGGACCAGACCGGCTCAGACAGGCTCGAATCGGTTTTGACTGGCTTCAACGACACCAAACCGGCTCAAACCGGTTTTGACCGTCTCGAACTGTTTTTGACTGGCTCAAACCAGACCAGACCGGCTCAAACCGGTTTTGACCTGTTCAAACGACACCAGACCGGCTGAAACCGGTTTTGACCGTCTAAAACCGGTTTTGACCGTATGAGACCAGATCAAACCAAATCAGACCGGCCCAGACCGGCTAAAATCGGATCAAACTGCACCAGACCGGCCCATACCGCCTAAAACTGGTCCACAAACCGGTTTTGACCGGGTCAAACCAGACCAGTCCGGCTCAAACCGGTTTTGACCGACCTGAGCCGGTTTTGACCGGCTCAAACCAGACCAGAGCAGCTCAAACCAGAGCAGACCGGCTGAAACCGGTTTTCACCGGCTCAAACCAGACCAGACTGGTTCATACCGGTTTTGACCGGATGAGACAGTATAAGACCAGACTGGACCGGCTCAAACCGGATGCAACCGCACCAGACCGGCCCTGAACAGCTGAAGCCGGAGCAAACCGGACCAGAACGGGACACACCGGCGAAAACGGGGCCACAAACCGGTTTTGACCGGCTCAACCAGACCAGACCGGCACAAAACGGTTTTGACCGACTCAAACCAGTCCAGACCAGCTCAATCCAGACCAGTCCATCTCAAACCGGTTTTGACATGCTGAAACCACACCAGACCAGATGAAACCGGTTTTGTCCGGCTAAAACCGGTTTTGACCGGATGAGTCCGGATCAAACCGAATCAGACTGGCCCAGACTGGCTGAAATCGGATCAAACCGGACCAGACCGGCCCAGAACGCCTAAAACTGGGCCACAAACCGGTTTTGACGCGTTTAAACCAGATCAGACCGGCTCAAAGCAGACCAGTCCGGTTCAAACCGGTTTTGAATGGCTCAATCCGGTATTGACCGGCTCATACCGGTTTTGACCGGCTCCAACCACTCCAGACCGCGTAAAACCGGTTTTCAACGGCTCATACCGGTTTTTACCGGCTCAAACCACTCCAGACCGGCTAAAACCGGTTTTCACCGGCTCAAACAGGTTTTGACCTGATTAGAACGGATCAAACCGGACCAAACCGGCTCAGACAGGTTCGAATCGGTTTTTACTGGCTTCAACTAGACCAGACCGGCTCAAACTGGTTTGGACCTGCTCAAACCACACCAGACAGGCTGAAACCGGTTTTGACTGGCTAAAACCAGTTTTGACCGGATGAGACCGGATCAAACCGAATCCTACAATCCCAGAACGGCTTAAATCGGATCAAACAGGACCAGACCAAAAAACAGACCGCCTAAAACTGGGCCACAAACCGGTTTTGACCGATTCAAACCAGACCAGACCGGCTGAAACCAGACCAGATCGGTTCAAACCGGTTTTCACCGGCTCAAACCGTTTTTGACCGGCTCAAACTACACCAGACCGGTTCAATCCGGTTTTGACCGGCTCAAACCTGTTTTGAATGACTCGAACCGCTTTTGACCGGCTCAAACCATTCCAGACCGGCGAAAACCGGTTTTCACCGGTTCAAACTGGTTTTGACCTGATTAGACTGGATCAAAGCGCACCAGACCGGCTCAGACAGGCTCGAATCGGTTTTGACTGGCTTCAACCAGACCAAACCGGTTCAACCCGATTTTGACCGACTCGAACCGGTTTTGACTGGCTCAAACCAGACCAGGCCGGCTCAAACCAGACCAGACCGGCTCAAACTGGTTTTGACCAGCTCAAAGTGGTTTTGACCGGCTCAAACCAGAGCAGACCTGTTCAATCCGGTTTTGACCGGCTCAAACCGGTTTTGAATGCCTCGAACCGATTTTGACCAGCTCAAACCAGTCCAGACCGGCTCAAACCAGACCAGACCGGCTCAAACCGGTTTTGACCTGCTCAAACCACACCAGACCGGCTGAAACCGGTTTTGACCGGATAAAACCCGTTTTGACCAGATGAGGTTCGGATCAAACCGAATCAGACCAGCCCAGACCGGCTAAAATAGGATCAAACCAGACCAGACCGGCCCAGACCGCCTAAAACTGGGCCACAAACTGGTTTTGACACGTTCATACCAGACCAGACCGGCTCAAACCGGTTTTGATTGTCCTGAGCCAGTTTTGTCCGGCTCCAACCAGACCAGACCTTCTCAAATGAGACCAAACAGGGTCAAACCGGTTTTGACCGTCCTGAGTCGGTTTTGACCGGCTCAAACCAGACCAGACCGACTCAAACCAGACCAGACCGTCTCAAAACGGTTTTGACCGTCTCAAAGCGGATAAAACCGGATCGGACCGGCTCAAACCGGATGAAACCTCATCAGACTGGCCCAGAGCAGCTGAAACCGGATCAAACTGAACCAGACTGACCCAGAACGCCTAAAACTAGGCCACAAACCGGTTTTGACCGGTTCAAACCGGACCAGACCGGCTCAAACCGGTTTTGACCAGATGACACCAGATCAAAGCGTACCAGACAGGCCCAGACTGGCTGAAAGCGGATCAAACCGGACCAGACCGGCGCAAACTGGCTAAAACCGGGCCAGAACGGCTCAAACCGGTTTTGACCGGCTCAAACCAGACCAGACCGGTTCAAACCGGTTTTGACTGGCTCAATCCGGTTTTGACCGGCTCTAACCGGTTTTGAACGGCTCAAACCACTCCAGACCGGCTAAAACCGGTTTTCTACGCCTCAAACGGGTTTTGACCTGATTAGAGTGGATCAAACCGGACCAGACTGGCTCATCCATGCTCGAATCGGTTTTGACTAGCTTCAACCAGACCAAACCGGCTCAAACCGGTTTTGACCGGCTCAAACCAGATCAGACCGTGTCAAACCGGTTTTGACCTGCTCAAACCACACCAGACCAGCTGAAACCGGTTTTGACCGCATGAGACCGGATCAAACCAAATCAGACCGGCCCAGACTGGCTAAAATCGGATCAAACCGGACCAGACGGGCCCAGACAGCCTAAAACTGGGCCACAAACCGGTTTTGAGCGGTTCAAACCAGAGCAGACCGGCGCAAACCAGACCAGACTGGCTCAAACCGGTTTTGACCGGCTCAAACCGGTTTCGACCTGATTAAACCAGATCAAAACGGACCAGACCGGCTCAGACAGGCTCGAAACGGTTTTGACAGGCTTCAACCAGACCAAACCGGCTCAAACCGGTTTTGACTGGCTCAAACCAGACCAGACCAGATCAAACCAGACCAGACCGGCCCAGACCGGCTAAAATCGGATCAAACCGTTACAGACCGACCCAGACCGGCTAAAACCGGGCCACAAACCGGTTTTGACGGGCTCAAACCAGACCAGACCGGCTCAAACCGGTTTTGACCGGCCTGAGCCGATTTTGACTAGCTCAAACCAGACCCGACCGGCTCAAATCAGATCAGAACGTCTCAAACCGGTTTTGACCGGCTAAAACAGGACCAGACTGGCTCAAACCTGTTTTGACCGGAGTAGACAGGATAAAACCGGATCGGACCGGCTCAAACCGGATGAAACCTCATCAGACTGGCCCAGAACAGCTGAAGCCGGATCAAACTGGACCAGACCGGCCCAGAACGCCTAAAACTGGGCCACAAACCGGTTTTGACCGGTTCAAACCGGACCACACCGGCACAAACCGGTTTTGACCGGATGACACCGGATCAAACCGGGCCAGACCGGCTCAAACCTGTTTTGACCGGCTCAAACCAGACCAGACCGGTTCAAACCGGTTTTGACTGGCTCAAACCGGTTTTGACCGGCTCAAACCACTCCAGACCGGCTAAAACCGGTTTTCACCGGCTGAAACCGGTTTTGACCTGATTAGACCGGATCAAAACGGACCAGACCGGCTCAGACAGGCACGATTCGGTTTATACTGGCTTCAACCAGACCAAACCGGCTCAAACCGGTTTTGACCAGCTCGAACCGGTTTTGACCGGCATAAAAAGAGACCAGACCAGCCGAAACCAGACCAGACCGGCTCAAACCGGTTTTGACCTTCTCAAACCAGTTTTGACCTGCTCAAACCACAACAGACCGGCTGAAACCGGTTTTGACCGGCTAAAACCGGTTTTGACCGGATGAGACCAGATCAAACCGAATCAGAACGGTCCAGACCGGCTAAAATCGAATGAAACCGGAGCAAACCGGCCCAGACCGCCTAAAACTAGGCCACAAGCCGGTTTTGAGCGGTTCAAACCAGACCAGACCGGCTCAAACCAGACTAGACTGGCTCAAACTGTTTTTGACCGGCTCAAACCGGTTTTGACCTGCTAAAACCACACCAGACCGTCTGAAACAGGTTTTGACCGGCTGAAACCAGAACAGAGCGGCTCAAACCGGTTTTGACCAGCTCAAACCGGTTTTGACCTGCTCAAACCACGCCAGACCGGCTGAAACCGATTTTGACTGGCTAAAACCGGTTTTTACCGGATGAGACCGGATCAAACCGAATCAGACTGGTCCAGACCGGATAAAATAGGATCAAACTGGCCCAGACCGCCTAAAACTGGGCCACAAACCGGTTTTGACCGGTTCAAACCAGACCAGGCCAGCTCAAACCGGTTTTGACCTACCTGAGCCGGTTTTGACCGGCTCAAACAAGACCAGACCGGCTGAAACCAGACCAGACCGGCTCGAACCGGTTTTGACCGGCTCAAAGCGGTTTTGACCGGATCAAACCGGACTAGACCGGCCCAGACCAGCTGAAACCGGATCGAACTGGACTAGACCGGCCCAGAACGCCTAAAACTGGGCCACATACCGGTTTTGACCGTTTCACACCGGATCAAAGCGGGCCAGACCGGCGTCATCCGGTTTTGACCGGCTCAAACCAGACCAGACCGGCTCAAACCAGTCCAGAAAGGCTCAAGCCGGTTTTGACCGGCTAAAACCAGACCAGACTGGCTCTAACCAGTTTTGACCGGATGAGACAGGATAAAACCGGACCGGACCGGCTAAAACCGGATGAAACCGCAGCAGACCGGCCCAGAACAGCTGTAGCCGGAGCAAACCGGACCAGACGGTACCAGACGGGCTAAAACAGGGCCAAAAACCGGTTTTGACCGGCTCAAACCAGACCAGACCGGCTTAAACCGGATCAGACCGGCTCAAACCAGTTTTGACCGGATGACACCGGATCAAACTGGAACAGACTGGCTCACACTGGCTCAAACCTTACCAGACAGGCCCAGACCGGCTGAAACCGGATCAAATCAGACCAGACCGGCCTAGACCGGCTAAAACCGGGCCAGACTGGTTCAATCCGGTTTTGACCGGCTCAAACCATACCAGACCGATTCCAACCGGTTTTGACTGGCTCAATCCAGTTTTGACCGGCTCAAACCGGTTTTGACCAGCTCAAACCACTCTAGAGCGGCTAAAATCGGTTTTCACCGGCTAAAACCGGTTTTGACCTGATTAGACCGGATCAAACTGGACCAGACCGGCTCAGACAGGCTCGAATCGGTTTTGACTGGCTTCAACCAGACCAAACCGTCTCCAAACAGTTTTGGCCGGCTCGAACCGGTTTTGACCGTCTCAAATCAGACCAGACCGGCTGAAACCAGACCAGACTGGCTCAAACCGGTTTTGACGGCTCAATCCGGTTTTGACCCTCTCAAACCACACCAGACCGGCTGAAACCGTTTTTGACCGGTTTAAACCGGTTTTGACCTGATGAGACCGGATCAAACCAAATCAGACTGGCCCACACTGGCTAAAATCGGATCAAACCGGACCACACCGGCCCAGACGGCATGAAACTGGGCCACAAATCGGTTTTGAGCGGTTCAAACTAGACCAGACCGGCTCAAACTGGTTTAGACCGACCTGAGCTTGTTTTGACAGGCTCAAAGCAGACCAGACGGGCAGAAACCCGACCAGACCGGTTCTAACCGGTTTTGTCCGGCTCAAAGCGGTTTTGACCGGATAAAACTGGACTCTACCGGCCCAGACCAGCTGAAACCGGATCAAACCGTACCAGACTGGCCCAGACCGTATTAAACCAGGCCACAAACCGGTTTTGACCGGCTCAAACCAGACCAGACTGGCTCAAACCGTTTCAGACCGGTTCAAACCAGACAAGACCGGTTCAATACGGTTTTGACCGGCTCAAACAGGTTTTGAACGGCTCGAACCGGTTTTGACCGGCTCGTACCGGTTTTGACCGGCTCAAACCATGCCAGACCGGCTCAAACCAGACCCGACCGGCTCAAACCGGTTTTGACCTTCTCAAACCACAAGAGACCGGCTGAAACCGGTTTTGACCGAATGAGACCGGACCAACCGAATCAGACCGGCCCAGACCGGCTCAAACCGGATCAAACAGGAACAGACTGGCCCAGACTGCCTAAAACCGGGCCAAACTGGCTCAAACCTATTTTGACTGGCTCAAACCAGACCAGACCGTGTCCAAACTCTTTTGACCGGCTCAAACCAGACCTGACCGGCTCAAACTGGTTTTGACCGTATTAGACTGGATCGAACCAGACCAGAACTTCTCAAACCGGATCATACCGGACCAGACCAGCAAAAACCGGCTCAAACCGGCTCAAACCGAACCATACCGGCCCAGACAGGCTAAAACCGGGCCACACCGGCTCAAACCGCTTTGGACCAGCTCAAATCAAACCAGACCAGTTCAAACCGGTTTTGACCGGCTCAAACCACTCCAGACCGGCTAAAACAGGTTTTCACTGGCTCAAACCAGTTTTGACCTGATTTGACTGGATCAATCAGATGAGACCGGATCAGACAGGCTCGAATCGGTTTTGACTGGCTTCAACCAGACCAAACCCGCTCAAACCGGTTATGAACGGCTCGAACCGGTTTTGACCGGCTCAAACCAGACCAGACCGGCTCAAACCAGACCAGACCGGCTCAAACCAATTTTGACAGGCTCAAACCTGTTTTGACCTGCTCAAATCACACCGGACCGGCTGAAACCGCTTTTGACCAGCTAAAACCGGTTTTGACCGGATGAGACCGAATGAAAACAAATCAGACCGGCCCAGACCGGCTAAAATCGGATCATACCGGACCAGACCAGCTCAGACCACCTAAAACTGGGCCACAAGCCGTTTTTGACCGGTTCAAACCAGACCAGACCGGCTCAAACCAGTCCAGACCCGCTCAAACCACACCAGACCGTCTCAGACCGGTTTTGACGGCTCAAACCCGTTTTGACCTGCTCAAACCACACCAGACCGGCTGAAACCGGGTTTGACTGGCTAAAACTGGTTTTGACCGGATAAGACCAGATCAAATCAAATCAGCCCGGCCCATACTGTCTAAGATCGGATCAAACCGGACCAGACTGGCCCAGACTGCCTAAAACCGGGAAAGACCGGCTCAAACCGGTTTTGACTGGCTCAAACCAGACCAGATCGGTTCAAACCGGTATTGACTGGCTCAATCCAGTTTTGACCGGCTCAAACCGGTTTTGACCGGCTGAAACCACTCCAGACCGGCTAAAACCGGTTTTCACCAAATCAAACCGGTTTTGATCTTATTAGACAGGATCAAACCGGACCAGACCGGCTCAGAGAGTCTTGAATCGGTTTTGACTGGCTTCAACCAGACAAAACCGTCTCAAACCAGACCAGACCGGCTCAAACCCGTTTTGACGTGCGCAAAGCAAACCAGACCGGAAGAAACCGGTTTGGAACGCATGAGACCGGATCAAACCGAATCAGACCGGACCAGAACGCCTAAAACTGGGCCACAAACTGGTTTTGACCGGTTCAAACCAGACCAGACCGGTTCAAACCGGTTTTTACCGGCTCAAACCAGACCAGATTGGCTCAAACCAGATCAAACCGGAACAGACCGGCCCAGACCGCCTAAAACCGGGCCAAACCGGCTCAAACCTATCTTCACCGGCTCAAACCAGACCAGACTGGGTCGAACCTCTTTTGACTGGCTCAAACCAGACCTGACCGGCTTAAACTGGTTTTGACCATATTAGACTGGATCAAACCGGACCAGACCTTCTCAAACCGGATCATACCGGACCAGACCAGCACAAACCGGCTCAAACCAGCTCAAACCGAACCAGACCGGCCCAGACAGGCTAAAACCGGAACAAACCGGCTCAAACCGGTTTTGATCGGCTGAAACCAGACCAGACCGGTTCAAACCGGTTTTCACTGGCTCAATTCGGTTTTGACCGGCTCAAACCTGTTTTGACCGGCTCAAACCACTCCAGACCGGCTAAAAGCGGTTTTCACCGGCTCAAACCGGTTTTTACCCGATTAGACCGGATCAAACCGGACCAGACCGGCTCAGACAGGCATGAATCGGTTTTGACTGGCTTCAACCAGACCAAACCGGCTATAACCGGTTTTGACCGGCTCGAACCGGTTTTGACCGGCTCAAACCAGACCAGACCAACCCAAACCAGACAAAACCGGCTCAAACTGGTTTTGCCCGGCTCAAACCAGTGTTGACCTGCTCAAACCAGACCAGAACGGCTGAAACCGGTTTTGACCGGCTCAATCCGGTTTTGACCCGTTCAAACCAGACCAGACCGGCTCAAACCGGTTTTGACCGTCCTGAGCCGGGTTTGACTGGTTCAAACCAGACCAGATGGGCTCAAATCAGACCAGACCGGCTCAAACCAGTTTTAACCGGCTCAAAACAGTTTTGACTGGATGAAACCGGACTGGACCGGCCCAGAGCAGCTGAAACCGCATCAAACCGGACCAGGCCAGCTCAGACAGCCTAAAACTGGGCCACACACCGGTTTTGACCGGTTCAAACCGGACCAGACCGGCTCAAACCAGTTTTGACCGGATGACACCGGATCAAACCGGACCAGAGCAGCTCACACCGGATCAAAGCGGACCAGACAGGCGCAGACCGGCTGAAACCAGATCAAACCGGACCAGACCGGCCCAGACCGGCTAAAACCGGGCCAGACCAGCTGAAACCGGTTTTGACTGGCTCAAACCAGACCATACCGGTCCAAACCGGTTTTGACGGGCAGAAATCGATTTTGACCCCATGAGACCGGATCAAACCGCACCAGACAGGCCCAGACAGGCTAAAACCGGATCGAACCGGACCAGACCAGCCCAGATAGCCTAAAACCAGACCAAACCGGATCAAACCAATTTTGACCGGCTCAAACCATACCAGACCGGCTCAAACCAGACCAGACCGGCTCAAACCGGAGCAAACCGGCCAGACCGCCCAGACCGCCTAAAACCGGGTCAAAGCAGCTCAAACCTATTTTGACCGTCTCCAACCAGACCAGACCACTTCAAACCTGTTTCGACCGGCTCAAACCAGAACAGACCGGCTCAAACCGGTTTTGATCGGATTAGAACGGATCAAATCGGACCAGACCTTCTCAAACCGGATCATACCGGACCAGACCGGCACAAACCGGCTCAAACTGGCTCAAACCGAACCAGACCGGCCCTGACAGGCTACAACCAGGACAAACCGGCTCAATCAGGTTCGACCGGCTCAAACCAGACCACACCGGCTCAAACCAGAACAGACTGGCTCAAACCGGTTTTGACTGGATGAAATAGGATAAAACCGGACCAGACCGGCTCAAACCGGATGAAACTGCACGAGACGGACCCAGTACAGATGAAGTCAGAGAAAACTGGACCAGACCGGCCCAGACCGGCTAAAACGGGGACACAAACCAGTTTTGACCAGCTCAAACCAGACCAGACCGGCTCAAACTGGTTTTGACCGGCCTGAGCCGGTTTTGACTGGCTCAATCCAGACCAGACCGGCTCAAACCAGACCAGACCTGCTCAAACCGGTTTTGACCGTATGACACCGGATCAAACCGGACCAGACCGGCTCACACCGGATCAAACCGGACCAGACAGGCCGAGACCGGCTGAAAAAGGATCAAACCAGACCAGACCGGCCCAGACCAGTTAAAACAGGGCCAGACCGGCTCAAACCGGTTTTGACCGGCTCAAAACAGACCAGACCGGTTCAAACCAGTTTTGACTGGCTCAATCCGGTTTTGACCAGCTCGAACCGGTTTTGAACAGCTCAAACCACTCCAGATCGACTAAAACCGGTTTTCACCGGCTCAAACCGGTTTTGAACAGATTAGTCCGGATCAAACTGGACCAGACCGGCTCAGACAGGCTCGAATCGGTTTTGACTGGCTTCAACCAGACCACACCAGCTCAAACCGGTTTTGACCGGCTCAAACCAGACCAGACTGGCTCAAACCATACCAGACTGGCTCTAACCGGTTGTGACCGGCTCAAACCAGTTTTGACCTGCTCAAACCACACCAGACCGGCTGAAAATGGTTTTGACCAGTTAAAACCGGTTTTGACCTGATTAGACCGCATCAAACCGGACCAGACCGGCTCAGAAAACCTCGAATCGCTTTTGACTGGCTTTAACCATACCAAACCGGCTCGAACCGGTTTTGACCGGCTCAAACCAGACCAGACTGGCTCAAACGGGTTTTGACCTGCTCAAATCACACCAGACCTGCTGAAACCGGTTATGACAAGCTAAAACCCGTTTTGACCGGATGAGACCAGGTCATACCGAATCAGACCGGCCCAAACCGGCTAAACTCGGATCAAACCTGACCAGACCAGCCCAGACCGCCCAAACTGGGCCACAAAACGGTTTTGACCGGTTCAAACCAGACCAGACCGGCTCAAACCGGTTTTGACCGGCTCAAACGAGACCAGACAGGTTCAATACGGTTTTGACCGGCTCAAACCGGTTTTGAACGCCTCGAACCGGTATTGACCGGGTGAAACCAGTGCAGACCAGCTCAAACCAGACCAGACCAGCTCAAACTGGTTTTGTCCGGCTCAAACCACACCAGACAGGCTGAAACCGGTTTTGACTGGATGAGACAGGATCAAAACGAATCAGACCGGAACAGACCGGCTAAAACCGGGTGAAACCGCACCAGACCGGCCCAGACCGCCTAAAATCGGGCCAGACCGGCTCAAACCGGTTTTGACCGGCTCAAACCAGACCAGACCGGTTCATACCGGTTTTGACTGGCTCAATCCGGTATTAATCGGCTGAAACCCATTTTGACCGGCTCAAACCACTCCAGAACAGCTGAAACCGGTTTTCACAGGCTAAAACCGGTTTTGACCTGATTAGATCGGATCAAACCGGACCAGACCGGCTCAGACAGGCTCTAATCGGTTTTCACTGGCTTCAACCCGACCAAACCGGCTCGAATTAGTTTTGACCGGCTGAAACCAGACCAGACCGTCTCAAACCAGACCAGAGCGGCTCAAACCGGTTTTGACCGCAAGAGACCGGTTGAAACCGAATCAGACCGGCCCAGACCGGCTAAAATCTGTTCAAACCAGACCAGGCCGGCCCAGACCACCGAAAACTTGGCCACAAACCGGTTTTGACCGATTCAAAAAAGACCAGACCGGCTCAAACCGGTTTTGACCGAACTGAGCTGGTTTTGACTGGCTCAAATCAGACCAGACCGGTTAAAACCAGACCAGACCGGCTCAAACCGATTTTTATCGACCTGAGCCAGTTTTGACAGGCTCAAACCAGACCAGACCGGCTCAAACCAGATCGGAACGGCTCAAACCGGTTTTGACCGGCTCAAACCAGACCAGACCTGCTCAAACCACACCAGACCGGCTAAAACCGGTTTTGACCCGATGAGACAGGATCAAACCGAATCAAACTGGCCCAGACCGGCTAAAATCGGATCAAACTGGACCAGACCGGCCCAGACCGCCTAAAACTGGGCGTCAAACCGCTTTTGACCCGTTCAAACCAGACCACACCGGCTCAAACCGGTTTTGACCGACCTGAGCCGGTTTTGACCGGCTCAAACCAGAGCAGACCGGTTCAAACCAGACCAGACCGGCTCAAACCGGTTTTGACCGGCTCAAAGCGGTTTTGACTGGACCAAACCGGACTCGACGGGCCCAGAGCAGCTGAAACCGCATGAAACCGGGCCAGACCGGCCCAGACCGCCTAAAACTGGGCCACAAACCGGTTTTCACCGGTTCAAACTGGACCAGACCGGCTGAAATCGGTTTTGACTGGATGACACCGGATCAAACCGGACCAGACCGGCTCACACCGAATCAAAGGGGACCAGACACTCCCAGAGAGGCTGAAGCCGGATCAAACCGGACCAGACTGGCCCAGACCGGCTAAAACCGGGCCAGACCAGCTCAACCAGGTTTTGAACAGCTCAAAACAGACCAGACCGGTTCAAACAAATTTTGACTGGCATAAACCGGGTTTGACCGGCCCAAACCGGTTTTGACCATCTCAAAGCTGTTTTGACCGGATAAAACCGGACGCGACGGGCCCAGACCAGCTGAAACCGGATGACACCGG
>JAPYXX010000034.1:24205-41093 GCA_028551445.1 Miopithecus talapoin
GGACCAGACCGGCCCAGACTGGCTGAAACCGGATCAAATCAGACCAGACCGGCCCAGACCGGCTAAAACCAGGCCAGATCGGCTCAAACCGGTTTTGACCAGCTCAAACAAGACCAGACCGGTTCAAACAGGTTTTGACTGGCTCAATCCGGATTTCACCATCACAAACCGGTTTTGACCGGCTCAAACAACTCCAGACCGGCTAAAACCGGTTTTCAACGGCTCAAACCGGTTTTGACCTGATTAAACCGGATCAAACTGGACCAGACCGGCTCAGACAGGCTCGAATCGGTTTTGACTGTCTTCAACCAGACCAAACCGGCTGAAAACGGTTTTGACCGGCTCGAACCGGTTTTGACCGGCTCAAACCAGACCAGACCGGCTAAAACAAGGCCACACCGGCTCAAACCGGTTTTGACCGGCTCAAACCAGACCAGACCGGCTCATACCAGATCATACCGGAACATACTGGCGCAGACCGCCTAAAACCGTGCCAAACCGGCTCAAACCTATTTTGACCAGCTCAAATCAGACCAGAAAGGGTCCAACCTGTTTCGACCGGCTCAAACCAGACCTGACCGTCTCAAACCGGTTTTGACCATATTAGACCACATCAAACCGGACCAGACCTCTCAAACCAGATCATACCGAACCAGACCCACACAAACTGGCTCAAACTGGCTCAAACAGAACCAGAGAGACCCAGACAGGATAAAACCGGGCCAAAGTGGCTCAAACCGGTTTTGACCGGCTCAAACCAGACCAGACCGGTTCAAACCGCTTTTGACTGGCTCAATCCGGTTTTGACCGGCTCAAACCCGTTTTGACCTCATTAGACCGGATCAATCCGGACCAGACCGTCTCAGACAGTTTCGAATGGGTTTTCACTGACTTCAACCAGAACAAACCGGCTCAAACCGGTTTTGACCGGCTCAAACCAGACCAGACCGGCTCAAACCACCAGACAGGCTCAAACCGGTTTTGACCTGCTCAAACCACAGCAGACCGGCTGAAACCGGTATTGACCGGCTAAAACCGGTTTTGACCGGATGAGACCAGATCAAACCGAATCAGACTGGCCCAGATCGGCTAAAATCGTATCAAACCAGACCAGACCGGCCCAGACCGCCTAAAACTGGGCCACAAACCGGTTTTGACCGGTTCAAACGAGACCAGACCGGCTCAAACCAGTTTTGACCGACCTGAGCCGCTTTTGACCGGCTCAAACCAGACTAGACCGGCTCAAACCGGTTTTGACCGGCGCAAACCAGACCAGACCGGCTCAAACCGTATCAAACCGGAACAGACCGTCCCAGACCACCAAAAACCGGGCCAAACCGGCTCAAACCTATTTTGACCAGCTCAGACTAGACTAGACTGGCTCAAACCGGTTTTGACCGGCTCAAACCACAACAGACCGGCTGAAACCGGATCAAACGGTACCAGACCGGCCCAGAGCGCCTAAAACCGGGCTAACCGGCTCAAACCAATTTTGACCGGCTCAAGCCAGACCAGACCGGCTCGAATCTGTTTTGACCGGCTCAAACCGTACCAGACGGGCTCAAACCGGTTTTGACCGGATTAGACCAGATAAATCCGGACCAGACCTTCTCAAACAGGATCATACCAGACTAGACCGGCACAAACCGGCTCAAACCAACTCAAACCGAACCAGACCGGCCCAGACAGGTTAAAACCAGGCGAAACCGACTCAATCAGGTTTTGACCGGCTTAAACCAGAGCAGACCGGCTCAAACCAGACCAGATCAGCTCAAACCAGACCAGAGCGGCTCAAACCGGTTTTGAACGGCTCAAAACAGACCAGACCGGCTCAAACCGGTTTTGACGGGACTGAGCCGATTTTGACCGGCTCAAACCAGACCATACCGACTCAAACCGGACCAGATGGCTCACACTGGTTTTGACCAGATGACACCGGATCAAACTGTACCTGACCGGCTCACACCGGATCAAACCGGACCAGACAAGCCCAGACCGGCTGAAACCGGATCAAACCGGATCAGACAGGCCCAGACCGGCTAAAACCAGGTCAGACCAACTCAAACCGGTTTTGACTCACTCAAACCAGACCAGACCGGTTCAAACCGGTTTTGACTGGCTCAATCCGGTTTTCACCGAGTCAAATCAGTTTTTAACGGCTCAAACCACTCCAGTCTGGCTAAAACCGGTTTTCACCAGCACAAACCGGTTTTGTCCTGATTAGACCGTATCAAAACAGACCAGACCAGCTCAGACAGGCTCGAATCGGATTTGACTGGCTTCAACCAACCAAACCAGCTCAAACCGGTTTTGACCGGCTCAAACCGGTTTTGACTGGCTCAATCCAGACCAGACCAGCTCAAACCAGACCAGACCGGCTCAAACCGGTTTTGACCTGCTCAAACCACACCAGACCGGTTGAAACCGGTTTTGACCGGCTAAAACCGGTTTTGATCAGATGAAACCGGATCAAACCGAATCAGACAGGCCCAGACCGGGCAAAATCGGATCAAACCGGACCAGACCGGCACAGACCGCCTAAAACTGGGCCACAAACCAACCGGTTTTGACGGGTTCAAACCAGACCAGACCGGCTCAAACCGGTTTTGACTGAACTGAGCCTTTTTGACCGGCTCAAACCAGACCAGACTGGCTCAAACCAGACCAGACTGCCTTAAACCCGTTTCGACCGGCTCAAAGCGGTTTTGACTGGATCAAACCACACTCGACCGGCCCAGACCAGTTGAAACCGGATCAAACCGGACCAGACCGGCCCAGACCGGCAAAAACTGGGCCACAAACCGGTTTTGACCGGCACAAACCAGACCAGACCTGCTCAAACCGGATTTGACCGCCTCAAACCGGTTTTGACTGGCTCAAACCAACCAGACCGGCTCAAACCGGATCAAACCGGAACAGACCGGCCCAGACCACCTAAAACCGGGCCTAACCGGCTCAAACCTATTTTGACCATCTCAAACTAGACCAGACCGGGTGGAACCTGTTTTTACCGGCTAAAACCAGACCACAGCGGCTCAAACCAGACCAGACCGGCTCAAACCGGTTTTGACCGATTCAAACCAGACCAGACCGGTTCCAACTGGTTTTGACTGGCTCAATCCGGTTTTGACTGGCTCAAACCACTCCAGACTGGCTAAAACCGGTTTTCACCGGCTCAAACCGGTTTTGACCTTATTAGACCGAATCAAACCGGACCAGACGGGCTCAGACAGGTTCGAATGTGTTTTAACTGGCTTCAACCAGACCAAACCAGCTCAAACCGGTTTTGACCGTCTCAAAACAGAACAGACTGGCGCAAACCAGACCAGACCGGCTCAAACCGGTTTTGACCTGCTCAAACTACACCAGAGCGACTGAAACCGGTTGTGAATGGCTAAAACCCGTTTTGTCCGGATGAGACCGGATCAAACCGAATAAGAGTGGCCCAGAACGGCTAAAATCGGATCAAACCGGACCAGACCGGCCCAGACCGCCTAAAACTGCTCCACAAAACGGTTTTGACCGGTTCAAACCAGACCAGACCAACTCAAACCGGATTTGACCGACCTGAGCCGGTTTTGACCCACTCAAACCAGACAGAACTAGCTCAAACCGGTTTTTACCGGTTCAAACTAGACCAGACCGGCTCAAACAGGACCAGACCAGCTCAAACCGGTTTTGACCGGATGACACCGGATCATACCGGACCAGACCGGCTCACACCGGATCAAACCGGACGAGACATGCTCAGACCGGCTGAAACTGGATCAAACCGGACGAGACTGGCGCAGAACGGCTAAAACCGGGCCAGATCGGCTCAAACCGGTTTTGATCAGCTCAAACCAGACCAGACTGGTTCAAACCGGTTTTGACTGGTTCAATCCGGTTTTGACCGGCTCAAACCGGTTTTGACTGGCTCAAAACACTCCAGACCGGCTCAAACCGGTTTTCACCGGCTCAAACCGGTTTTGACCAGATCAAACCAGACCAGAATGTCTCAAACCAGACCAGACCGGCTCAAACTGGTTTTGACCTGTTCAAACCACACCAGACCGGCTGAAACCGGTTTTGACCAGCTAAAACCGGTTTTGACCGGATGAGACCAGATCAAACCGAATCAGACCGTCCCAGAACATCTAAAATCGAATCGAACCGGACCAGACCGGCCCAGACCGCCTAAAACTGGGCCACAAACCGGTTTTCACCGGTTCAAAACAGACCAGAACGGCTCAAAGCGGTTTTGACCGACATGAGCTGCTTTTGACCAGCTCAAATCAGACCAGACCGGCTAAAACCAGACCAGACCGGCTCAAACCGGTTTTGATCGACCTGAGCCGGTTTTGACAGGCTCAATTCAGACCAGACCAGCTCAAACCAGACCAGAACGGCTCAAACCGGTTTTGACCGGCATAAACCAGACCAGACCTGCTCAAACAACGCCAGACCGGCTGAAATCGGTTTCGACAAGCTAAAACCGGTTTTGACCGGATGTGACTGGATCAAACCGAGTCAGACCGGCCCAGACCGGCGAAAATCGGATCAAACTGGACCAAACCGGCCAAGACCGCCTAAAACTGGGCGACAAACCGGTTTTGACCCGTTCAAACCAGACCAGACCAGCTCAAACTGGTTTTGACCGACCTGAGCCGGTTTTGACCGGCTCAAAGCAGACCAGACCGGTTCAAACCAGACCAGACCGGCTCAAAGCGGTTTTGACCGGCTAAAAGCGGTTTTGACCGGATCAAACCGGACTCGACCGGCCCAGACCAGCTGAAGCCGGATGAAACCGGACCAGACCGGTCCAGATCGCCTAAAACTGGGCCACAAACTGGTTTTGACCGGTTCAAACCGGACCAGACCGGCTGAAACCGGTTTTGACCGGATGACACCAGATCAAACCGGACCAGACCGGCTCACACCGGATTAAAGCGGACCAGACAGTCCCAGACAGGCTGAAACCGGATCAAACCGGACCAGACCGGCCCAGACCGGCTAAAACCGGGCCAGACCGGATCAACCCGGTTTTGACCAGCTCAAACCACACCAGACCGGTTCAAACAGGTTTTGACTGGCTCAATCCGGGTTTGACCGGATCAAACCGGTTTTGACCGGCTCAAACCACTCCAGACCGGCTAAAACCGGTTTTCAGTGGCTCAAACCGGTTTTGACCTGATTAGACTTGATCAAACCGGACCAGACCGGCTCAGACAGGCTCGAATCGGTTTTGACTGGCTTCAACCAGACCAAACCGGCTCAAAACGGTTTTGACCAGCTCGAACCGGTTTTGACTGGCTCAAAGCACACCAGACCGGCTAAAACAAGGGCAGACCGGCTCAAACCGGTTTTGACCGTATTAGACCGCATCAAACTGGACCAGACCTTCTCAAACCGGATCATACTGCACCAGACCCGCACAAACCAGCTCAAACTGGCTCAAACAGAACCAGAGAGGCCCAGACAGGCTAAAACTGGGCCAAAGCGGCTCAAACCGGTTTTGACGGGCTCAAACCAGTCCAGACCGGTTCAAACCGCTTTTGACTGGCTCAATCCGGTTTTGACCGGCTCAAACCGGTTATGACCATCTCAAACCACTCCAGACCGTCTAAAACCGGTTTTCAACGGCTCAAACCGGTTTTGACCTCATTAGACCGCATCAATCCGTACCAGACCGGCTCTGACCGTTTCGAATGGGTTTTCACTGACTTCAACCAGACCAAACCGACTCAAACCGGCTTTGACCGGCTCAAACCAGACCAGACCGGCTCAAAACAGACCAGACCGGCTCAAACCGGTTTTGACCGGCTCAAACCAGACCAGACCGGCTCAAACCGTATCAAAACGGAACAGACCGTCCCAGACCGCCTAAAACCGGGCCAAACCGGCTCAAATCTATTTTGACCGGCTCAAAGTAGTCCAGACTGGCTCAAACCGGTTTTGACCGGCTCAAACCAGACCAGACCGGCTGAAATCGGATCAAACGGTACCAGACCGGCCCAGACCGCCTAAAACCGGGCAAACCGGCTCAAACCTATTTTGACCGGCTCAAACCAGACCAGACGGGCTGAAACGGGTTTTGATCGGATTAGACCAGATCAAACCGGACCAGACCTTCTCAAACAGGATCATACCGGACTAGACCGGCACAAACCGGCTCAAACCGGCTCAATCCGAACCAGACCGGCCCAGACAGGTTAAAACCAAGCGAAACCGACTCAATCAAGTTTTGACCGGCTCAAACCAGACCAGACCGGCTCAAACCAGACCAGATCGTCTCAAACCAGACCAGAGCGGCTCAAACCGGTTTTGACCAGCTCAAAACAGACCAGACAGCCTCAAACCGGTTTTGACCGGATGAGACAGAATAAAACCGGACCAGACCGGCTCAAACCGGATGAAACCGCAGCAGAACGGCCCAGAACACCTGAAGCCGGAGCAAACCGGACCAGACCGGTCCAGACCGGCTACAACCGGGCCAAAAACCGGTTTTCACCAGCTCAAACCAGACCAGACCGGCTCAAACCGGTTTTGACCGGACTGAGCCGATTTTGACCAGCTCAAGCCAGACCAGACCGACTCAAACCGGACCAGACCGGCTAAAACCGGTTTTGATCAGATGACACCGGATCAAACCAGACCGAACAAGCCCAGACCGGCTGAAACCAGATCAAACCGGACCAGACCGGCCCAGACCGCCTAAAACTGGGTCACAAACCGGTTTTGACCAGTTCAAACAAGACCAGACTGGCTCAAACCGGTTTTTACCGACCTGAGCCGGTTTTGACCGTCTCAAACCGGTTTTGACCGGCTCAAACCAGACCAGTCCGGCTCAATCCGGTTTTGACCGGCTCAAAGCGGTTTTGACCGGATCTAACCGGACTCTACCGGCCCAGAGCAGCTGAAACAGGATCAAAGCAGAGCAGACAGGCTCAGACCGGCTAAAACCGGACCACAAGCCGGTTTTGACCGGCTCAAACCAGACCAGACCGGCTCAAACCGGATTAAAGCGGAACAGACCGGCCCAGACCGCCTAAAACCGGACCAAACCGGCTATAACCTATTTTTACCGGCTCAAACCAGACCAGACAGGGTCGAACCGGATCAAACCGGAACATACCGGCCCAGACCGCCTAAAACCAGGCCAAACCGGCTATAACCTATTTTTACCGGCTCAAACCAGACCAGACCGGGTCGAACCGGTTTTGACTGGCTCAAACCAGACCTGCCCGGATCAAACCGGTTTTGACCATATTAGACCGGATCAAACCGCATGAGACCTTCTCAAACCGGATCATACCAGACCAGACAAGCACAAACCAGCTCAGACCGGCTCAAACCGAACCATACCGGCCCAGACAGGCTAAAACCGGGCCAGACTGGCTCAAACCAGTTTTGACCGGCTCAAACCAGAACAGACCGGTTCAAACCGGTTTTGACTGGCTCAATCCGGTTTTGACCGGCTCAAACCGGTTTTGACCGGATGAAACCACTCCAGACAGGTTAAAGCCAGTTTTCACTGTCTCAAACCGGTTTTGACCTGATTAGACGGGATCAAACTGGACCAGACCAGCTCAGACAGGCTCGAATCATTTTTGACTGGCTTCCACCAGACCAAAACGGCTTGAACCGGTTTTGACCAGCTCAAACCAGACCAGACCGGCTCAAACCAGACCAGACCGGCTCAAACCGGTTTTGACCTGCTCAAACCACACCAGACCGGCTGAAACCGGTTTTCACCGGCTAAAACCGGTTTTGATCGTATTAGACCGGATCAAACCTGAGCAGACCTTCTCAAACCGGATCATACCGGACCAGACCAGCACAAACCGGCTAAAACCGGCTCAAACCGAACCACACAGTCCCAGGAAGGCTAAAACCGGGCCAAAGCGGCTCAAACCGGTTTTGAACGGCTCAAACCAGACCAGACCGGTTCAAACCGGTTTTGACTGGCTCAATCCGGTTTTGACCGGCTCAAACAGGTTTTGACGGGCTCAAACCACTCCAGACCGGCTAAAAACGGTTTTCAACGGCTCAAACCGGTTTTGAACTCATTAGACCGGATCAATCCGGACCAGACCGGCACAGACAGATTCAAATGGGTTTTCACTGACTTCAACAGACCAAACCGGCTCAAAACGGTTTTGACCGGATGAGACCAGATGAAACCGAATTAGACCGTCCCAGACCGTCTAAAATCAGATCAAACCAGACCAGACCGGCCCAGACCGCCTAAAACTGGGCCACAAACCGGTTTTGATCGGTTCAAACCAGACCTGACCGGCTCAAACCGGTTTTGACCGACCTGAGCCGGTTTGGCTCAGGCCAGATGAGACCGGCTCAAAGCGGTTTTGATCAGCTCAAACCAGACCAGACTGGCACTAACCGGACCTGAACGGCTCAAAACGGTTTTGACCGTGTGACACCAGATCAAACCGGACCAGACCGGCTCACACCAGATCACACCGGAAAAGACAGGCCCAGACCGGCTGAAACTGGATCAAACCGGACCAGACCAGCCCAGACCGGCTAAAACTGGGCCAGACCGGCTCAAACCAGTTTTGACCGGCTCAAACCAGACCAGAACAGTTCAAACCGGTTTTGACTGGCTCAATCCGGTTTTGACCGGCTCAAACCGGTTTTGACCGGATCAAACCACTCCAGACGGCCTAAAACCGGTTTTGACCGGCTCGAACCGGTTTTGATGGGCTCAAACCAGACCAGACTGGCTCAAACTAGACCAGACCGGCTCAAAACTGTTTTGACAGGCTCAAACCGGTTTTGACCTGCTCAAACCACACCAGACCGGCTGAAACCGGTTTTGACTGGCTAAAACAGGTTTTGACGGGATGAGACCGAATAAAACTGAATCAGACCAGCCCAGACCCGCTAAAATCAAATCAAACCGGACCAGACAGGCCCAGATAGCCTAAAACTGGCCACAAACCGGTTTTGACCGGTTCAAACCAGACCATACCGGCTCAAACCGGTTTTCACCGACCTGAGTCCGTTTTGACCGGCTCATACCAGACCAGACCAGCTCAAAACAGAGCAGACCGGCTCAAACCGGTTTTGACTGGCTCAAAGCGCTTTTGACCAGATCAAACAGGATTCGACCGGCCAAGATCAGCTGAAACCGGATCAAACCGTTCCAAACCAGCGCAGACCTGCTAAGACCGGGCCACAAACCGGTTTTGACCGGCCAGAGCCTGTTTTGACCGGCTCAAACCAGAACAGACTAGCTCAACCCGGACCAGACCGGCTCAAACTGGTTTTGACCGGATGACACTGGATCAAAACGGACCAGACAAGCTCACACCGGATCAAACAGGACCAGCAGGCCCAGATCGGCTGAAACCGGATCAAACCGGACCAGACTGGCGCAGACCGGCTAAAACTGGGCCAGATCGGCTCAAACCCGTTTTTGACCAGCTCAAACCAGACCAGACCGTTTCAAACCGGTTTTGTCTGGCTCATTCCGGTTTTTACCGGCTCAAACCACTCCAGACCGGCTAAAACCGGTTTTCACCGGCTCAAACCGGTTTTGACGTGATTAGACCAGATCAAACCGGGCCAGACCGACTCAGACCGGCTCGAATCGGTTTTGAATGGCTTCAACCAGACCGAACCGGCTCAAACCTGTTTTGACCGGTTCAAACCAGAACAGACCGGCTCAAACCAGTTTTGACCGACCTGAACCGGTTTTGACTAGCTCAAACCAGACCAGACCGCCTCAAACAAGACCAGAACGACTCAAACCGGTTTTGACCGGCTCAAACCACACCAGACTAGCTCAAACCGGTTTTGACCAGATGAGACAGGATAAAACCGCAACGGAGTGGCTCAAACCTGATGAAACCGCACCAGAACGCCCAGAACAGCTGAAGCAAGAGCAACCCGGACCAGACCAGCCCAGACCGGCTAAAAGCGGGCCACAAATTGGTTTTGACCAGCTCAAACCACACCAGACCTGCTCAAACCGGTTTTGAGCGGCCTGAGCTGGTTTTAACCAGCTCAAACCAGACCAGACCGGCTCAAACCGGACCAGACCGGCTCAAACCGGTTTTGACCAGATGACACCGGATCAAACCAGACCAGACCAGCTCACACCGGATCAAACCGGACCAGACAGGTCCAGAACGGCTGAAACCGGATCAAACCGGACCAGACCGGCCCAGACAGGCTAAAACCAGGCAGGACCGGCTCAAATTGGTTTTGACCGGCTCAATCCAGAACAGACTGATTCAAACCGGTTTTGACTGGCTCAATCCGGTTTTGACCGGCTCAAACCGGATTTGACCGGCTGAAACCACTCCAGAGCGGCTAAAACCGGTTTTCACTGGCTCAAACCGGTTTTCACCTGATTAGACCGGATCATACCCGACCAGACCGGCTCAGACAGG
Source organism: Miopithecus talapoin (assembly GCA_028551445.1). Taxonomy (NCBI): domain Eukaryota; kingdom Metazoa; phylum Chordata; class Mammalia; order Primates; family Cercopithecidae; genus Miopithecus; species Miopithecus talapoin. The sequence goes on from JAPYXX010000034.1 coordinate 34,603, forward strand.
CTCGAGTCCTTTTTGACTGGCTTCAACCAGACCAAATCGGCTCAAACCGGTTTTGACTGGCTCGAAGCGGTTTTGACCGGCTCAAACCAGACCAGTCTGGCTCAAACCAGACCAGACTGGCTCAAACCGGTTTTGACCAGCTCAAACCGGTTTTGAACTGCTCAAACCACAACAGACCGGCTCAAACAGGTTTTGAACAGCTAAAACCGGTTTTGACCGGATGACACCGGATCAAGCCGAATCACACCAGCCCATACCGGCTAAAATCGGATCTAACCGGACCAGACTGGCCCAGACCGCCTAAAACTGGGCCACAAACCGTTTTTGACCGGTTCAAACCAGACCAGAGAGGCTCAAACTGGTTTTGACCGGCTCAAGCCAGACCAGACCGGCTAAAACCAGACCAGATCGGCTCAAACCAGTTTTGACCAACCTGAGCCGGTTTTGACCAGCTCAAACCAGACCAGACCGGCTCAAACCAGATCAGACCGGCTGAAACTGGTTTTGACCGGCTCAAACCAGACCAGAGTGGCTCAAACCGGTTTTCACCGGATGAGACAGGATAAAACTGGACCGGACCGACTCACACCAGATGAAACCGCACCAGACTGGCCCAGAATAGCTGAAGCCGGAGCAAACAGGACCAGACCGGCCCAGACCGGCTAAAACCGGGCCACAAACCGGTTTTGACTGGCTCAAACCAGACCAGACTGGCTCAAACTGGACCAGACCGGCTCAAACCGGTTTTGACCGGATGACACCGGATCAAACCGGACCAGACCGGCTCACACCGGATCAAACCGGAGCAGACAGGCACAGACCGGCTGAAACCGGATCAAACCGGACCAGACCAGCCCGAACCGGCTGAAACCAGGCCAGACCGGCTCAAACCGGTTTTGACCGGCTCAAACCAGGCCAGACTGGTTCATACCGGTTTTGACTGGCTCAATCCGGTTTTCACCGGCCTAACCGGTTTTGACCGGCTCAAACCACTAGAGACCGGGTAAAACCGGTTTTCACCGGGTCAAACCGGTTTTGTCCTGATTAGACCGGATCAAACCGGACCAAACCGGCTCAGACAGGCTCGAATCGGGTTTGACTGGCTTCAACCAGACCAAACCAGCTCAAACCGGTTTGACAGGCTCGAACCGGTTTTGACCGGCTCAAACCAGGCCAGACCGGCTCAAACCGGACCAGACCGTCTCAAACCGGTTTTGACCGGATGAGACCGGATCAAACCGGACCAGACCGGCTCACACCACATCAAACCGGACCAGGCAGGCCCAGACCAGCTGAAACCGGATCAACCTGGACCAGACCGGCCCAGACCGGCTAAAACCGGGCCAGACTGGCTCAAACCAGTTTTGATTGGCTCAAACCAGACCACACCGGTACAAACCGGTTTTGACTGGCTCAGTCTGGTTTTGACCGAGTCAAACCGGTTTTTAACGGCTCAAACCACTCCAGACCGGCTAAAACCGGTTTTCACCGTCTCAAACCGGTTTTGACCTGATTATACCGGATCAAACTGGACCAGACCGGCTCAGACTGGCTCGAATCGGTTTTGACTGGCTTCAATCAGACCAAACCGGCTCAAACCGGTTTTAACCGGCTCGAACCTCTTTTGACCAGCTCAAAGCAGACCAGACCGGCTCAAACCAGACCAGACCGGCTCAAACCGGTTTTGACCTGCTCAAACCACACCAGACCGGCTGAAACCGGTTTTGATCAGATGAGACGAGATCAAACCGATTCAGACCGGCCCAGACCGGATAAAATCGGATCAAACCATACCAGACCGGCCCAGACAACCTAAAACTGGGTCACAAACCGATTTTGACCGGTTCAAACCACATAGACTGGCTCAAATCGATTTTGACCGACCTGAGCTGGTTTTGACCAGCTCAAACCAGACCAGACCGGCTCAAACCAGACCAGACCGGCTCAAACCAGACCAGACCGGCTCAAACCGGTTTTGCCCGACCTGAGCCGGTTTTGACCGGCTCAAACCAGACCAGACCGGCTCAAACCGGTTTTGACCGGCTCAAACCAGACCAGACCAGCTCAAACCGGACCAGACCGGCTCAAAACGGTTTTGACCGGATGACACCAGATCAAACTGGAACAGACCGGCTCACACCGGATCAAACCGGAGCAGACAGGCACAGACCGGCTGTAACCGGATCAATCCGGACCACACCGGCCCAGACCAGCTAAAACCCGGCCAGACAAGCTCAAACCGGTTTTGACCAGCTCAAAGCAGACCAGACCGGTTCAAACCGGTTTTGACTGTCTTAATCCGGTTTTGACCGGCTCAAACCGGTTTTGACCGCCTCAAACCATATCAGACTGGCTCAAACCAGACCAGAACGGCTCAATCCGGTTTTGACCGGCTCAAACCGGTTTTGACCTCCTCAAACCACACCAGACCGGCTGAAACCGGTTTTGACCTGCTAAAACCGGTTTTGACGTGATGAGACCGGATCAAACCGTATCAGACTGGCCCAGACCAGCTAAAATCGAGTAAAACCAGACCAGACCGGCCCAGACCGCCTACAACTGGGCCACAAACCGGTTTTGACCGGTTCAAACCAGAACAGACCGGCTCAAACCGGTTTTGACCGACCTGAGCCGGTTTTGAATGGCTCAAATCAGAACAGACCGGCTCAAACCAGACCAGACCGGCTCAAACCGGTTTTGACCGGCTCAAACCAGACAAGACCGGCTCAAACCGGTTTTGACCTGATTAGACCGGATCACACCAGACCAGACCTGTTCAGACAGGTTCGAATGGGTTTTCACTGGTTTCAACCAGACCAAACCGGCTCGAACCGGTTTTGGCCGGCTCAAACCAGACCAAACCGGCTCAAATCAGACCAGATCGGCTCAAACCGGTATTGACGTGCTCAAACTACACCAGAGCGGCTGAAACCGGTTTTGACCGGCGAAAACCGGTTTTGACCGGATGAGACCAGATCAAACCGAATCAGAGCGGCCCAGAACGGCTAAAATCAGATGAAACCGGACTAGACCGGCCCAGACCGCCTACAACTGGGCCACAAACCAGTTTTGACCGGTTCAAACCACACCAGACCGGCTCAAACCCGTTTTGACCGACCTGAGCCGGTTTTGAACGGCTCATACCAGACCAACTGGCTCAAACCAGACCAGACCCGCTCAAACCGGTTTTGACCAGCTCAAAGCCATTTTGACGGGATCAAACCGGATTCGACTGGCCCAGACCAGCTGAAACCGGATCAAACCGGAGCAGAACGGCCAAGACCGGTTAAAACTGGGCCACAAACCGGTTTTGACTGGCACAAACCAGACCAGACCGGCTCAAACCGGTTTTGACCGGCTCAGACCAGACCAGACCAGCTCAAACCGAACCAGACCGGCTCAAACCGGTTTTGACCGGATGACACCGGATCAAATCGGACAGACCGGCTCACACAGGATCAAACAGGATCAGACAGGCCCAGACCGGCTGAAACCGGATCGAACCGGAGCACACCAGCCCAGACCGGCTAAAACCAGGCCACAAACCGGTTTTGACCGGCTGAAACCAGACTAGACCGGCTCAAACCGGCTTTGACCTGCTCAAACCAGACCAGAGCTGCTCAAACCACACCAGACCGGCTGAAACTGGTTTAGACCGGATGACACCGGATCAAATCGGACCAGACCGGCTCACACAGGATCACACCGATTCAGACTGGCCCAGACAGGCTAAAATCGGATCAAACCGGACCAGACTGGCCCAGACCGCCTAAAACTGGGCCACAAACCGGTTTTGACCCGTTCAAACAAGACCAGACTGGCCCAAACCGGCTGAAACCGGGCCAGACCGGCTCAAACCGGTTCTGACCGGATCAAACCAGACCAGACCGGTTCAAATCGGTTTTGACTGGCTCAATCCGGTTTTGACCGGCTAAAACCGGTTTTCACCGGCTCAAACCGGTTTTGACCTGATTAGACTGGATCAAACCGGACCAGAACGGCTCAGACAGGCTCGCATCGGTTTTGACTGGCTTCAACCAGACCAAACCGGCTCAAACCGGTTTTGACCGATTCGAACCGGTTTTGACCGGCTAAAACCAGACCAGACCGGCTCAAACCAGACCAGACCGGCTCAAATCGGTTTTGACCGACCTGAGCCCGTTTTGACCGGCTCAAACCAGACCAGACCGGCTGAAACCGGTTTTGACTGGATGAGACCGGTTCAAACCGAATCAGAACGGCCCAGACCGGCTAAAATCAGATCAAACCGGACCAGACCGGCCCAGACCGGCTAAAACCAGGCCAGAAACTGGTTTTGACTTGCACAAACCAGACCAGACCGGCTCAAACCGGATTTGACTGCCTCAATCCGGTTTTGACCAGCTCAAACCAGACCAGACCGGCTCAAACCAGATCAAACCGGAACAGAACGGCCCAGACCGCCTAAAACCGGGCCAAACCGTCTCAAACCTCTTTTGACCGTCTCAAACTAGACCAGACCGTGTCGAACCTGTTTTGACCGGCTCAAACCAGACCAGACCGGCTCAAACCGGTTTTGAACCACTCAAACCAGACCAGACCAGTTCAAACCGGTTTTGACTGGCTCAATCCGGTTTTGACCTGTGCAAACCACTCCAGACTGGCTAAAACCGGTTTTCACTGGCTCAAACCGGTTTTGACCTGATTAGACCAGATCAATCCGAACCAGACCAGTTCAGACAGGTTCGAAAGGGTTTTCACTGAGTTCAACCAGACGAACCCAGCTCGAACCGGTTTTGAACGGCTCAAACCAGACCAGACCGGCTTGAAACGGTTTTGACCTGCTCAAGCTACACCAGAGCGGCTGAAACCGGTTTTTAGCAGCTAAAACCGGTTTTGTCCGGCTGAGACCGGATCAAACCGAATCAGAGCGGCCCAGACTGGCTAAAATCGGATCCAACCGGCCCAGACCGGCCCAGACCGCCTAAAACTGGGCCACAAACCGGTTTTGACAGGTTGAAACCAGACCAGACAGACTCAAACCGGTTTTGACCGACCTGAGCCGGTTTTGACTCACTCAAACCAGAGCAGACCGGCTCAAACCGGCTTTGACCGGCTCAAACCAGACCAGACCGGCTCAAACCAGACCAGACCAGCTCAAACCGGTTTTGACCGGATGACACCAGATCAAACCGAACCAGACCGGCTCACACCATATCAAACCGGACAAGACATGCCTAGACCGTCTGAAATCGGATCAAACCGGACCAGACCGGCCCAGACCGGCTAAAACCGGGCCATATAGGCTCAAACCGGTTTTGACCGGCTCAAACCAGACCAGACAGGCTCAAACCAGACCAGACCGGCTCAAACCGGGTTTGACCGGCTCAAAGAGGTTTTGACCGGATCAAACCGGATTCGACTGGCACAGACCAGCTGAAACCGGATCAAACTGGACCAGAACGGCCCAGACCGGCTGAAACCGGGCCACAAACTGGTTTTGACCGGCACAAAACAGACCAAACAGGCTCAAAGCGGTTTTGACCTGCCTGAGCCGGATTTGACTGGCTCAAACCAGACCAGACCGGCTCAAACCGGACCAGACAGGCTCAAACCGGTTTTGACCAGATGACAGCGGATCAAAACGGACCAGACAGGCCCAGACCGGTTGAAACCGGATCAAACCGGACCAGACCGGCCCAGACAAGCTAAAATCAGGCCATTCGGCTCAAGCCGGTTTTGACCAGCTCACACCAGACCAGACCGGTTCAAACCGGTTTTGACCGGCTCAATCCGGTTTTGACCGGCTCGAAACGGTTTTGATCGGCTCAAACCACTCCAGACCGGCTAAAACCGGTTTTCACCGGCTCAAACCGGTTTTGACCTGATAGACCGGATCAAACCGGACCAGACCGGCTCTAAAGGCTTGAATCGGTTTTGACTGGCTTCAACCAGACCAAATCGGCTCAAACCGGTTTTGACCGGCAGGAACCGGTTTTGACCAGCTCAAACCAGACCCGAAGGGCTCAAACCAGACCAGACCGCCTTAAACCGGTTTTGACCGGCTCAAACCGGTTTTGACCTGCTCAAACCACACCAGACCGGCTGAAACCGGTTTTGACCGGCTAAAACCGGTTTTGATCGAATGAGACCGGATCAAACCGAATCAGACCGGCCCAGACCGGCTAAAATCGTATCAAACCGGACCAGACCGGCCCAGATCTCCTAAAACTGGGCCACAAACCCTTTTTGACCGGTTCAAACCAGACCAGACCGGCTCAAACTGGTTTGGACTGACCTGAGTCGGTTTTGACTTGCTCAAACCAGACCAGACCGGCTCAAACCAGACCACACCGTCTCAAACCGGTTTTGACATGCTCAAAGCGGTTTTGACCGGATCAAACCAGCTCGACCGGCCCAGACCAGCTGAAACCGGATCATACCGGACCAAAGCTACCCAGACCGCCTAAAACTGGGCCACAAACCGGTTTTGACCGGTTCAAACCAGACCA
>JAPYXX010000035.1:0-21697 GCA_028551445.1 Miopithecus talapoin
CGGCCGAAACCGGCTAAATCCTGGCCCGAACGGCTCACAGCGGTTTTGACCGGCTCAAACCAGACCAGACCGGTTCAAACCGGTTTTGACTGGCTCAATCCGGTTTTGACCGGCTCAAACCGGTTTTCACCGGCTCAGACGGGCTCGAATCAGTTTTGACTGGCTTCAACCAGACCAAACCTGCTCAAACTGGTTTAGACCGGCACGAACCGGTTTTGACTGGCTCAAAGCCGACCAGACCGGCTCAAACCAGACGAGAGCGGCTCAAATCGGTTTTGACTTGCTCAAACAACACTAGACCGGCTGAACCATATATGACCCGCTAAAACCGGTTTTGACCGAATGAGCCCGGATGAAAGCGAATCAGACCTGCCCAGTCCAGCTAAAATCGGATCAAACCGGACCAGACCGACCCAGACCGCCAAAAACTGGGCCACAAACCTGTTTTGACCGGTTCAAACCTATTCCAGACCGGCTCGAAACCGTATTGACCGACCTGAGCCGGTTTTCACCAGCTCAAACCAGACCTGACCGGCTCAAACCAGACCACACCGGCTAAAACCGGTTTTGACCAGCTCAAAGCGGTTTTGACCGGATCAAACCGGACCCGACCGGCCCAGACCAGCTGAAACCGGATCAAACCAGACCAGACCGGCCCAAACCGCCTAAAACCGGGCCACAAGCCGGTTTTGACCGGCTGAAATCCCACCAGACCGGCTCGAACCTGTTTTAAGGGGTTCAAACCAGACCAGACCGGCTCAAACCGATTTTGTCTTCCTCAAACCACACCAGACCGGCTGAAACCGGTTTTGGCAGGCTAAAACCGGTTTTGACCGGATGAGACCGGATCAAACCGAATCAGACCGGCCCAGACCGGGTAAAATCGGATCAAAACGGAGCAGACCGGCCCAGACCGCCTAAAACTGGGCCACAAACCGGTTTTGACTGGTTCAAACCAGACAAGATCGGCTCAAACCAGACCAGACCAGCTCAAACCGGTTTTGACCGGCTCAAACCAGACCAGACCGGTTCAATCCTGTTTTGACCGGCTCAAACCGGTTTTGAACGGCTCGAACCGGTTTTGACTGGCTCAAACCGGTTTTGACCGGCTCAAAAGGGTCCAGCCCTGCTCACACCAGACCAGACCGACTCAAACCGGTTTTCACCGGCTCAAACCGGTTTTGACCTGCTCAAACCACACCAGACCGGCTGAAACGGTTTTGAACGGCTGAAACCGGTATTGACCTGATTAGACCGGATAAAACCGGACCAGAACGGTTCAGACAGGTTCGAATAGGTTTTTACTGGCTTCAAAGAGAACAAACCGGCTCAAACCGGTTTTGACTGGCTCGAACCGCTTTTGACCGGCTCAAAGTAGACCACACCAGCTCAAACCAGACCAGACGGCTCAAACCGGTTTTTACCTACTCAAAAAACACCAGACCGGCTGAAACCGGTTTTGACCGGCTTAAACGGGTTTTGACCAGATGAAACCGGCTCAAACCAAATCAGACCGGCCCAGACCGTCTAAAATCGGATGAAACCACATCAGACCGGCCCAGACCGCTTAAAACTGGGCCACAAAATGGTTTTGACCGGTTCAAACCAGACCAGACCAGCTCAAACCAGAACAGACCAGCTCAAACCGATTTTGACCGGCTCCAAACCGGTTTTGACCGCCTCAAACCAGACCAGACCGGTTCAATCCGGTTTTGACCGACTCAAACCGGTTTTGAACGACTCGAACCGGTTTAGACCGACTCAAACCAGACCAGACCGGTTCAAACCGGTTTTGACTGGCTCAATCCCGTTTTGACCGGCTCAAACCCGTTTTGACCGGCTGAAACCACTACAGACTGGCTAAAACCGGTTTTCACCGACTCAAACCGGTTTTGAACTGATTAGACCGGATCAAACCGGACCAGACCGGATCAGACAGGCTCGAATCGGTTTTGACTGGCTTCAACCAGACCAAACCGGCTCAAACCAGTTTTGACCGGCTCAAACCAGAACAGACCAGCTCAAACCAGACCAGACAGGCTCAAACCGGTTTTGACCGGCTCAAACCGGTTTTGACCTGCTCAAACCACACCAGACCGGCAGAAACCTGTTTTGACCGGATGAGACCGGATCAAACTGAATCAGACCGGCCCACACCAGCTAAAATCAGATCAAACCGTACCACACCGGCCCAGACCACGTAAAACTGGGCCACAAACCGGTTTTGACCGGTTCAAACCAGACCACACCGACTCAAACCGGTTTAGACTGGCTCAAACCGGTTTTGACCGGCTCAAACCAGAACAGACTGGCTCAAACCGGATCAAACCCGACCAGACCGCCCCAGACCAGCTAACACCGGGCCAGACAGGCTCAAACCGGTTTTGACCTGCTCAAGCCAGACCAGACGCGTTCAAACTGGTTTTGACTGTTTCAATCCGGTTTTGACCGGCTCAAACCGGTGTTGACCTACTCAAACCACTCCGGACCGGCTAAAACCGGTTTTCACCGGCTCAAACCTGTTTTGACCTGATTAGACCGGATCAATCCGACCAGACCAGCTCAGACAGGCTCGAATCGGTTTTGAATGGCTTCAACCAGAACAAACCGGCTCAAACAAGTTTTGACCGGCTCGAACCGGTTTTGACCGGAGGAGAGCGGATCAAACCGAATCAGACTGGCTCAGCCCAGCTAAAATCGGATCAAACCGCACCAAACAGCTCTAGATTGCTTAAAAGTGGGCCACAAACCGGTTTTGACTGGTTCAAACCAGACCAGACCTGCTCAAACAGGACCAGACCGGCCCAGACCGCCTACAACAGGGCCACAAACCGGTTTTGACCGGTTCAAACCAGACAACACCAGCTCAAATCGGTTTTGACCGGATGACACCGGATCAAACCGTACCAGACCGGTTCACACCGGATCAAAGCGGACCAGACAGGCCCAGACGGTCTGAAACCGCATCAAACCGAACCAGACCGGCGCAGACTCGCTAAAACCGGTTTTGACCGGCTCAAACCAGTCCAGACCGGTTCAAACCGGTTTTGACTGGCTCAATCCGGTTTTGACCGGCTCAAACCGGTTTTGACAGGCTCAAACCACTCCAGACCGGCTAAAACCGATTTTCACCGGCTCAAACCGGTCTTGATCTGATTAGACCGGATGAAACCGGACCAGACCGACTCAGACAGGCTCGAATCGGTTTTGACTGGCTTCAACCAGACCAAACCGGCTCATACCGGTTTTGACCGGCTCAAACCAGACCAGAACGGCTCAAACCAGACCAGACCGGCTCAAACCGGTTTTGACCTGCTAAAACCACACCAGACAGGCTGAAACCGGTTTTGACCGGCTAAAACCGGTTTTGACTGGATGAGACCGGATCAAACCGAATCAGATTGGCCCAGACAGGCTAAAATCGGATCAAACCGGGCTCGACCGGCCGAGACCAGCTGAAACCGGATCAATCCAGACCAGACCGTCCCAGACCGCCGAAAACTGGGCCACAAACCGGTTTAGACCGGTTCAAAACGGACCAGACCGGCTCAAACCGGTTTTTACCGGATGGCACCGAATCATACCGGACCAGACAGCTCACACCGGATCAAAGCATACCAGACAGGCCCCGACCGGCTGAAACGGGATCACACCGGACCAGATCGGCCCAGACAGGCTAAAACTGAGCCAGAACGGCTCAAACCAGACCAGACCAGCTCAAACCGGTTTTGACCTCCTCAAACCAGACAGACCGGTTCAATTCGGTATTGACCGGCTCAAACCGGTTTTGAATGGCTCGAACCGGTTTTACCAGCTCAAATCGGTTTTGACCGGCTCAAACCAGTCCAGACAGGCTCAAACAAGACCAGAGCAGCTCAAACCGGTTTTGACCTGCTCAAACCACACCAGACCTGCTGAAACCAGTTTTGACCGGCTAAATCGGTGTTGACCGGATGAGACCGAATGAAAGCGAATCAGACCAGCCCAGATCGGCTAAAATCGGATTAAATAGGACAGAACCGGCCCAGACAACCAAAAACTGGGCCACAAACCGGTTTTGACCCGCTCAAACCAGGCCAGACCGGCTCAAACCGGTTTTGACTGACCTGAGCCGGTTTTGAACAACTCAAATGAGATCAGACCGGCTAAAACCTTTTTTGACTGGCTCAAAGCGGTTCTGACCGTCTCAAACCAGACCAGACCCGCTCAAACCGGTTTTGACCGTCCTGAGCCGGTTTTGACCGGCTCAAACCAGACCAGACCGGCTCAAACCTATTTTGACCGGCTCAAAGCGGTTTTGACCGGATCAAACCTGACTCGACCGGCCCAGACCAGCTGAAACCGGATCAAACCAGACCAGACTGGCCTAGACCGACTAAAACTGGGCCACAAACCGGTTTTGACCGGTTCAAACCGGACCAGACCGGTTCAAACCGATTTTGACTGGCTCATGACACCCGATCAAAACGGGCCAGACCGGCTCAAACCAGTTTTGACTGGCTCAAACCAGAACAGTCCGGTTAAATCCGGTTTGGACCGGGTCAAAGAGTTTCTGAATGGCTCGAACCGGTTTTGAACAGCTCAAACCGGTTTTAAGCGGCTCAAACAAGTCCAGAGCAGCTCAAAACACGCCAGACCGGATCAAACCGGTTTTGACCGGCTCAAATCGGTTTTGCCCGGATCAAACCGGACTCGACCGGCCCAGACCAGCTGAAACCAGATCAAACCGGACCCGACCGGCCCAGACCGCCTAAAACTGGGCCACAAACCGCATTTGACCGGTTCAAACCGGACCAGACCGGCTCAAACCGGTGTTGACCGGATGACACCGGATCAAACCGGACCAGACTGGCTCACACCGGAACAAAGCGTACCAGACAGGCCCAGACCGGCTGAAATCGGATCAAACCGGACCAGACCGGCCCAGACCGGCTAAAACGGGCCAGAACGGCTCAGACCGGTTTTGACCGGCTCAAACCAGACCAGACCGGTTCAAACCGGTTTTGACAGGCTCAAACAGGTTTTGACCGGCTCAAACCAGACCAGACCGGTTCAAACCGGTTTTGACTGGCTCAATCCTGTTTTTTCCGGCTCAAACTGGTTTTGACCAGCTCAAACCACTCCTGACTGTCTAAAACCGGTTTTCACCGGCTCAAACCGGTGTTGACCTGATTACACCGGATGAAACCGGAACAGACCGGCTCAGACAGTCTCGAATCGGTTTTGACTGGCTTCAACCAGACCAAACCGGCTCAAACCGGTTTTGACCGGCTCGAAGCGGTTTTGACCGGCTCAAACCAGACCAGAGCGGCTAAAACCAGACGAGACCGGCTCAAACCGGTTTTGCCCTGCTCAAACCACACCAGAGCGGCTGAAACCGGTTTTGACAGGCTAAAACCGGTTTTGACCGGATGAGACAAGAACAAACCGAATCAAACCGGCCCAGACCGGCTAAAATCCGATCAAACCGTAGCAGACCGGTCCAGACCGCCTAAAACTGGGCCACAATCCTGTTTTGACCGGTTCAAACCAGACCATACCGGCTCAAAACGGTTTTTACTGACCTGAGCCGATTTTAACTGGCTCAAACTAGACCAGACCGGCTCAATCCAGACCAGACCGGCTCAAACCAGTTTTGACCGGCTCAAACCAAACCAGACCGGTCAATCCGGTTTTGACTGGCTCAAAACAGTTTTGAACGGCTCGAACCGGTTTTGACCAGCTCAAATCGGTTTTGACCGGCTCAAACCAGTCCAGACTGGCTCAAACCAGACCAGACCGGCTAACACCGGTTTTGACCTGCTCAAACCACACCAGACCGGCTGAAACCGGTTTTTACTGGCTTAAACAGGTGTTGACCGGCTGAGACCGGATGAAAGCGAATCAGAACAGCCCAGACTGGGTAAAATGGGACAAAACCGGACAGAACCGGCCCAGACATACTAAAACTGGGCCACAAACCGGTTTTGACCCGTTCAAACCAGACCAGACCGGCTCAAACCGGATTTGACCGACCTGAGCCGGTTTTGACCAACTCAAACGAGACCAGACCGGATCAAACCGGTTTTGACCGGCTCAAAGCGGTTTTGACCGGATCAAACCGTACTCGACCGGCCCAGACCAGCTGAAACCGGATCAAACAGGACCAGACCGGCCAAGACCGCCTAAAACTGGGTCACAAACCGGTTTTCACCGGTTCAAACGAGACCAGACCAGCTCAAACCGGTTTTGACCGGATGACACCGGATCAAACCAGACCAGACCGGCTCACACCGGATCAAAGCGTACTAGACAGGCGCAGACCGGCTGAAACAGGATCAAACCAGACCAGACCGGCCCTGACCGGCTAAAACCGGGCCAGAATGGCTCAAACCGGTTTTGACCGGCTCAAACAAGGCCAGACCGGTTCAAACCGGTTTTGACTGGCTCAATCCGTTTTTCACCGGCTCCAACCGGTTTTGACCGGCTCAAACCACTCCAGACCGGCTAAAACAGGTTTTCACCGGCTAAAACCGGTTTTGACCTGATAGAACGGATGAAACTGTACCAGACCGGCCCAGACGGGCTAAAATCGGATCAAACTGGAGCAGACCGGACAAGACCGGCAAAAACTGGGCCATACACCGGTTTTGAACCGTTGAAACCAGACCAGACCGGCTCAAACCAGACCAGACCGGCTCAAACCGATTTTGACCAGCTCAAAGCGGTTTTGACCAGATCAAACCGGACTCGACCGGCCCAGACCAGCTGAAATCGTATCAAATCAGACCACACCGTCCCAGACCGCCTAAAACTGGGCCACAAACCGGTTTCGACCGGTTCAAACCGGACCAGACCGGCTCAAACTGGCTTTGACCGGATGACACTGGATCAAACCGGAACAGACCAGCTCACACCACATCAAAGCGTACCAGACAGGCCCAGACCAGCTGAAACCGGATCAAACCGGACCAGACCAGCCCAGACCGGTTTTGACCGGTTCAAACCACTCCAGACCGGCTAATACCGGTTTTCACCGGCTCAAACCGGTGTTGACCTGATTAGACCGGATCAAACCGGACCAGACCCGCTCAGACAGGCTCGAATCGGTTTTGACTGGCTTCAACCAGACCAAACCAGCTCAAACCGGTTTTGACCGGCTCGAACTGGTTTTGACTGGCTCAAACCAGACCAGACCAGCTCAAACCAGACCAGACCGGCTCAAATCGGTTTTGACCTGCTCAAACCACACCAGACCGGCTGAAACCGGTTTTGACCAGCTAAAATCCGTTTTGACCGGATGAGACCAGAACAAACCGAATCAGACCAGCCCATACCGGCTAAAATCGGATCAAACCGTAGCAGACCGGCCCAGACCGCCTAAAACTGGGCCACAAACCGGTTTTGACCGGTTCAAACCAGACCATACCAGCTCAAACCCGTGTTGACCGACCTGAGAAGGTTTTGACTGGCTCAAACCAGACCAGACCGGCTGAAACCAGACCACACCGGCTCAAACCGGTTTTGACAGGCTGAAACCGGTTTTGACCGGCTCAAACCAGGCCAGACCGGTTCAATCCGGTTTTCAACGGCTCAAACCGGTTTTGAACGGCTCGAACCAGGTTTGACCGGCTCAAATTGGATTTGGCCGGCTCAAACCAGTCCAGACCGGCTCAAACCAGACCAGACCGGCTCAAACCGGTTTGGCCCGGCTCAAACCGGTTTTGACCTGCTGAAACCACACCAGACCGGCTGAAACCGGTTTTGACCAGACGAGACCGTATGAAAGCGAATCAGACCGGCCCAGATTGGCTAAAATCGGATCAAACCGGACAGAACCGGCCCAGACCGCTTAAAACTGGGCCACAAACCAGACCAGAATGGCTCAAACCGGTTTTGACCGACCTGAGCCGGTTTTGACCAACTCAAACGAGACCAGACCGGCTCAAACCGGTTTTGACCGGCTCAAAGCGGTTTTGACCGGATGACACCCGATCAAACCGGACCAGACCGGCTCACACCAGATCAAACCGGACCAGACAGGCCCAGACCGGCTGAAACCAGGCCAAACCGGACTAGATCGGCCCAGACTGGCTAAAACCGGGCCAGACGGGCTCAAACCGGTTTTGACCGGCTCAAACCAGACCAGACCGGTTCAAACCGGAAACCGGTTGTGACTGGCTCAATCCGGTTTTGACCGGCTCAAACCGGTTTTGACCGGCTCAAACCACTCCAGACCGGCTAAAACCGGCTTTTACCGGCTCAAACCGGTGTTGAACTGATTAGAGTGGATCAAACCGGACCAGACCAACTCAGACAGGCTCGAATCGGTTTTGACTGGCTTCATCCAGACCAAACCAGCTCAAACCGGTTTTGACCGGCTCGAACCGGTTTTGACCGGCTCAAACCAGACCAGACTGGCTCCAACCAGACAAGACCGGCTCAAACCGGTTTTGACCTGCTGAAACAACATCAGACCGGCTCAAACCGGTTTTGACCAGCTCGAACCGGTTGTGACCGGATGAGACCGGATCAAACCGAATCAGACTGGCCCAGACCGTCTAAAATCGGATCAAACCGGACCAGACAGGCCCAGACCACCTAAAACTGGGCCACAAACCGGTTTTGACCGGTTTAAACCAGACCAGACCGGCTCAAACCAGACTAGCCCAGCGCAAACCAGTTTTGACCGGCTCAAAGCGGTTTTGAACAGCTCAAACCAGACCAGACCGGATCAATCAGTTTTTGACCGGCTCATACCATTTTTGAACGGCTCGAACCGGTTGTGACCGGCTCAAAGCGTTATTGACCGGCTCAAACAAGTCTAGATCGGCTCAAACCAGACCAGACCGTCTCAAACCGGTTTTGACCAGCTCAAACCGGTTTTGACCTGCTCAAACCACACCAAACCGGTTGAAACCGATTTTGAAAGGCTAAAACCGCTTTTGACCGGATGAGACCGGTTGAAAGCGAATCAGACCGGCCCAGACGGGCTAAAATGGGATCAAACCAGACCAGACCGGCCCTGACCGCCTAAAACTGGGCCACAAACCGGTTTTGACCCGTTCAAACCAGACCAAACTCGCTCAAACCGGTGTTCACCGTCCTGAGCCGGTTTTGACCGCCTCAAACCAGACCAGACTGGCTCAAATCAGACCAGGTCGGCTCAAACCGGTTTTGACTGGCTCAAAGCGGTTTTGAACGGATCAAACCGGACTCGACCGGCCCAGAGCAGCTGAAACCAGATCAAACCGGACCTGACCGGTCCAGACAACCTAAAACTGGCCCACAAACCGGTTTTGACCGGTTCAAACCAGATGAGACCGGCTCAAACCGGTTTTGACGAACGTGAGCTGGTTTTGACCGGCTCAAACCAGATCAGACCGGCTCAAACCAGACCCGACTGTCTCAAACCGGTTTTGACCGGATGACACCCGATCAAACCGGATCAGACCGGCTCACACCAGATCAAACCGGACCAGACAGGCCCAGACCGGCGGAAACCAGGCCAAACCGGACCAGACCGGCCCAGACCGGCTAAAACTGGGCCAGACGGGATCAAACCGGTTTTGACCGGCTCAAACCAGTCCAGACCGGTTCTAACCGGAAACCGGTTTTGACTGGCTCAATCTGATTTTGACCAGCTCAAACCGGTTGTGACCAGCTCAAACCACTCCAGACCGGCTAAAACCGGTTTTTACCGGCTTAAACCGGTGTTGACCTGATTAGACCGGATTAAACCGGACCAGACCGACTCAGACAGGCTCGAATCTGTTTTGACTGGCTTCAACCAGACCAAACCGGCTCAAACCGGTTTTGACCGACTCGAACCGGTATGACCGGCTCATACAAGACCAGACTGGCTCCAACCAGACCAGACCGGCTCAAACTGGTTTTGACCTGCTGAAACAACATCAGATCGGCTGAAACCGGTTTTGACGGGCTGAAACCGGTTTTGACCGGATGAGACCGGATCAAAGCGAATCAGACCGGCCCAGACCGGCTAAAATCGGATCAAACCGGACCAGACCAGCCCAGACCGCCTAAAACTGGGCCACAAATCGGCTTTGACTGGTTCAAACCAGACCAGACCGGCTCAAACAGGCTTTGACCGACCTGAGACTGTTTTGACCGGCTCAAACCAGACCAGACCATCTCAAACCAGACCCGACCGGCTCAAACCGGTTTTGAATGGCTCAAACAGACCAGACCGGCTCAAACCAGATCAAACCGGAACCGACCGGCCCAGACCGCCTGAAACCGGGCCAAACCGACTCAAACCTATTTTGCCCTTCTCAAGCCAGACCAGACGGGGTCCAACCTGTTTTGACCGGCTCAAACCAGACCTGACCGGCTCAAACCGATTTTTAACGTATTAGACCGGATCAGACCGGACCAGACCTTCTCAAACCGTATCACACCGGACCAGACCAGCACAAACCGGCTCAAACCAGCTCAAACCGGACGAGACTGTCCCAGACAGGCTAAAACCGGGCCAAAGGGGCTCAAACCGATTTTGACGGGCTCAAACCAGACCAGACAGGTTCAAACCGGTTTTGACTGGCTCAAACCGGTTTTGACTGGCTCAAACCACTCCAGACCGTCTGAAACCAGTTTTCACCGGCTGAAACCGGTTTTGAGCTGATTAGACCGGATCAAACCGGACCAGACCAGCTCAAGCAGGCTCGAATCGGTTTTGACTGGCTTCAACCAGACCAAACCGGCTCAAACCGGTTTTGACCGGCTCGAACCGGTTTTGACCGGATGAGACGAGATCAAACCGAATCAGACTGGCCCAGACCGGCTAAAATCGGATCAAACCGGACCAGACAGGCCAAACCACCTAAAACTGGGCCACAAACCGGTTTTCACCGGTTCAAACCAGACCAGACGGTCTCAAACCAGACCAGACCAGCGCAAACTGGTTTTGACCGGCTCAAACCGGTTTTGACCAGCTCAAACCGTTATTGACCGGCTCAAACAAGTCCAGACCGGCTCAAAGCAGACCAGACCGGCTCAAACCGGTTTGGACCTGCTCAAACGACACCGGACCGGTTGAAACCGATTTTGACCGGCTAAAACCGGTTTTGACTGCATGAGACCAGTTGAAAGCGAATCAGACCGGCCCAGACCGGCTAAAATCGGATCAAACCGGACCAGACCGGCCCTGACCGCCTAAAACTGGGCCACAAACCGGTTTTACCCGTTCAAACCAGACCAGACCGGCTGAAACCGGTTTTGACCGTCCTGAGCCGCTTTTGACCGGCCCAAACCAGACCAGATCGGCTCAAACCGGTTTTGACCGGCTCAAAGCGGTTTTGAACGGATCAAACCAGACTCGACCGGCCCAGAGCAGCTGAAACCAGATCAAACCGTACCAGAACGGCCCTGACCGCCTAAAACTGGGCCACAAACCGGTTTTGACCGGTTCAAACCGGACGAGACCGGCTCAAACCAGACCAGAGAGGCTCAAACCGGTTTTGACGGGCTCAAATCAGACCAGACCGGCTCAAACCGGATCAAACCAGAACAGACCGGGGCCGACCGCCTAAAACCGGGCCAAACTGGCTCAAACCTATTTTGACCGGGTCAAGCCAGACCAGACGGTGTCCAACCTGTTTTGACCGGCTCAAACTATACTTGACCGGCTCAAAGCGGTGTTGACCGTATTAGACCGGATCAAACCGGACCAGACCTTCTCAAATCGGATCATACCGGACCAGACCAGCACACCGGATCAAACCGGCTCAAACCGAACCAGACAGTCCCAGCCAGGCTAAAACCAGGACAAACCGGCTCAAACCGGTTTTGACCGGCTCAAACCAGACCAGACCGGTTCATACCGGTTTTGACTGGCTCAATCCGTTTTTCACCGACTCAAACCGGTTTTGACCAGCTCAAACCACTCCACAGCGTCTAAAACCGGTTTACACCAGCAGAAACCGGTTTTGACCTGATTAGACAGGATCAAACCGGACGTGACCAGCTCAGACAGGCTCGAATCGGTTGTGACTGGCTTCAACCAGACCAAACCGGCTCAAACCGGTTTTGACCGGCTCAAACCAGACCACACTGGCTCACACCAGACCAGACCGGCTCAAACCGGTTTTGACCAGCTCAAAGCGGTTTTGACCGGATCAAACCAGACTCGACGGGCCCAGACCAGCTGAAACGTGATCAAACAGGACCAGACCGGCCCAGACCGCCTAAAACCGGACCACAAACTGGTTTTGACCGGCTTAAACCAGACCAGACCTGTTCAATCCTGTTTTGACTGGCTCGAACCGGTTTTGAACGGCTTGAACTGGTTGTGACCGGCTCAAACCTGTTTTGACCTGCTCAAACCACACCAGACCGGCTGAAACCGGTTTTGACCGGCTAAAACCGGTTTTGACCAGATGAGACCAGATCAACCGAATCAGACCGTCCCAGACCGGCTAAAATCAGATCATACCTGACCAGACGGGCCCAGACCGGCTAAAATCGGATCAAACCGGACCAGACCGGCCCAGACCGCCTAAAAATGGGCCATAAACCGGTTTTTAGCGGTTCAAACCAGACCAGACCGGCTCAAACCGGTTTTGAGCGTCCTGAGCCGGTTTTGACCGGCTCAAACCAGACCAGACCGGCTCAAACCAGACCAGACCGGCTCAAACCGAATTTGACCGGCTCAAAGCGGTTTTGACCGGATCAAACTGGACTCGAGCGGCCCAGACCAGCTGAAACAGGTTCAAACCACAGCAGACGGGCCCAGACCGCCTAAAACTGGGCCGCAAACCGGTTATGACTGGTTCAAAGCAGACCAGACCGGCTCAAACCGGTTTTGACCTCCTCAAACCACACCAGACCGGCTGAAAACTGTTTTGACTGGCTAAAACCGGTTTTGACCGGATGAGTCCGGATCAAACCGAATCAGACTGGCCTAGACTGGCTAAAATCGGATCAAACTGGAGCAGACCGGCACAGACCACGTAAAACTGGGCCACAAAACGATTTTGACAGGTTCAAACCAGACCAGACCAGCTCAAACCGGTTTTGACCGACCTGAGATTGTTTTGACTGGCTCAAACCAGACCAAACCGGTTCAATCCTGTTTTGACTGGCTCGAACCGGTTTTGAACGGCTTGAACCGGTTGTTACCGGCTCAAACCTGTTTTGACCTGCTCAAACCACACCAGAACGGCTGAAACCGGTTTTGACCGGCTAAACCCGGTTTTGACCAGATGAGACCGGATCAACTGAATCAGACCGTCCCAGACCGGCTAAAATCGGATCAAACCGGACGAGAGGGGCCCAGACCGGCTAAAATCGGATCAAACCGGACCAGACCGGCCCAGACCGCCTAAAACTGGGCCATTAACCGGTTTTTAGAGGTTCAAACCAGACCAGAACGGCTCAATCCGGTTTTGACCATGCTGAGCCGGTTTTGACCAGCTCAAACCAGACCAGACCGGCTCAAACCGAATTTGACCGGCTCAAAGCGGTTTTGACCGGATCAAACCGGACTCGACAGGCCCAGACCAGCTGAAACCGAATCAAACCAGAGCAGACCGGCCCAGACCGACTAAAACTGGGCCGCAAACCGGTTTTGACCGTTTCAAAAAAAACCAGACCGGCTCAAACCAGACCAGACCGGCTCAAACCGGTTTTGACCGGCTCAAACCACTCAAGACCGGCTAAAACCGGTTTTCACTGGCTCAAACCAGTGTTGACCTGATTAGACCGGATGAATCAGGACCAGACCGGCTCAGACAGGCTCGAATCGGTTTTGACTGGCTTCAACCAGACCAAACAGGCTCAAACCGGTTTTGACCGGCTCGAACCGGTTTTGACCGGCTCAAACCAGACCAAACCGTCTCAAACCAGACTAGACCTGAGACGGTTTTTACTGGCTCAAACGAGACCAGACCGGCTCAAACCAGACCAGACCGGCTCAAACCGGTTTTGACAGGCTCAAACCGGATAAAACTGGAACAGATCGGCCCAGACCGGCTAAAACCGGGCCAGACCGGCTCAAACCAGTTTTGAGCTGCTCAAACCCGACCAGACCGGTTCAAACCGGTTGTGACTGGCTGAATCCGGTTTTGACCGGCTCAAACCGGTTTTGACTGGCTCAAACCACTCCAGACCGTCTAAAACCGGTTTTCACCGGCTCAAAGCGGTTTTGACCTGATTAGACCGAACCAAAGAGGACCAGACCAGCTCAGAAACGCTTGAATCGGTTTTGACTGGCTTTAACCAGACCAAACTGGCTCAAACCGGTTATCACCGGCTCGATACGGTTTTGACCAGCTAAAAGCAGACCAGACCGGCTCAAACCAGACCAGACCGGCTCAAACCGGTTTTCACCGGCTCAAACCTCACCAGACCGGCTCAAACCGGTTTTGACTGGCTAAAACCTGTTTCGACCGGATGAGACCGGACCAAACCGAATCAGATCAGCCCAGACCAGTTAACATCGGATCAAAGCAGAAGAGACCGGCCCAGACCGCCTAAAACTGGGCAAAAAACCGGTTTTGACCGGTTCAAACCAGACCAGACCGGCTCAAACCAGTTTTGACCGACCTGAGCCGGTTTTGACCAGCTCAAACCAGACCAGACCGGCTCAAAAAAGACTAGACCGGCTCAAACCGGTTTTCACCGGCTCAAAGCGGTTTTGACCGCATGAAACCGGACCCGACCGGCCCAGAACAGCTGAAACCGGTCAAACCGGACTAGACCAGCCCAGAACGGCTAAAACTGGGCCACAACCGGTTTTGACCGGCTCAAACTAGACCAGACTGGCTCAAACCGGTTTGAACCGCCTTAGCCGGTTTTGACTGGCTCAAACCAGGCCAGACCGGCTCAAACCGGACCAGACCGGCTCAAACTGGTTTTGACCAGAGGACACCAGATCAAACCAGACCTGACAGGCCCAGACCGGCTGAAACCAGACCAAACCGGATCAGACCGGCCCAGACCGGCAAAATCCGGACCAGACCGGCTCAAACCGGTTTTGACCGGCTCAAACAAGACCAGACCGATTCAAACCGGTTTTGACTGCCTCAGTCCGGTTTTGACCAGCTCAAACCGGTTTTGACCGGCTCAAAACACTACAGACTGGCTAAAACCGGTTTTCACCGGCTCAAACCGGTTTTGACCTGATTAGAACGGATCAAACCGGACCAGACCGGCTCAGACAGGCTCGAAACGGTTTTGACTGCCTTCAACCAGACCAAACCGGCTCTCACCGGTTTGGACCGGCTCAAACCAGAGAAGACCGGCTCAAACCCGAACAGACCGTCTCAAACCGGTTTTGACCGGCTCAAACCAGACCAGACTGGTTCAATGCGGTTTTGACTGGCTTGAACCGGTTTTGAACGGCTCGAACTGGTTGTGACCGGCTCAAACCACACCAGACCGTCTAAAACCGGTTTTCACTGGCTCAAACCGGTGTTGACCTGATTTGACCGGATGAAATCAGACCAGACCGCCTCAGACAGGCTCGAATCGGTTTTGACTGGCTTCAACCAGACCAAACCGGCTCACCAGGTTTGACCGGCGGGAACCGGTTATGACAGGCTCAAACCAGACCAGACCAGCTCAAACCAGACCAGTCCTGCTCAAACTCGTTTTGACCTGCTCAAACCACACCAGAGCGGTTGAAACCGGTTTTGACCGGATGAGACCGGAACAAACCGAAACAGACCGGCCCAGACCGGCTAAAATCGGATCAAACAGTAGCAGACCGGCCACGACCGCCTAAAACTGGGCCACAAACCGGTTTTGACTTGTTCAAACCAGACCATACGGGCTCAAACCGGATTTGACCGACCTGAGACGGTTTTGAACGGCTCAAACCAGACCAGACCGGCTCCAACCAGACGAGACCGGCTCAAACCGATTTTGACCGGCTCAAACCAGACCAGACCGGTTCAATCCGGTTTTGACCGGCTCAAACCGGTTTTGAACGGCTCAAACCGGTTTTGACCGGCTAAAATCTGTTTTGACTGGCTCAAACCAGTCCAGACCGGCTCAAACCAGACCAGACCGGCTCAAACCAGCCCAGATTGGCTAAAATCGGTTTTCACCGTCTCAAACCGATTTTGACCTGCTCAAACCACACCAGACCGGCTGAAACCGGTGTTGACCAGCTAAAACCTGTTTTGACCGGATGAGACCAGATTAAACTGAATCAGACCGGCCCTGACCGGCTAAAATGGGATCAAACCGGACCAGACCGGACCAGACCGCCTAAAACTGGGCCACAAACCGGTTTTGACTGGTTAAAACCGGACCAGACTGGCTCAAACCGGTTTTGATTCACTCAATCCGGTTTTGACCGGCTCAAACCACACCAGACCGGCTGAAACCGGTTTTGACCGGTTAAAACCGGGTTTCACCGGATGAGACCGGAACAAACCGAATCAGACAGGCCCAGACCGGCTAAAATCGGATCAAACCGTAGCAGACCAGCCCAGACCACCTAAAACTGGGCCACAAACCGGTTTTGACCGGTTCAAACCAGACCAGACCGGCTCAAACCGGCTTTGACCGACCTGAGACGGTTTTGACCGGCTCAAACCAGACCAGACCGGCTCAAATCAGACCAGACCGGTTCAATCCGGTTTTGACCCGCTCAAACTGGTTTTGAACAGCTCTAACCGGTTTTGACCGGCTCAAATCGGTTTTGACCGGCTCAAACCAGTCCAGACTGGCTCAAACCAGACCAGACCGGCTCAAATCGGTTTTGACCGGTTCAAAGCAGACCAGACCAGCTCAAACCAGACCAGACCAGCTCAAACCGGTTTTGACCTGCTCAAAGCACACCAGACCGGCTGAAACCGGTTTTGACCGGCTAAAACCGGTTTTGACCGGATGAGACCGGATCAAACCAAATCAGACCAGCCCAGACCGACTTAAATCGGATCGAACTGGAGCAGACCGGCCCAGACCGCATAAAACTGGGCCACAGACCGGTTTTGAGCGGTTCAAACCAGACTAGACGGGCTCAAACCGGTTTTAACCGACCTGAGACGGTTTTGACCGGCTAAAGCCATACCAGACCGGCTCAAACCAGACCAGACCGGCCCAAACCGGTTTTGACCGGCTCAAACCAGATCAAACTGGAACAGAGCGGCCCAGACTGGCTAAAACCGGGCCAGACCGCCTCAAACCAGTTTTGAGCTGCTCAAACCAGACCAGACCGGTTCAAACCTGTTTTCACTGGCTGAATCCGGTTTTGACCGACTCAAACCGGTTTTGAACGGCTCAAACCACTCCAGACCGTCTAAAACCGGTTTTCACCGGCTCAAAGCGGTTTTGACTAGATTGGACCGAATCAAACAGGACCAGACCAGCTCAGAAACGCTCGAATCGGTTTTGACTGGCTTTAACGAGACCAAACCGGCTCAAACCGGTTTTTCCCGGCTCGATACAGTTTTGACCAGCTCAAACCAGACCAGACCGGCTCAAACCAGACTAGACCGGCTCAAACCGGTTTTCACCGGCTCAAACCTCACCAGACCGGCTCAAACCGGTTTTGACCGGCTAAAACCGGTTTTGACCGGATGAGACCGGACCAAACCGAATCAGTCCTGCCAAGACCGGTTAATATCGGATCAAAGTGGAAGAGACCGGCCCAGACCGCTTAAAACTGGGCAAAAAACCGGTTTTGACTGGTTCAAACCAGACCAGACCGGCTCAAACCAGTTTTGACCGACCTGAGCCGGTTTTGACCAGCTCAAACCAGACCAGACCGGCTCAAACCAGACTAGACCGGCTCAAACCGGTTTTCACCGGCTCAAAGCGGTTTTGACCGCATGAAACCGGACCTGACCGGCCCAGAACAGCTGAAACCGGTCAAACCGGACTAGACCGGCCCAGAACGGCTAAAACTGGGCCACAACCGGTTTTGACCGGCTCAAACCAGACCTGACCGGCTCAAACCGGTTTTGACCAGCCTGAGTCGGTTTTGACTGGCTCAAACCAGACCAGACCGGCTCAAACCGGACCAGACCGGCTCAAACCGGTTTTGACCAGATGACACCAGATCAAACCAGACCTGACAGGCCCAGACCGGCTGAAACCAGACCAAACCGGATCAGACCGGCCCAGACCGGCAAAATCCGGACCAGACCGGCTCAAACCGGTTTTGACCAGCTCAAACCAGACCGGACCGTTTCAAACCGGTTTTGACTGCCTCAGTCCGGTTTTGACCAGCTCAAACCGGTTTTGACTGGCTCAAAACACTCCAGACCGGCTGAAACTGGTTTTCACCGGCTCAAACCGGTTTTGACCTGATTAGACCAGATCAAACCGGACCAGACCGGCTCAGACAGGCTCGAATCGGTATTGACTGGCTTCAACCAGACCAAACCGGCTCTCACCAGTTTTGACTGGCTCAAACCAGAGCAGACCGGCTCAAACCAGACCAGACCGGCTCAAATCAGTTTTGACCGGCTCAAAGTGGTTTTGACCGGATCAAACCGGACTCGACCGTCCCAGACCAGGTGAAACCCGATCAAACCAGACCAGACTGGCCCAGACAGGCTAAAACCGGGCCACAAACCGGTTTTGACCGGCTCAAAGCAGACCAGAACGGCTCAAACCTGTTTTGACCGGCTCAAACCACAGCAGACCGGCTGAAACCGGTTTTGACCGGATAAAACTGGTTTTGACCAGATGAGACCGGATCAAACCGAATCAGACTGGCCCTGACAGGCTAAAATCGCATCAAACCGGAAAAAACCGGCCCAGACTGCCTAAAACTGGGCCACAAACCGGTTTTGACCGGTTCAAACCAGACCAGACCTGCTCAAACCGGTGTTCACCGCCCTGAGCCGCTTTTGATGGGCTCAAACCAGACTAGACCGGCTCAATCCAGACAAGACTGGCTCAAACCGGCTTGGACCGGCTCAAAGCGGTTTTGCCTGGATCAAACCGGACCCGACCGGCCCAGACCAGCTGAAACCGGATCAAAACAGACCCGACCGGCCCAGATCGGCTAAAACCGGGCCAAAAACTTGTTTTGACCGGCTCAAACCAGACCAGACCGGCTGAAACCGGTTTAGACCGGCTCGAACCGGTTTTGACCGGCACAAACCAGACCAGACCGGCTCAAACCAGACTAGACCGGCTCAAACCGGTTTT
This sequence comes from Miopithecus talapoin, assembly GCA_028551445.1. Classification (NCBI taxonomy): domain Eukaryota; kingdom Metazoa; phylum Chordata; class Mammalia; order Primates; family Cercopithecidae; genus Miopithecus; species Miopithecus talapoin. The sequence goes on from JAPYXX010000035.1 coordinate 19,111, forward strand.
GACCTGCTCAAACCACACCAGACCAGCTGAAACAGGTTTTGACCGGCTAAAAGGGGTTTTGACCGGATGAGACCGGATCAAACCGGAGCCGACCGGCCCAGACCGCCTAAAACTGGGACACAAACCGGTTTTGACCGGTTCAATCCAGACTAGACCGGCTCAAACCGGTTTTGACCGACCTGAGACGGTTTTGACCTGCTCAAACCAGACCAGACCGGCTCAAACCAGACCAGACCGGCTCAAACCGGTTTTGACCGACTCAAATCAGACCAGACCACCTCAAACCGGATCAAACCGGAACAGACCGGAACAGACGGCCTAAAACCGGGCAAACCGGCTCAAACCTATTTTGACCAGCTGAAACCAGACCAGACGGGGTCCAACCTGTTTTGACCAGCTCAAACTATACTTGAGCAGCTAAAACCGGTTTTGACCGTATTAGACGGGATCAAACCGGACCAAACCTTCTGAAACCGGATCAAACCGGCTCAAACCGAAACAGACAGTCCCAGACAGGCTAAAACCGGGACAAACATACTCATACCGGTTTTGAACGGCTCAAACCAGACCAGACCGGTTCAAACCGGTTTTGACTGGCTCAATCCGGTTTTGAACGGCTCAAACCGGTTTTGACCGGCTCAAACTACTCCAGACCGTCTAAAACCGGTTTTCACCGGCAGTAACCGGTTTTGACCTGATTAGACCGGATGAAACCGGACCAGACCAGCTCAGACAGGCTGGAATCGGTTGTGACTGGCTTCAACCAGACCAAACCGGCTCAAACCGGTTTTGACCAGTTCGAACCGGTTTTGACCTGATGAGACCTGATCAAACCGAATTAGACCGGCCCAGACCTGCAAAAATCGGATCAAACCCGACCAGACTGGCCCAGACGGCCTAAAACTTGGCCACAAACTGGTTTTGAACGTTTCAAGCCAGACCAGACTGGGTTAAACCAGACCAGACCGGCTCAAACCGGTTTTGACAGGCTCAAAACGGTTTTGACCGGCTCACCAGACCAGACAGGTTCAATCCGGTTTAGACCGGATCAAACCGGTTTTGAATGGCTCGAACCGGTTTTGACAGGCTCAAACCGGTTTTGACCGGCTCAAACCAGACCAGACCGGCTCAAACCGCACCAGAATGGCTCAAACCGGTTTTGACTGGCTCAAACCGGACCAGAACGGTTCAATCCGGTTTTAAACGGCTCAAATCGGATTTGAACGGCTCGAACTGGTTTTGACCGGCTCCAACCGGTTTTTCCGGCTCAAACCGGTCCAGAACTGCTCACACCAGACCAGACTGGCTCAAACCGGTTTTGACCGGCTCAAACCGGTTTTGACCTGCTCAAACCACAACAGACCGGCTGAAATAGGTTTTTACCAGCTAAAACATGTTTTGACTGGATGAGACCGGATCAAACCGAATCAGACTGGACCAGACCGACGAAAATCGGATGAATCTGGACCAGACCCGCCTAGACCGCCTAAAACTGGGCCACAAAACGGTTTTGACCGGTTCAAACCGGATCAGACCGGCTCCAACCGGTTTTGATTGCCTCAATCCGGTTTGAACTGGATCAAACCGGTTTTGACCGGCTCAAACCACTCCAGACCGACTGAAACCGGTTTTCACCAGCTCAAACCGGTTTTGACCTGATTAGACCGGATGAAACCGGACCAGACTGGCTCAGACAGGCTCAAATCGGTTTTGACTGGCTTCAACCAGACCAAACCGACTCAAACCGGTTTTGAGCGGCTCGAACCGGTTTTGACAGGCTCAAACCAGACCAGACCGGCTCAAACCGGTTTTGACCTGCTCAAACCACACCAGACTGACTGAAACCTGTTTTGACTGGCTAAAACCGGTTTTGACCAGATGAGTCCGGATCAAACCGAATCAGACTGGCCCAGACTGGCTAAAATCGGATCAAACTGGAGCAGACTGGCCCAGACCGCCTAAAACTGGGCCACAAAACGATTTTGACAGGTTCAAACCAGACCAGACCGGCTCAAACCGGTTTTGACAGACCTGAGATTGTTTTGACCGGCTCAAACCAGACCAGACCGGTTCAATCCTGTTTTGACTGGCTCGAACCGGTTTTGAACGGCTCGAACCGGTTGTGACCGGCTCAAACCTGTTTTGACCTGCTCAAACCACACCAGACCGGCTGAAACCGGTTTTGACCGGCTAAAACCGGTTTTGACCAGATGAGACCGGATCATCCGAATTAGACCGTCCCAGACTGGCTAAAATCGGATCAAACCGGACCAGACCGGCCCTGACCGCCTAAAACTGGGCCACAAACCGGTTTTGACCCGTTCAAACCAGACCAGACCGGCTGAAACCGGACCAGATCAGCTCAAACCGGTTTTGAGCGGCTCAAAGCCGTTTTGACCGGATCAAACCGGACTCGACCAGCCCAGAGCAGCTGAAACCAGATCAAACCAGACCAGACTGGCTCAAACCAGTTTTGACCGGATGACACCCGATCAAACCATACCAAACCGGCTGAAACCGGTTTTCACCTGCTCAAACCACACCAGACCGGCTGAAACCGGTTTTGACCAGCTAAAACCGGTTTTGA
>JAPYXX010000035.1:22197-38842 GCA_028551445.1 Miopithecus talapoin
CGGCTCAAACCGGTTTTGACTTGGTAGAACCACACCAGACCGGCTGAAAGCGGTTTTGACCGGCTAAAACCGGTTTTGACCGGAGGAGACCGGATCAAACCGAATCAGACCGGCCCTGACCGGCTAAAATCGGATCAAACCGGACCAGACCGGCCCAGACCAGCTAAAACCGGGCCAGACCGGCTCAAACCGGTTTTGACCAGCTCAAATCAGACCAGACCGGTTCAAACCGGTTTTGACTGTCTCAATCCGGTTTTGACCGGCTCAAACCGGTTTTCACCGGCTCAAACCAGACCAGACCGGCTCAAACCGGTATGGACCGGCTCAGAGCAATTTTGCCCGGATCAAACCGTACTCGACCGGCACAGACCAGCTGAAAACGGATCAAACCGGACCAGACCGGCCCAGACCGCCTAAAACTGGGCCACAAACCGGTTTTGACCCGTTCAAACCGGACCAGACCGGCTCATACCGGTTTTGACCGGATGACACCGGATCAAACCTGACCAGACCGGCTCACACCGGATCAAAGCGGACCAAACACCCCAGACCAGCTGAAACAGAATCAAACCGGACCAGACCAGCCCAGACCGGCTAAAACTGGGGCAGACCGGCTCAAACCGTTTTTGACCGGCTCAAATCACACCAGAGCGGTTCAAACCGGTTTTGACTGGCTCAATCCGGTTTTGACCGGCTGAAACCGGTTTTGACCGGCTCAAACAAGTCCAGACCGGCTCAAACCAGATCAGACCGGCTCAAACCGGTTTTGACAGGTTCAAACCGGTTTTCACCTGCTCAAACCACACCAGACCGGCTGAAACCGGTTTTGACCGACCTGAGATTTTTTGACTGTCTTCAACCAGACCAAACAGGCTCAAACCGGTTTTGACTGGCTCAAATCAGACCAGACTGGCTCAAATCGGTTTTTACCTGCTCAAACCACACCAAACCGGCTGAAACCGATTTTGACCGGATGAGACCGAATCAAACCGAATCAGACCGGCCCAGACCGGCTAAAATGGCATCATACCGGAGCAGACCGGCCCAGACCGCCTAAAACTAGGCCGCAAACCGGTTTTGACCGGTTCAAACCAGACCAGACCAGCTCAAACCGGTTTTGACCGGCTCAAACCAGACCAGACCGGCTCAAACCGGATCAAACCGAACCAGACCGGACCACACCAGCTAAAACTGGGCCAGACCAGCTCAAACCGGTTTTGACCTGTTCAAACCAGACCAGACCGGTTCAAAACGGTTTTGACAGGCTCAATCCGGTTTGGACCGGTTCAAAACGGTTTTTACCAGCTCAAACCACTCCATACCGTCTAAAACCGGTTTTCACCTGCTCAAACCGGATTTGACCTGATTAGACCGGATCAAACCGGACCAGACCATCTCAGACAGGCACCAATCGGTTTTCACTGGCTTTAACCAGACCAAACCGGCTCAAACCGGTTTTCACCGGCTCGATACGGTTTTGACCGGCTCAAACCAGACCAGACCGGCTCAAACCGGTTTTGACCTGCTCAAACCACACCAGACCGGCTGAAACCGGTTTTGACCGGATCAAACCGAATCAGACTGGCCCAGACCGTTTAAAATCAGATCAAACATGACCAGACCGGCCCAAACCACCTAAACCTGGGCCACAAACAGGTTTTGACCGGTTCAAACGATACCAGACTGGCTCAAACCAGTTTTGACCGACCTGAGCCGGTTTTGGCCGGCTCAAACCATACCATTCCGGCTCAAACCAGACTACACCCTCTCAAACCGGTTTTGACCAGATGACACCCGATCAAACCGTACCAGACCGGCTCACACCAGATTAAACCGGACCAGACTGACTCAGACAGGCTCGAATCGGTTTTGACTGGATTCAACCAGACCAAACTGGCTCAAACCGGTTTTGACCAGCTCGAACCATTCTTGACCGGATGAGACCGGATCAAACCGAATCAGACTGGCCCAGACCGGCTAAAATCGGATCAAACCGGACAAGACATGCCCAGACCACCTAAAACTGGGTCACAAACCGGTTTTGACCGGTTCAAACCAGACCAGACGGGCTCAAACCACAGCAGATCAGCGCAAAGCGGTTTTGACCGGCTCAAAGCGGTTTTGACCGGCTCAAACCAGACCAGACTGGTTCAATCCGGTTTTGACCGGATCAAACCAGTTTTGAACGGCTCGAACCGGTTTTGACCGGCTCAAACAAGACCAGACTGGTTGAAACCGGTTTTGACTGGCTCAATCCGGTTTGGACCGGCTCAAACAAGTTTTGACCAGCTCAAACCACTCCAGACCGGCTAAAACCGGTTTTCAACGGCTCAAACCGGTGTTGACCTGATTAGACCTAATGAAACCGGACAAGACCAGCTCAGACATGCTCGAATCGGTTTTGACTGGCTTCAACCAGACCAACCCGGCTCAAACCAGTTTTGACCGGCTCAAACCAGACCAGACCGGCTAAAACCAGACCAGACCGGCTCAAACCGGTTTTGACCTGCTCAAACCACACCAGACCGGCTGAAACCGGTTTTGACGGGATGAGACCTGAACAAACCGAACGGAACCGTCCCAGACCGCCTAAAATCTGATCAAACCAAAGCAAACCGGCCCAGACCGCCTAAAACTGGGCCACAAACCGGTTTTGACCGGTTCAAACCAGAACTTACTGGCTCAAACCGGTTTTGACGGACCTGAGACGGTTTTGAACGGCTCAAACCAGACCAGACCGGCTGAAACCAGACCAGACTGGCTCAAACCGGTTTTGACCGGCTCAAACCGCTTTTGACCAGCTCAAACCAGACCAGACCGGTTCAATCCGGTTTTGACCGGCTCAAACCGGTTTTGAATGGCTCGAACCGATTTTGACCGGCTCAAATCGGTTTTGACCGGCTCAAACCAGTCCAGACCGGCTCAAACCAGACCAGACCGGCTGATACCAGTTTTGCCCGGCTCAAACCAGTTTTGCCCTGCTCAAAACCACAACAGACCAGATGAAACCGGTTTTGACCGGCTAAAACCGGTTTTCACCGGATGACACCGGATGAAAGCGAATCAGACAGGCCCAGACCGGCTAAATTGGATCAAACCGGACAGAACCGGCCCAGACCCCCTAAAACTAGGCCACAAACCGATTTTGACCCGTTGAAAGCAGACCAGACCGGCTCAAACCGGTTTTGACCGACCTGAGTCGGTTTTGACCAACTCAAACGAGACCAGACCGGCTCAAACCCATTTTTGTCCGGCTCAAAGCGGTTTTGACTGGATCAAACCGGCCTCGACCGTCCCAAACCAGATGAAACCGGATCAAACAGGACCAGACCGGCCCAGACCAGCTGAAACCGGGCCAAAAAGTGGTTTTGACCAGCTAAAACCAGACCAGACCGGCTCAAACCCGTTTTGACTGGCTCAAACCAGACCAGACTGGCTCCAACCAGAATAGACAGGCTCATATCGGTTTTGACCGGCTCAAACCGGTTTTGAACTGCTCAAACCGCACCAGACCGGCTGAAATCGGTTTTGACCAGCTAAAACCTGTTTTGACCGGATGAGACCGGATCAAATCGAAACAGACCGGCCCAGACCGTCTAAAATCGGATGAAACTGGACCAGACCGGCCCAGACCGCATAAAACTGGGCCACAAAACGGTTTTGACTCGTTGAAACAAGACCAGACAGGCTCAAACCGTTTTTGACCGTCCTGAGGCGGTTTTGACCGGCTCAAACCAGACCAGACCGGCTCAAACCAGACCAGACCGGCTCAAACCGATTTTGACCGGCTCAAAGCGGTTTTGACCGGATCAAACCGGACTCGACTGGTACAGACCGCCTAAAACTGGGCCACAAACCGGTTTTGACTGGTTCAAACCGGACTAGACCGGCTCAAACCGGTTTTGAACGGATGACACCGGATCAAACCAGACCAGACCAGCTCACACCGAATCAAGTCGTACCAGACAGGCCCAGACCGGCTGAAACCGGACCAAACCGGACCAGACCAGCCCAGACCGGCTAAAACCGGGCCAGAACTGCTCAAACCGGTTTTGACCGGCTCAAACCAGACCAGACCGGTTCAATTCGGTTTTGACCGGCTCAAACCGGTTTTGAACGGCTCGAACCGGTTTTGACCGGCTTAAATCGGTTTTGACCGGCTCAAACCAGTCCAGCCAGGCTCAAAACGGACCAGACCAGTTCAAACCGGTTTTGACCTGCTCAAACCACACCAGACGGACTGAAACCGGTTTTGACCGTCTAAAACCGGTTTTGACCGGATGAGACCGGATGAAAGCGAATCAGACCGGCCCAGACCGGCTAAAATCGCATCAAACTGGACAGAACCGGCCCAGACCGCCTAAAACTGGGCCACAAACCGGTTTTGACCCGTTCAAACCAGACCAGACCGGCTCAAACCGGTTTTCACCGACCTGAGCCGGTTTTGATCAACTCAAACGAGACCAGACCGGCTCAAACCGGTTATGACCGGTTCAAAGCGGTTTTGACCGATTCAAACCGGACTCTACCGGCCCAGACCAGCTGAATCCGGATCAAACAGGACCAGACCGGCCCAGACGGCCTAAAACCGGACCACAAACCGGTTGTGACCGGCTGAAACCAGACCACACCGGCTCAAACCGGTTTTGACCGGATGACACCGGATCAAACCTGACCAGACAAGCTCACACCGAATCAAAGCGTACTAGACAGGCCCAGACCGGCTGAAACCGGATCAAACCGGACCAGACCGGCCCTGACCGGCTAAAACCGGACCAGAACGGCTCAAACCGGTTTTGATCGGCTCAAACAAGGCCAGACCGGTTCAAACCGGTTTTGACTGGCTCAATCCACTCCAGACCGGCTAAAATAGGTTTTGACCGGTTAAAATCGGTTTTGACCTGATAGAATGGATGAAACCGGACCAGACCGGCCCAGACACGCGCGAATCGGTTTTGACTGGCTTCAACCAGACCAAACCGGCTCAAAACGGTTTTGACCGGCTCAAACCAGACCAGACCGGATCAAACCAGACCAGACCAGCTCAAACCGGTTTTGACCGGTTCAAACTGGTCTTGACCTGCTCAAACCACACCAGACCGGCTGAAACCAGTTTTGACCAGCTGAAACCTGTTTTGACCGGATGAGACGGGATCAAATCGAATCAGACTGGCCCAGACTGGCTAAAATAGGATCAAACCGGACCAGACCGTCCCAGACCGCCTAAAACTGGGCCACAAACCGGTTTTGACCCGTTGAAACCAGACCAGACAGGCTAAAACCGGTTTTGACCGTCCTGAACCAGTTTTAACTGGCTCAAACCAGACCAGACCGGTTCAAACCAGAGCAGACCGGCTCAAACCGATTTTGACCGGCTCAAAGCAGTTTTGACCGGATCAAACTGGACACACCTGCCCAGACCAGATGAAACCGGATCAAACCGGACCAGACCGGCCCATACCGGCTAAAACCGGGCCAGAACGGTTCAAACCGGTTTTGACTGGCTCAATCCGGTTTAGACCAGCTCAAACCGGTTTTGACCGGCTCAAACCACTCCAGACCGGCTAAAACCGGTTTTAACCGGCTCAAACCGGTGTTGACTTGATTAGACCGGTTGAAACCGGACCAGACCGGCTCAGACAGGCTGGAATCGGTTTTGACTGGCTTCAACCAGACCATACCGGCTCAAACCGGTTTTGACCGGCTCGAACAGGTTTTGACCGGAGGATACCGGATCAAACCGTATCAGACTGTCCAAGACCAGCTAAAATCGGATCAAACCGCACCAAACAGCTCCAGATCGCTTAAAATTGGGCCACAAACCGGTTTTGACAGATTCAAACCGGACCAGACCGGCAAAACCGGACAAGACCGGCCCATACCGCCTAAAACTGTGCAACAAACCGGTTTTGACCGGTTCAAACCGGACCAGACCGGCTCAAACCGGTTTTGACCGGATGACACCAGATCAAACCGGACCATACCGGCTCACACAGGATCAAAGCGGACCAGACAGGCCCATACCGGCTGAAACCGCCTCAAACCGGACCAGACCGGCGCAGACTGGCTAAAACCGGTTTTGACTGGCTTAAACAAGACCAGACCGGTTCAAACCGGTTTTGACTGGCTCAATCCGGTTTTGACCAGCTCAAAATGGTTTTGACCGGCTCAAACTGGTTTTGACCTGCTCAAATCACAGCAGACCGGCTGAAACAGGTTTTGACCGGATGAGACCGGATCAAAACGAATCAGACCGGCCCAGACCAGCTAAAATCGGATCAAACCAGAGCAGACCATCCCAGACCGCCTAAAACTGGGCTGCAAACCGGTTTTGACCGGTTCAAACCAGACCAGACCGGCTCAAACCGGTTTTGACCGGCTCAAACCAGAGCAGGCCGGCTCAAACAGGTTTTGACCGGTTCAAACCACTCCAGACCGGCTAAAACCGGTTTTCACCGGCTCTAACCGGTGTTGACCTGATTAGACCGGATGAATCCGGACCAAACCGGCTCAGACAGGCTCAAACAGGTTTTGACTGGCTTCAACCAGACCAAACCGGCTCAAACCGGTTTTAACCGGCTCGAACCGGTTTTGACCGGCTCAAACCAGACCAGACCGGCTGAAACCAGACCAGACCGGCTCAAACCGGTTTTGACCTGCTCAAACCACACCAGACAGGCTGAAACCTGTTTTGACCGGCTTAATCCGGTTTTGATCCGATGAGACCGGAACAAACCGAATCAGAGCGGCCCAGACAGGCTAAAATCGGATCAAACCGTAGCAGACCGGCCCAGACCGCCTAAAACTGGGCCACAAACCGGTTTTGACCGGTTCAAACCAGACCATACCGGCTGAAACCGGTTTTGACCGACCTGAGACGGTTTTGACCAACTCAAACGAGACCAGACCGGCTCAAACTGATTTTGACCGGCTCAAAGCGGTTTTAACCGGATCAAACCGGACTCGACCGGCCCAGACCAGGTGAAACCAGATCAAAACGGACAAGACCAGCCGAGACCGGCTAGAACCTGTCCACAAACTGCTTTTGACCGGCTAAAACCAGACCAGACCAGCTCAAACCGGTTTTAACCGGCTCATACCTGACCACACCGGCTCAAACCAGACCAGACTGGCTCAAATCGGTTTTGACCGGCTCAAACCGGTTTTAACCTGCTCAAACCACACCAGACCGGCTGAAACCTGTTTTGACCCTAGCTAAAAGCGGTTTTGACCGGTTGAGACCGGATCAAACCGAATCAGGCCGGCCCAGACCGGCTAAAATCGGATCAAACCGGACCAGACGGGCCCAGACCGCTTAAAACTGGGCCACAAACCGGTTTTGACCCGTTGAAACCCGACCAGACCGGCTCAAACCTGTTATGACCGACCTGAGCCGGTTTTGACCGGCTCAAGCAGACCAGACCGGCTGAAACCAGACCAGACCGGCTCAAACCGATTTTGATTGGCTCAAAACAGTTTTGACCGGGTCAAACCGGACTCGACCGGCCTAGACCTGCTGACACCAAATCAAAACAGACCAGACCGGCCCAGACCGCCTAAAACTGGGCCACAAACCGGTTTTGACCGGTTCAAACCGGACCACCCCGGCTCAAACCGGTTTTGACCGTATGACACCAGATCAAACCAGACCAGACCGGCTCACACCGGATCAAAGCGTACCAGACAGGCCCAGACCGGCTGATACTGGATCAAACCGGACCAGACCGACCCAGGCTGGCTAAAGCCGGGCCAGAACGGCTCAAACCGGTTTTGACCGGCTCAAACCAGACCAGAACGATTCAAACCCGTTTTGACTGGCTGAATCCTGTTTTGACCATGTCAAACTTGTTTTGACCGGCTCAAACCACTACAGACCGGCTAAAACCGGTTTTCACCAGCTCAAACCGGTTTTGACCTGATTGTACTCGATCAATCCGTATCACCCAGCTCAGACAGGCTCGAATCGGTTTTGACTGGCTTTAACCAGACCAAACCGGCTCATACCGGTTTTCACCGGCTGGATACGGTTTTGACTGGCTCAAACCAGACCAGACCGGCTCAAACCAGTTTTGACCGACCTGAGCCGGTTTTGACCAGCTCAAACCAGACAAGAAAGGCTCAAACCAGACCAGACCGTCTCAAAACGGTTTTCACCTGCTCAAAGCGGTTTTGACTGCATGAAACCGGACCCGACCGGCCCAGACCAGCTGAAACCGGTCACACCGGTCTAGACCGGCCCAGAGCGGCTAAAACCGGGCCACAAACCGGTTTTGACCGGCTCAAACGAGACTAGACCGGCTCAAACCGGTTTTGACTGGCTCAAACCAGAGCAGACTGGTCAAAACGGTTTTGATTGGCTCAATCCGGTTTTGACCGGCTCAAACCGGTTTTGACCGGATGACACCCGATCAAAATGGACCAGATCGGCTCACACCAGATCAAACCGGACCAGACAGGCCCAGACCGGCTGAAACCAGACCAAACGGGACCAGATCGGCCCAGACCGGCTAAAACCGGGCCAGACAGGCTCTAACCGGTTTTGACCGGCTAAAACCAGACGAGACCGTCTCAAACCAGACCAGACTGACTCAAACCGGGTTTGACAGGCTCAAACCGATTTTGACCTGCTCAAACAACACCAGACTGGCTGAAACCGGGTTTGACCGGATGAGACCGGATCAATCCGAATCAGACCGGCCCAGACTGGCTAAAATCGGATCAAACCGGAGCAGACCGGCCGAGACCGCCTAAAACTGGGCCACAAACCGATTTTGACCGGTTCAAACCACTCCAGACCGGCTAAAACCGGTTTTCACCGGCTCAAAACGGTGTTGACCTGATTAGACCGGATGAAACCGGACCAGACCGGCTCAGACAGGCTCAAATCGGTTTTGACTGGCTTCTACCAGACCAAACCGGATCAAACCGGTTTTGACCGGCTCGAACCGGTTTTGAACGGCTCAAGCCAGACCAGACCGGCTCAAACCAGAAGAGACCGGCTCAAACCAGTTTTGACCTGCTCAAACCACACCAGACTGGCTGAAACCGGTTTAGACCGGCTAAAACCGGTTTTCAATGCATGAGACCAGAACAAACCGAATCAGACAGGCCCAACCGGTTAAATAGGATCAAACCGTAGCAGACCGGCCCAGACCGCCTAAAACTGGGTCACAAACCGGTTTTGACCAGTTCAAACCAGACCATACCGGCTCAAACCGGTTTTAACGGACCTGAGACGGTTTTGACCGGCTGAAAACAGACCAGACCGGCTCAAACCAGACCAGACCGGTTCAATCCGGTTTTGACCGGCTCAAACCGGTTTTGAACGGCTCGAACCGATTTTGACCGGCTCAAATCGGTTTTGACCGGCTCAAACCAGTCCAGACCGGCTCAAACCACACCAGACCGGCTCAAACCGGTTTTGACCTGCTCAAACCACACCAGACCGGCTGAAACCGGTTTTGAACGGCTAAAACCGGTTTTGACCGGATGAGACCGGATGAACGCGAATCAGACCGGCCCTGACCGGCTAAAATCGCATCAAACCGGACAGAACCGGCCCAGACCGCCTAAAACTGGGCCACAAAACGGTTTTGATCCGTTCAAACCAGACCAGACCGGCTCAAACCGGTTTTGACTGACCTGAGCCGGTTTTGACCAACTCAAACGAGACCAGACCGGCTAAAACCGGTTTTGACCGGCTCAAAGCGGTTTTTATCGGATCAACCCGGACTCGACCGCCCCAGACCAGCTGAAAATGGATCTAACCAGACCTGACCAGCCCAGACCGGCTGAAACCGGGCCACAAACTGGTTTTGACCGGCTAAAACCAGACCAGACCAGCTCAAACCTGTTTTGACTGGCTCAAACCAGACCAGACTGGCTCAAACCAGACCAGACCGGCAGAAACCGGTTTTGACCTCCTCAAACCACACCAGACCGGCTGAAACCGGTTTTGACCAGCTAAAACCGGTTTTGACCCGATGAGACCGGATCAAACAGAATCAGACCGGCCCAGAACGGCTAAAATCGGATCAAAGCGGACCACACCAGCCCAGACCGCCGAAAACTGGGCCACAAAATGGTTTTGACCGGTTCAAACCAGACCAGACAGGCTCAAACCGGTTTTGACCGACCTGAGCTGGTTTTGACGGTCTCAAACCAGACCAGAACGGCTCAAACCGGTTTTGACCGGCTCAAAGCGGTTTTGACCGGATCAAACCAGACTCGACCGGCCTAGACCAGCTGAAACCTGGTCAAACTGGACCAGACCAGCTCAGACCAGCTCGAATCGGTTTTGACTGGCTTCAACCAGACCAAACCGGCTCAAACCGGTTTTGACCGGCTCAAACCAGACCAGACTGGCTGAAACCAGACCAGACGGGCTCAAACCGGTTTAGACATGCTCAAACCACACCACACCGGCTGAAACCGGTTTTGACCGGATGAGACCGGATAAAACTGAATGAGACCGTCCCAAACCGGCTGAAATCGGATCAAACCGGACCAGACCGGCCCAGACCGCCTAATACTGGGCCACAAATCGGTTTTGACCCGTTGAAACCAGACCAGACCGGCTCAAACCAGACCAGACCGGCTCAAACCGATTTTGACCGGCTCAAAGTGGTTTTGACCGGATCAAACCGGACCAGACCGGCTCAAACCGGTTTTGACCGGATGACACCGGATCAAACCGGTCCAGACCGGCTCACACCGGATCAAAGCGTACCAGACAGGCCCAGACCGGCTGAAACCGGATCAAACCGAACCAGACCAGACCAGACCGGCTAAAACCGGGCCTGAACGGCTCAAACCGGTTTTGACCGGCTCAAACAAGGCCAGACCGGTTCAAACCCGTTTTGACTGGCTCAGTCCGGTTTTCACCGGCTCAAACCGGTTTTGACCGGCTCAAACCACTCCAGACCGGCTAAAAGCGGTTTTCAACGTCTCAAACCGGTTTTGACCTGATAGACCGGATGAAACCGGACCAGACCGGCTCAGACAGGCTCGAATCGGGTTTGACTGGCTTCAACCACACCATACCGGCTCAAACTGTTTTTCACCGGCTCAAACCAGACCAGAACGGCTCAAACCAGACCAGACCGGTTCAAACCAGACCAGACCGGCTCAAACTGGATTTGACCTGCTGAAATCACACCAGACTGGCTGAAACAGGTTTTGACCGGATGAGACCGGATCAAACCGAATCAGACTGGCCCAGACCGGCTAAAATCGGATCAAACCGGACCAGACCGGCCCAGACCGCCTGAAACTGGGCCACAAAGCGTCTTTGACCGGTTCAAACCAGACAAAACCGGCTCAAACAGGCTTTGACCGCCCTGAGACGATTTTGACCGGCTCAAACCAGAGCAGACCGTCTCAAACCAGACCCGACCGGCTAAAACCGGTTTTGACCGGCTCAAACAGACCAGATCGGCTCAAACCGGATCAAACCGGAACCGACCGGCCCAGATCGCCTAAAACCGGGCCAAACCGACTCAAACCTATTTTGACCTTCTCAAGCGAGACCAGACGGGGTCCAACCTGTTTTGACCGGATCAAACCAGACCTGACCGGCTCAAACCGATTTTGACCATATTAGACCGGATCAGACCGGACAAGACCTTCTCAAACCGTATCATACCGGACCAGACCAGCACATACCGGCTCAAACCGGCTCAATCCGGACCAGACTGTCCCAGACAGGCTAAAACCGGGCCAAACTGGCTCAAACCGGTTTTTACGGGCTCAAACCATACCAGACAGGTTCAAACCGGTTTTGACTGGCTCAATCCGGTGTTGACTGGCTCAAACCACTCCAGATTGGCTCAAACCACTCCAGACCGTCTAAAACCAGTTTTCACCGGCTGAAACCGGTTTTGACCTGATTAGACCGGATCAAAACGGACGAGACAAGATCAGACAGCCTCGAATCGGTTTTGACTGGCTTCAACCAGACCAAACCGGCTCAAACCGATTTTGACCGGCTCGAACCGTTCTTGACCGGACGAGACCGGATCAAACCGAATCAGACTGGCCCAGACCGGCTAAAATCGGATCAAACCGGACCAGGGAGGCACAGATCACCTAAAACTGGGCCACAAACCGGTTTTGACTGGTTCAAACCAGACCAGACGTGCTCAAACCAGAACAGACCAGCGCAAACCGTTTTTGACCGGCTCAAACCGGTTTTGACCGGCTCAAACCAGACCAGACCGGTTCAATCCGGTTTTGACCGGATAAAACCATTTTTGAACGGCTCGAACCGGTTTTGACCGGCTCAAACCGTTATTGACCGGATCAAACAAGTCCAGACCGACTAAAACCAGACCAGACTGGCTCAAACCGGTTTTGACTGGCTCAAACCACACCAGACCGGTTGAAGCCGATTTTGACCGGCTAAAACCGGTTTTGACCGGATGAGACCGGTTGAAAGCGAATCAGACCGGCCCAGACCGTCTAAAATCGGATCAAACCGGACCAGAGCCGCCCTGACCGCCTAAAACTGGGCCACAAACCGGTTTTGACCGGTTCAAACCAGACCATACCGGCTCAAATCGGTTTTGGACGACCTGAGACGCTTTTGACCGGCTCAAACCAGACCAGACAGGCTCAAATCAGACCAGAACGGCTCAAACCGGTTTTGACCGGCTCAAACCAGTATTGACCGGCTCAAACCACACCAGACCGGGTCAATTCGGTTTTGACCGGCTCCAACCGGTTTTGAACGGCTCAAACCGGTTTTGACCGGCTCAAATCGGTTTTGACCGGCTCAATCCAGTCCAGACCGGCTCAAACCAGACGAGACCAGCTCAAACCGGTTTGGAACGGCTCAAACCGGTTTTGACCTGGTCAAACCACACCAGACCGGCTGAAACCGGTTTTGACCGGATGAGACTGGATGAAAGCGAATCAGACCGGCCCAGATCGGCTAAAATCGGATCAAACCGGACAGAACCGGCCCAGACAACCTAAAGCTGGGCCACAAACCGGTTTCGACCCGTTCAAACCAGACCAGACCGACTCAAACCGGTTTTGACCGACCTGAGCCGGTTTTGTCCAACTCAAAGGAGACCAGACCGGCTCAAAACGGTTTTGACAGGCTCAAAGCGGTTTTGACCGGATCAAACCGGACTCGACTGGCCCAGACCAGCTGAAACCGGATCAAACCGGACCAGACCGGCCCAGACCGGCTAAAACCGGGCCACAAACCTGTTTTGTCCGGCTCAAACCAGAGCAGACCGGCTCAATCCGGATCAAACCCGAACAGACCAGGCCAGACCGCCTAAAACCGGGCCAAAAGAGCTCAAACCTATTTTGACCGGCTCAAACCAGACCAAACGGGGTCCATCCTGCTTTGACCGGTTCAAACCAGACCTGACCGGCTCAAACCGGTTTTGGCCGTATTAGACTGGATCAAAGCGGACCAGACCTTCTCAAACCGTATCATACCGGACAAGACCAGCACAAACCGGCTCACACTGGCTCAAACCGAACCAGACCGGACAAGAGAGGCTAAAATCGGGCCACACCGGCTCAAACCGGTTTTGACCGGCTCAAACTAGACCAGAGCATTTCAAACCGGTTTTGATTGGCTCAATACCGTTTTGACCAGCTCAAACCGGTTTTGACCGGCTCTAAACACTCCAGACCGTCTAAAACCAGTTTTCACCGGGTCAAACCGGTTTTGACCTGATTAGACTGGATCAAACCGGACCAGGCCAGCTCAGACAGGCTCGAATCGTTTTGACTGGCTTCAACCAGACCAAACCGGCTCAAACCGGTTTTGACTGGCTCGAACCGGTTTTGAACGGATGAGTCAGAATCAAACCAAATCAGACTGGCCCAGACCGGCTAAAATCGGATCAAACCGGACCAGACCGGTCCAGACCGCCTAAAACTGGGCCACAAACCGGTTTTGACCCGTTGAAACCGGACCAGAGCTGCTTAAAGCAGACCAGACAGGCTCAAACCGGTTTTGACCGCCTCAAACAAGACCATGCCAGTTCAATCCGGTTTTGACCAGCTCAAACCTGTTTTGAACGGCTCGAACCGATTTTGACCGGCTCAAACCGGTTTTGACCCCCTCAAACCACACAAGACCGGCTGAAACCGGATTTGACCGGCTAAAACCGGTTTTGACCGGATGAGACGGGATCAAAACGAAGCAGACCAGCCCAGACTGGCTAAAATCGGATCAAACCAGAGCAGACCGGCCCAGACCGCCGAAAACTGGGCCACAAACCGGTTTTGACGCGTTCAAACCAGACCAGACCGGCTCAAACCGGTTTTGACCTTCCTGAGCCGGTTTTCACGTGTTCAAACCAGACCAGACCCGCTCAAACCGGTTTTGACCGGCTCAAACCAGACCAGACAGGCTCAAACCGGATCAAACCGGAACAGACCGGGCCAGACTGCCTAAAACCGGGCCAAACCGGCTCAAACCTATTTTGACTGGCTCAAACCACACGAGACGGGGTCCAACCTGTTTTGACCGGTTCAAACCAGACCTGACCTGCTCAAACCGGTTTTGTCCGTATTAGACCGGATCAAACCAGACCAGACCTTCTCAAACCGTATCATACCAGACCAGACCAGCACAAACAGGCTCAAACCGGCTCAAACCGAACCAGACCGGTCCAGAGAGGCTAAAACCGGGCCACACCAGATCAAACCGGTTTTGACTGGCTCAAACCAGACCAGACCGGTTCAAACCGGTTTTGACTGGCTCAATCCGGTTTTGACCGGCTCCAACCGGTTTTGAGCGGTTCAAACCAGACCAGACCGTCTCAAACCGATTTTGACATGCTCAAACCACACCAGACCGGCTGAAACCGGTTTTGGCCGGCTAAAACCGATTTTGAACGGATGAGACCGGATCAAACAGAATCAGACCGACCCAGACCGGGTAAAATCGTATCAAAACGGAGCAGACCGGCCCAGATCGTCTAAAACTGGGCCACAAACAGATTTTGACCGGTCAAACCAGACCAGACCGGCTCAAACCGATTTTGACCGACCTGAGACGCTTTTGACCGACTCAAACCAGTCCAGACCAGTTCAAACCAGACCAGACCGGCTCAAACCGATTTGGACCGGCTCAAACCACACCAGACTGGCTGAAACAGGTTTTGTCTGGCTAAAACCGATTTTGAACGGATGAGATCGGATCAAACCGAATCATACCGGCCCAGACCGGGTAAAATCCTATCAAAACGGAGCAGACCGGCCCAGACCGCCTAAAACTGGGCCACAAACCGGTTTTGACCGGTTCAAACCAGACCAGACAAGCTCAAACCGATTTTGAACGACCTGAGACGCTTTTGACCGGCTCAAACCAGTCCAGACCAGCTCAAACCAGACCAGACCGGCTCAAACCAGTTTTGACCGGCTCAAACCAGACCAGACCGGTTCAATCCGGTTTTGACCGGCTCAAATCGGTTTTGACAGGCTCAATCCAGTCCAGACCGGCTCAAACCAGACGAGACCGGCTCAAACCGGTTTGGACCGGCTCAAACCGGTTTTGACCTGGTCAAACCACACCAGACCGGCTGAAACCGGTTTTGACCGGATGAGACTGGATGAAAGCGAATCAGACCGGCCCAGATCGGCTAAAATCAGATCAAACCGGACAGAACCGGCCCAGACAACCTAAAACTGGGCAACAAACCGGTTTCGACCTGTTCAAACCAGACCAGACGGGCTCAATCCGGTTTTGACCGACCTGAGCCGGTTTTGTCCAAGTCAAAGGAGACCAGACCGGCTCAAACCGGTTTTGACCGGCTCAAAGCGGTTTTGACCGCAACAAACCGGACTCGACTGGCCCAGACCAGCTGAAACCGGTTCAAACCGGACCAGACCGGCCCAGACCGGCTAAAACCGGGCCACAAACCTGTTTTGTCCGGCTCAAACCAGACCAGACCGGCTCAAACCGGATCAAACCCGAATAGACCGGGCCAGACCACCTAAAACCGGGCCAAACGAGCTCAAACCTATTTTGAACGGCTCAAACCAGACCAGACGGGGTCCATCCTGCTTTGACCGGTTCAAAACAGACCTGACCGGCTCAAACCGGTTTTGGCCGTATTAGACCGGATCAAACCGGTTTTGGCCGTATTAGACCGGATCAAACCGGACCAGACCTTCTCAAACCGTATCATACCGGACAAGACCAGCACAAACCGGCTCAAACCGGCTCAAACCGAACCAGACTGGACCAGAGAGGCTAAAACCGGGCCACACCGGCTGAAACCGGTTTTGACCGGCTCAAACCAGACCAGACCGGTTCAAACCGGTTTTGACTGGCTCAATACCGTTTTGACCAGCTCAAATCGGTTTTGACCGGCTCAAACCACTCCAGACCGTCTAAAACCAGTTTTCACCGGGTCAAACCGGTTTTGACCAGATTAGACCGATCAAACCAGACAAGACCGGCTCAAACCGGTTTTGACCAGCTCAAACCAGACCAGATCGGTTCAATCCGGTTTTGACTGGCTCAAACCGGTTTTAGACGGCTCAAACCGGTTTTAACCGGCTCAAACCGGTCCAGCCCTGCTCACACCAGACCACACCGACTCAAACCGGTTTTCACCAGCTGAAACCGGTTTTGACCTGCTCAAACCACACCAGACCGGCTGAAACGGGT
>JAPYXX010000035.1:39342-50620 GCA_028551445.1 Miopithecus talapoin
GTCAAAACCGGTTTCAGCCGGTCTGGTGTGGTTTGAGCAGGTAAAAACCGGTTTGAGCCGGTCTGGTCTGGTTTCAGCTGGTCTGGTATGGTTTCAGCCGGTCAAAACCGGCTCAGGATGGTCAAAACCGGTTTGAGCCAGTCTGGTCTGGTTTGAGCCCGGCAAAACTGGTTTGTGGCCCAGTTTTAGACGGTCTGGCCCGGTCTGGTCCTGTTTGCTCCAGCGTCAGCTGTTCTGGGCCGGTCTGGTGCGATTTCATCTGGTTTGAGCCGTTCTTGTCCAGTGTTATCCTGTCTCATCCGGTCAAAACCGGTTTGAGCCAGTCTGGTCCGGTTTGAGCCGGTCAAAACCGGTTTGAGTCGGTCTGGTCTGGTTTGAGCTGGTCTGGTCTGGTTTGAGCCGGTCAAAACCGGCTCAGGTCGGTCAAAAGCGATTTGAGCCGGTCTCGTCTGGTTTGAAACGGTCAAAATCGGTTTGTGTCCCAGTTTTAGGCGGTCTGGGCTGGTCTGGTCCGGTTTGATCTGATATTAGCCGGTCTGGGCCAATCCTATTCGGTTTGATCCGGTCTCATCCAGTAAAAACCGGTTTTAGCCGGTCAAAACCGGCTTCAGCCGGTCTGGTGTGGTTTGAGCAGGTCAAAATCGTTTTGAGCCGATCTGGTCTGGTTTGAGCCGGTCTGGTCTGGTTTCAGCCAGCCAAAACTGGTTCGAGCCGGTAAAAACTGGGTTGAGCCGGTTTGGTCTGGTTGAAGCCAGTCAAAACCGATTCGAGGCTCTCTGAGCCGGTCTGGTCCAGTTCGATCTGGTCTAATCTGGTCAAAACCAGTTTGAGCCGGTGAAAACCGGTTTTAGCCTGTCTGGAGGGGTTTGAGTCGGTCAAAACCGGTTTGAGCCGGTCAAAACCGTATTGAGCCTGTCAAAACCGGTTTGAACCAGACTGGTCTGGTTTGACCCGGTCAAAACCGGTTTGAGCCTGTCTGACCCGGTTTTAGCCGGTCTGGGCCGGTCTGGTCCGGTTTGATCCGGTTTCAGCCGGTCTGGGCCTGTCTGCTCCGGTTTGATCCAGTGTGAGCCGGTCTGGTCCGGTTTGAGCCGGTGTCATCCGGTCAAAACCGGTTTGAACCGGTCTGGTCCGGATTGAGCCGGTCTGGTCTTGTTTGAGCCGGTCAAAACCGGTTTGTGGCCCGGTTTTAGCCGGTCTGGGCTGGTCTGGTCCGGTTTTATCCGGTTTCAGCCTGTCTGGGCCGGTCGATTCCGGTTTGATGCGGTCAAAACCGCTTTGAGCCGGTCAAAACCGGTTTGAGCCGGTCTGGTCTGGTTTGAGCTGGTCTGGTCTGGTTTGAACCGGTCAATACCGGTTTGTGGCCCAGTTTTAGGCGGTTTGGGCCGGTCTGGTCCGGTTTGATCCGATTTTAGCCGGTCTAGGCCCGTCTGATTCAGTTTCATCCGGTCTCATCCGGTCAAAACCGGTTTTAGCCGATCAAAAGCGGTTTCACCGGTCTGGTGTGGTTTGAGCAGGTCAAAACCGGTTTCAGACGGTCTGGTCTGGTTTGAGTCGGTCTGGTCTGGTTTGAGCCGGTCAAAACCGGCTCAGGCTGGTCAAAACCGGTTTGAGCCAGTCTGGTCTGGTTTGAGCCCGTCAAAACCGGTTTGTGGCCCGGTTTTAGGCGGTCTGTCCTGGTCAGTTCTGGTTTGCTCCGACTTCAGCTGTTCTGGGCCGGTCTGGTACGGTTTCATCCGTTTTGAGCCAGTCTTGTCCGGTGTTAACCTGTCTCATCCGGTCAAAACCGGTTTGAGTCAGTCTGGTCTGGTTTGAGCCGGTCTGGTCTGGTTTGAGCCGTTCAAAACAGGCTCAGGTCGGTCAAAACCGATTTGAGCCGGTTTGGTCTGGTTTGAACCAGTCAAAACCTCCTTGTGGCCCAGATTTAGGCGGTCTGGCTCGGTCTGGTCTGGTTTGATCTGATTTTACCCTGTCTGGGCTGGTGTGATTTGGTTTGATCTTCTCTCATCGTGTCAAAACCGGTATTAGCCGGTCAAAACGGGTTTCAGCTGGTGTGGTGTGGTTTGAGCAAGTCAAAACCGGTTTGAGCCAGTCAAAACCGATTTGAGCCGGTCTGGTCTGGTTTGAGCCGGTCTGGTCTGGTTTGAGCCGGTCAAAAGCGGTTCGAGCTGGTCAAAACGGGTTTGAGAGGTTTTAGTCTGGATGAAGCCAGTCAAAACCGATTCGAGCCTGTTTGAGCCGGTCTGGTCCAGTTTGATCCGGTCTAATCAGGTCAAAACTGGTTTGAGACGGTGAAAACCGGTTTTAGCCGGTCTGGAGTGGTTTGAGCTGGTCAAAACCCGATTGAGCCAGTCAAAACCGGTTTGAGCCGGTCTGGTCTGGTTTGACCCAGTCAAAACCAGTTTGAGCCGGTCTTGCCCGGTTTTAGCCGGTCTGGGCCGGTCTGGTCCGGTTTGATCCGGTTTCAGCCTGTCTGGGCCTGTCTGGTCCGCTTTGATCCGGTGTGAGCCGGTCTGGCCCGGTTTGATCCAGTGTCATCCGGTCAAAACCGGTTTGAGCCGTTCTAGTCCGGTTTGAGCCGTTCTGGTCTTGTTTGAGCCAGTCAAAACCGGTTTGTGGCCTGGTTTTAGCCGGTCTGGGCCGGTCTGGGCCGGTTTGATCCGGTTTCAGCTGGTCTGGGCGGGTCGAGTCCTGTTTGATCCGGTCAAAACCGCTTTGAGCCGGTCAAAACCGGTTGGAGCCGGTCTGGTCTGGTTTGAGACGGTCTGGTCTGGTTTGAGCCAGATAAAACCGGCTCAGGTCGGTCAAAACCGGTTTGAGCCAGTCTGGTCTGGTTTGAACCAGTCAAAACCGGTTTGTGGCCCAGTTTTAGGCGGTCTGGGCCGGTCTGGGCCGATTTGACCCAATTTTAGCCGCTCTGGGCCGGTCTGATTCGGTTTGATCCGGTCTCATCCGTTCAAAACCGGTTTAGGCCAGTCTAAACCGGTTTCAGCCCGTCTGGTGTGGTTTGAGCAGGTCAAAACCTGTTTGAGCCGGTCTGGTCTGGTTTGAGCCGGTTTGGTCTGGTTTGAGTCGGTCAAAAGTGGTTCGAGCCGTTCAAAACTGGTTTCAGCTGGTTTGTTCTGGTTGAAGCCAGTCAAAACCGATTCGAGCCTGTCTGAGCTGGTCTGGTCCGGTTGGATCATGTCTAATCAGTTCAACACCGTTTTGAGCCAGTGAAAACCGGTTTTAGCCGGTCTGGAGTTGTTTGAGCCTGTTGAAACCAGATTGAGCCAGTCAAAACCGGTTTTAACCATTCTGGTCTGGTTTGAGCCGGTCAAAACCGGTTTGAGCCTGTCTGGCCCGATTTTAGCAGGTCTGGGCCTGTCTGGTCTGGTTTGATGCGGTTTCAACCGGTCTGGGCCTGTCTGGTCTGGTTTGATCTGGTGTGAGCCGGTCTGGTCCGGTTTTATCCGGTCCAATCAGGACAAAACCTGTTTCAGCCGGTCTGGTCTTGTTTGAGCTGGTCAAATCCGGTTTGTGGCCCAGTGTTAGCTGGTCTGGGCCGGTCTGGTCTGGTTCGATACGGTTTCAGCTGGTCTGGGCCGGTCGAGTTGGTTTGATCCGGTCAAGACCGCTTTCAGACGGTCAAAACCGGTTTGAGCCGGTCTGGTCCGGTTGAGCCGGTCTGGTCCGGTTTGATCCGGTTTCAGCTGGTCTGGGCCGGTCTGGTCCGGTTTGATCCGATTTTATCCGGTGTGGTCCGTTCTGATTCGGATTGATCCGGTCTCATCCGGTCAAAACCGCTTTTAGCCGATCAAAACCGGTTTCAGCCGGTCTGGTGCGGTTTCAGCACGTCAAAACCCGTTTGAGCCACTCTGGTCTGGTTTGAGCTGGTCTGGTCTGATTTGAGCCGGTCAAAACCTGTTTGAGCCTGTTTGGTCTGGTTGAAGCCAGTCAAAACCGATTCGAGCCTGTCTGAGCCGGTCTGGTCCGGTTTGATCTGATCTAATCATGTCAAAATCGGTTTGAGCCGGTGAAAACCGGTTTTAGCCAGTCTGGACTGGTTTGAGCCAGTCAAAACCGGTTTGAGCCCGTCAAAACCGGATTGAGCCAGTCAAAACCGGTTTGAGATGGTCTGGTCTGGTTTGAGCTGGTCTAAACGGGTTTGAGCCGGTCTGGCCCGGTTTTAGCCGGTCTTGGCCGGTCTGGTACGGTTTGATGCGGTTTCAGCCGGTCTGGGCCTGTCTGTTCCGGATTGATCCAGTGTGAGTCAGTCTGGTCCGGTTTGATCCGGTTTCATCCAGTCTAATCCAGTCAAAACAGGTTTGAGCCGGTCTGGTCTGGTTTGAGCCGGTCAAAACCGGTTTGAGCCAGTGCAATCCGGTCAAAATAGGTTTGAGCCAGTCAAAACAGGTTTGAGCCGGTTTGGTCCTGTTTGAGCCTGTCTGGTCCGGTTTGATCCGGTTTGAGCCCGTCTGGTCCGGTTTGAGCCAGTCAAAACCGGTTTGAGTCCGTCTGGTTCGGTTTGAACCGGTTTGAGACGGTTTGGTCCGTTTTGAGACGATCAAAAACGATTTGAGCCAGTGAAAACCGGTTTGAGCCGCTGTAATCTCATCAAAACAGGTTTGCGCCAGTCAAAACCGGTTTGAGCCGGTCTGGTCCGGTTTGAGCCTGTCTAATATGGTTTTATCCGGCCAAAACCGGTGTGAGCGTGTGAAAACCGGTTTGAGCCGCTGTAATCCGGTCAAAACAGGTTTGAGCCAGTGAAAACCGGTTTGAGCCGGTCTGGTCCGGTTTGTTCCGGTTTGAGCCGGTCAAAACCGGTTTGGGCCATTGTAATCCGATCAAAACAGATTTGAGCCGGTCAAAACCGGTTTGAATCGGTCTAATACGGTCAAAAGAGGTTTCAGGTGGTCAAAACCGGTTTGAGCCAGTTTGAGCCGCTTTAATCCGGTCAATACAGGTTCGTGACTGGTTTGACCCCGTCTGGTCCAGTTTGAGCCGGTCTCATCCGGTCAAAACACGTTTGAGCCGGTCTGGTCCAGTTTGAGTCCAGTTTGAGCCTGGTTTGAGCCAGTCTGGTCCGGTTGGAGCCGGTCAAAACCGGTTTGAGCCGGTGTAATCCTGTCAAAACATGGTTGAGATGGTCAAAACAGGTTTAAGCCGGTTTGGTCCGGTTTGAGCCTGTCTGGTCCAGTTTGATCCGGTTTGAGCCGGTCTGGTGCGGTTTGAGCCGGTCAAAAGCGGTTTGAGTCGGTCTAATACGGTCAAAACAGGTTTGAGCCGGTCAAAACTGTTCTGAGCCGGTTTGAGCCGGTCTAATCCGGTCAAAACAGGTTTGAGACGGGTTTGAGCCGGTCTGGTCCTGTTTGAGACGGTCAAAACCGGTTTGAGCGGGTCTGATCCGCTTTGAGCCAGTTTGAGACGGGGTGGACTGGTTAGAGCCGGTCTGGTCCGGTTTGAGTCGGTCAAAACCAGTTGAGCCGATCTAATCCGGTCAAAACACGTTGGAGCCGGTCTGCTCCAGTTTGAGTCCGGTGTGAGCCCGGTTTGAGCCGGTCAAAACCGCTTTCAGCCGGTCTCGTCCAGTCAAAACAGGTTTGAGCCGGTCTGGCCCTGTTTGAGCCTGTCTGGTCCGGTTTGTTCCGGTTTGAGGCGGTCAAAACTGGTGTGAGCCAGTCTAGCCGGTCTGGTCTGGTTTGAGCAGGTCAAAACCGGTTTGATCCGGGAGTTTGATCTGGTCTAATCCGGTTTGAGCCGGTATGGTCCGGTTTGAGCCTCTCTGATCCGGTTTGATCCTGTTTGAGCCGGTCTGGTCCGGCTTGATCCGGTATCAGCCAATCTGGACCGATGTCATCCAGTCTAATCTTGTCAAAACAGGTTTGAGACAGTCTGGTCAGGTTTGAGTCCGGTTTGAGCCCGGTTTGAGCTGTTCTGGTCCGGTTTCAACCGGTCTAATCCTGTCAAAACAGGATTGAGCTGGTCTGGTCCGGTTTGAGTCCGGTTTGAGTCCGGTTTGAGCCCGGTTTGAGCCGGTCTGATCCGGTTTCATCCGTTCTAATCCTGTCAAAACAGGTTTGAGCAGGTCAAAACCGGTTTGAGCTGGTCTAGTCCAGTTTGAGCCTGTCTGATCCGGTTTGAGGTGGTCAACACCGGTTTAAGCCGGTCAGGTCTGGTTTGAGCCGGTCTGGTCCGGTTTGTTCCGGTCTAATCCGGTCAAAGCAGGTTTGAGACGGTCAAAACCTGTTTGAGCCTGTCTGTTCCGGTTTGAGCCGGTCGGATCCGGTTTGATCCGGTCAAAACCGGTTTGAGCTGGTTTAATCCGGTCAAAACAGGTTTGAGCTGGTGAAAACCTATTTCAGCCGGTCTGGTCCGGTTTGAGGCTGTCTGGTCCGGTTTGAGCCGGTCTGGTCCAGTTTGATCCTGTCTGGTCCGGTTTGATCCGATCTAATCTGGTCAAAACAGGTTTGAGCCCATCTGGTCCGGTGTGAGACGGTCTGGTCCGGTTTCATCCGGTCTAATTGGGTCAAAACACGTTTGAGCCCGTCTGGTCATGTTTGAGTCTCGTTTGAGCCCGGTTTGAGCCGGTCTGATCCGGTTTCATCCGGTCTAATCCGGTCAAAACACGTTTGAGCCGGTCTGGTCCGGTTTGAGCTGGTCAAAACCGGTTTGAGCCGGTTTAGTCCGGTTTGAGCCTCTCAGGTCCTGTTTGATCCGGTTTGAGCTGGTCTGTTCCGGTTTGAGCTGGTCAAAACCGGTTTGAGCCGGTTTGGTCCGGTTTGAGCCTGTCAGGTCTCTTTTGATCCGGTTTGATCTGGTCTAATCCAGTTTGAGCCAGTCTGTTCCGGTTTCATCCGATCTAATCCAGTCCAAACAGGTTTGAGACGGTCAAAACCTGTTTGAGCCGGTCTTGTCCGGTTTGATCCGGTCAAAACCGGTTTGAGCTGGTCTAATCCGGTCAAAACAGGTTTGAGACGGACAAAACAGGTTTGAGCTGGTTTGGTCCGGTTTGCGCCTGTCTAGTCCGGTTTGAGCCAG
Source organism: Miopithecus talapoin (assembly GCA_028551445.1). Classification (NCBI taxonomy): domain Eukaryota; kingdom Metazoa; phylum Chordata; class Mammalia; order Primates; family Cercopithecidae; genus Miopithecus; species Miopithecus talapoin. Next base: position 46,363 of record JAPYXX010000035.1, read on the forward strand.
TCAAAACCGATTGGAGCCAGTCTAATACGGTCAAAACAGGTTAGAGCCGGTTTGAGCCGGTCTAATCCGGTCAAAACAGGTTTGAGACGGGTTTGAGCCGGTCTGATCCTGTTTGAGATGGTCAAAACTGGTTTGAGCCGGTCTGATCCGGTTTGAGCCGGTTTGAGCTGGTGTGGACCGGTTAGAGCCAGTCTTGTCCGGTTTGAGACGGTCTGGGGCGGTTTGTTCCAGTTTGAGCTGGTCAAAACCGGTTTGAGCCGGTGTAATCCGGTCCAAACAGGTTTGAGCCGGTCTGGTCTGGTTTGAGTCCGGTTTGAGTCCGGTTTGAGCCCGGTTTGAGCCGGTCTGATCCGGTTTCATCCGGTCAAATCCTGTCAAAACAGGTTTGAGCCGGTCAAAACCGGTTTGAGCCGGTCAGGTCCGGTTTGAGACGGTCTGGTCCGGTTTGAGTCCGGTTTGAGATGGATTTGAGCCAGTCTGGCCTGGTTTCATCCGGTCTAATCTGGTCAAAACAGGTTTAAGCCAGTCTGGTCCGGTTTGAGCCGGTCAAAACCGATTTGAGCCGGTGTAATCCAGTCAAAACAGGTTTGAGCCGGTCAAAGCAGTTTTGAGCCTGTGTAATCCCGTCAAAACAGGTTTGAGCCGGTCAAAACAGGTTTGAGCCGGTTTGGTCCCGTTTGAGCCTCTCTGATCCGAATTGATCCGGTTTGAGCCGGTCTGGTCCGGTTTGATCAGGTTTGAGCCGATCTGGTCCGGTGTCATCCAGTCTAATCCTGTCAAAACAGGTTTAAGCCAGTATGGTCCGGTTTGAGCCAGTCAAAACCGATTTGAGCTGGTGTAATCCGGTCAAAACAGGTTTGAGCCGGTCAAAGCAGTTTTGAGCCTGTGTAATCCCGTCAAAACAGGTTTGAGCCGGTCAAAAGAGGTTTGAGCCGGTTTGGTCCCGTTTGAGCCTCTCTGATCCGAATTGATCCGGTTTGAGCCGGTCTGGTCCGGTTTGATCAGGTTCGAGCCGATCTGGTCCGGTGTCATCCAGTCTAATCCTGTCAAAACAGGTTTGAGCCAGTCTGATCCGGTTTGAGCCGGTTTGAGCCTGAGTGGACCGGTTAGAGCCAGTCTTGTCTGGTTTGAACTGGTCTGGTCCGGTTTGAGCCGGTCAAAACCGGTTTGAGCTGCTGTAATCGGTCAAAACACGTTTGAGCCGGTCAAAACAGGTTTGAGCCGGTTTGGTCCAGTTTGAGCCTGTCTGGTCCGGTTTGATCCGGTTTGAGCTCATGTGGTCCAGTTTGAGTCCGGTTTGAGTCCGGTTTGAGCCAGTCTGGTCCGGTTTGTTCCGGTCTAATCCGGTCAAAACAGGTTTGAGATGGTCAAAACCTGTTAGAGCCGGTCTGGTCCGGTTTGAGCCGGTCGGATCCGGTTTGATCCGGTCAAAACCGGTTTGAGCTGGTTTAATCCGGTCAAAACAGGTTAGAGCTGGTGAAAACCGGTTTCAGCCGGTCTGGTCCGGTTTAAGGCTGTCTGGTCCGGTTTGAGCCAGTCTGGTCCAGTTTGATCCTGTCTGGTCCGGTTTAATCCGATCTAATCTGGTCAAAACAGGTTTGAGCCCGTCTGGTCCAGTGTGAGACGGTCTGGTCCGGTTTCATCCGGTCTAATTGGGTCAAAACACGTTTGAGCCCGTCTGGTCATGTTTGAGTCTGCTTTGAGCCCGGTTTGAGCCGGTCTGATCCGGTTTCATCCGGTCTAATCCGGGCAAAGCACGTTTGAGCCAGTCTGGTCCAGTTTGAGCTGGTCAAAACCGGTTTCAGCCGGTTTGGTCCGGTTTGAGCCTGTCAGGTCCTGTTTGATCCGGTTTGAGCTGGTCTGTTCCGGTTTGAGCTGGTCAAAACCGGTTTGAGCCGGTTTGGTCCGGTTTGAGCCTGTCAGGTCCGGTTTGATCCGGTTTGATCCGTTCTAATCCAGTTTGAGCCGGTCTATTCCGGTTTCATCCGATCTAATCCAGTCTAAACAGGTTTGAGACGGTCAAAACCTGTTTGAGCTGGTCTTGTCCGGTTTGATCCGGTCAAAACCGGTTTGAGCTGTTCTAATCCGGTCAAAACAGGTTTGAGACGGACAAAACAGGTTTGAGCCGGTTTGGTCCGGTTTGCGCCTGTCTAGTCCGCTTTGAGCCGGTCAAAACTGATTTGAGCCGGTCTAATACGGTCAAAACAGGTTAGAGCAGGTTTGAGCCGGTTTAATCCGGTCAAAACAGATTTGAGACGGGTTTGAGCCGGTCTGATCCTGTTTGAGACGGTCAAAACTGGTTTGAGCCGGTCTGATCCGGTTTGAGCCGATTTGAGCCGGTGTGGACCGGTTAGAGCCAGTCTTGTCCGGTTTGAGACGGTCTGGTGCGGTTTGTTCCAGTTTGAGCTGGTCAAAACCGGTTTCAGCCAGTGTAATCTGGTCAAAACCGGTTTGAGCCTGTCGAAACAGGTTTGAGCCGGTCTGGTCTGGTTTGAGCCAGTCTGGTGCAGTTTGAATCAGTTTGAGCCGGTCTGGTCTGTTTGAGCCGGTCAAAACCGGTTTGAGCCGGTCTAATACGGTCAAAACAGGTTTGAGCCGGTCAAAACAGGTTTGAGCCGGTTTGAGCCGCTCTAATCTGGTCCAAACAGGTTCGAGACCATTTTGAGCCGGTCTGGTCTGGTTTGAGCCGGTCAAAACCAGCTTGAGCCGGTCTGATCCGTTTTGAGCCCTTGTGGACCGGTTAGAGCCGGTCTGGTCCGGTTTGAGCCGGTCTGGTCTGGTTTGTTCTGGTTTGAGGTGGTCAAAACCGGTTTGAGCCAGTCTAGCCGGTCTGGTCTGGTTTGAGCTGGTCAAAACCGGTTTGAGCCGGTCTGGTCTGGTTTGAGCCAATCTTGTCCGGTTTGATCCGGTTTGAGCCGGTCTGGTCCGTTTGAGCAGGTCAAAACCGGTTTGATCCCACGATTTGATCCTGTCTAATCCGGTTTGAGCTGGTCTGGTCCGTTATCATCCGGTTTGAGCGGGTCTGGTCCTGTTGGAGTCCAGTTTGAGCTGGTCAAAACCACTTTGAGCCGGTCTGGTCCGGTCAAAACAGGTTTGGCCGGTCTGGTCCGGTTTGAGCCTATCTGGTCTGGTTTGTTCCGGTTTGAGGCGGTCAAAACCGGTTTGAGCCAGTCTAGCCAGTCTGGTCTGGATTGAGCAGGGCAAAACCGGTTTGAGCCGGTCTGGTCTGGTTTGAGTCGGTCTGCTCCGGTTTGGTCCGGTTTGAGGTGGACTGGTCCGCTTTGAGCTGGTCAAAACCGGTTTGATACGGCACTTTGATCCAGTCTAATCGGGTTTGAGCCAGTCTGGTCCGTTTTCATCCGGTTTGAGCGGATCTGGTCCGGTTTGAGTCCAGTTTGATCTGGTCAAAACCGCTTTGAGCCGGTCTGATGCTGTTTGATCTGGTTTTAGCCGTTCTGGTCCGGATTGAATGGGTTTGAGCCGGTCAGGTCCGGTTTGAGATGGTCTGGTCCGGATTCATCTGGTCTAATCCGGTCAAAACAGGTTTGAGCTGGTCTGGTCTGGTTTGAGTCCGGTTGGAGCCCGGTTTGAGCCGGTCTGGTACGGTTTGTTCTGGTCTAATCCGGTCAAAACAGGTTTGAGCTGGTCTGGTTCGGTTTGAGCCGTTGAAAACCGGTTTGAGCTGGTGAAAACCGGTTTCAGCTGCTGTAATGCGGTCAAAACAGGTTTGAGCGGGTCAAAACCGGTTTGAGCCAGTCTGGTCCGGTTTGAGCCTGTCTGATCCGGTTTGAGCCGGTCAACACCAGTTTGAGCCGGTCAGGTCCGGTTTGAGCCTCTATGGTCCGGTTTGAGCCGGTCTAATCCAGTCAAAACAGGTTTGAGCCGGTCTGGTCCGGTTTGAGTCTGGTTGGAGCCCGGTGTGAGCCTGTCTGGTCTGGTTTGATCCGGTTTGAGCCGGTCTGGTCCGTTTTCATCCGGTTTGAGCGGGTCAGGTCCGGTTTGAGTCCAGTTTGAGCCGGTCAAAACCGGTTTCAGCTTGTCTCGTCCAGTCAAAACAGGTTTGAGCTGGTCTGGTCCGGTTTGAACTTGTGTGGTCCTGTTTGAGCCGGTTAAAACCGGTTAAAGTCGGTCTGGTCCAGTTAGAAGCGGTTTGAGCCAGTCTCGTCCGGTTTGAGCCTGTCAAAACCGTTTTCAGCTGGTCTGGTCCGGTTTAAGCCAGTCAAAACCGGTTTGAGCCGCACTGGTCCGGTCAAAACAG
>JAPYXX010000035.1:50720-69391 GCA_028551445.1 Miopithecus talapoin
GGTTTGTTCCGGTTTGAGGTCGTCAAAACCGGTTTGAGCCAGTCTAGCTGGTCTGGTCTGGTTTGAGCCGGTCAAAACCGGTTTGAGCCGGTCTGGTTTGGTTTGAGCCGGTCTGGTCCGGTTTGATCCGGTTTGAGCCGGTCTGGTCCGGTTTGAGCCGGTCAAAAGCAGTGTGATCTGGCGGTTTGCTCCGGTCTAATCCAGTTTGAGCTGATCTGGTCCTGTTTGAGTACAATTTGAGCCGGTCAAAACAGGTTTGAGCCGGTTTGGTCCAGTTTGAGCCTGTCTGGTCCGGTTTGAGTCTGGTTTGAGCCGGTCTGGTCCGGTTTGATCCGGTCTAATCTGGTCAAAACAGGTTTGAGACGGTCAAAACCTGTTTGAGCCAGTCTGGTCCGGTTTGAGCCTGACGGATCCGGTTTGATCCGGTCAAAACCGGTTGGAGCTGGTCTAAACCGGTCAAAAGAGGTTTGAGCTGGTGAAAACCAGTTTCAGCCGGTCTTGTCTGGTTTGAGGCTGTCTGGTCCAGTTTGAGCCGGTCTGGTCCAGTTTGATCCTGTCTGGTCCGGTTTGATCCGATCTAATCCGGTCAAAACAGGTTTGAGCCCGTCTGGTCCGGTGTGAGACGGTCTGGTCCGGTTTCATCTGGTCTAATTGGGTCAAAACACATTTGAGCTCGTCTGGTCCTGTTTGAGTCTGGTTTGAGCCCGGTTTGAGCCGGTCTGATCTGGTTTCATCCGGTCTAATCTGGTCAAAACACGTTTGAGCCGGTCTGGTCCGGTTTGAGCCGGTCAAAACCAGTTTGAGCCGGTGTAATCCGATCAAAACGGGTTTGAGCCGGTCAAAACAGGTTTGAGCCAGTTTGGTCCGGTTTGAGCCTGTCTGGTCTGGTTTGATCCGGTTTGAGCCGATCTGGTCCAGTTAGAGCCGGTCAAAACCGGTTTGAGCCGGTGTAATACGGTCAAAACAGGTTTGAGCCGGTCAAAACGGGTTTGAGCCAGTTTGGACCGGTCTAATCCGGTCAAAACAGGTTTGAGACGGGTTTGAGCCGGTCTGGTAGTGTTTGAGACGGTGAAAACTGGTTTGAGCCGGTCTGATCCGGTTTGAGCCGGTTTGAGGCGGTGTGGACCGGTTAGAGCCGGTCTTGTCCAGTCTGAGCCGGTCAGTCCGGTTTGTTCCGGTTTGAGCCAGTCAAAACCGGTTTGAGCCGTTGTAATCCGGTCAAAACAGGTTTGAGCCGGTCAAAACCGGTTTGAGTCAGTCTTATACGGTCAAAACAAGTTTGAGGCGGTCAAAACCGGTTTGAGCCGGTTTGAGCCGCTTTAATCTGGTCAAAACAGATTCCAGACCGGTTTGACCCCGTCAGGTCCGGTTTGAGCCGGTCAAAACCGGCTTGCACTGGTCTGATCCGGTTTGAGCCGGTGTGGACTCGTTAGAGCCTGTGTGGTCCGGTTTGAGCCGGTCTGGTCCATTTTCATCCGGTTTGAGCGCGTCTGGTCCGGTTTGAGTCCAGTTTTAGCCGGTCAAAACTGCTTTGAACTGGTCTGGTCCGGTCAAAACAGATTTGAGCCAGTCTGGTCCGGTTTGATCTGGTCTGGTCCGCTTTGAGCAGGTCAAAACCGATTTGAGCTGGTGAAAACCGGTTTGAGCCCCTGTAATCCGGTCAAAACAGGTTTGAGCCAGTCAAAACCGGTTTGAGCCGGTCTGCTCCGGTTTGAGCCATCCTTGTCCGGTTTGAGCCGGTGAAAACCGGTTTGATCCACTCTGGTCCGGTTTCACCCACTCAAAACCGGTTTGAGCCGGTCTGGTCCGGTTTGATCCGGTCTATTCCGGTCAAAACACGTTTGAGCTGGTCTAGTCCGGTTTGAGCCGGTCTGGTCCTGTTTGAGCCGGTCTCGTCTGGTTTGATCCGGTTTGAACCTCTCTCGTCCGGTTTGATCCGGTTTGAGCCGGTCTCGTCTGTTTTCATCCGGTTTGAGTGGGTCTGGTCCGGTTTGAGTCCAGTTTGAGCTGGTGAAAACCGCTTTCAGCCGGTCTGGTCCAGTCAAAACAGGTTTGAGCCGGTCTGGTCTGGTTTCATCTGTTCTAATCCGGTCAAAACAGGTTTGAGCCGGTCTGGTCCAGTTTGAGCCGGTCAAAACCGGTTTGAGCCGGTCTAATCCGGTCAAAACAGGTTTGAGCCGGTCAAAACCGGTTTGAGTCGGTCTAATACGGTCAAAACAGGTTTGAGGCTGTCAAAAGCGGTTGGAGCCGGTTTGAGCCGCTTTAGTCCGGTCAAAACAGGTTCGAGACCGGTCTGACCCGGTCTGGTCCGCTTTGAGCGGGTCAAAAGCGACTTACGCCGGTCTGATCCGGTTTGAGCCGATTTGGACCGGTTAGAGACGGTCTGGTCCGTTTTCATCCGGTTGGAGTGGGTCTGGTCTGGTTTGAGTCCAGTTTGAGCCAGTCAAAACCGGTTTGAGCCAGTCTGGTCCGGTCAAAACAGGTTTGAGCCGGTCTGGTCTGGTTTGAGCTGGTCTGGTCCAGTTTGTTCCGATTTGAGGCAGTCAAAACCGGTTTGAGCCAGTCTAGCCGGTCTGGTCTGGTTTGAGCCGGTCAAAACCGGTTTGAGCCGGTCTGGTTTGGTTTGAGCCGGTCTGGTCCGGTTCGATCTGGTTTGAGCCAGTCTGGTCCGGTTTGACCCGGTCAAAACCAGTTTGATCTGTCGGTTTGCTCCGGTCTAATCCTGTTTGAGCCGGTCTGGTCCGTTTTCATCTGATTTGAGCGGGTCTGGTCTGGTTTGAGTACAGTTTGAGCCGGTCAAAACCACTTTGAGCCAGTTTGAGGCCGTCACAACCGGTTTTAGGCAATCTAACCGGTCTAGTCTGGTTTGAGCCGGTCAAAACAGATTTGTGCCGGTCAGGACTGTTTTCAGCCAGCCTGTTCCGGTTTGATCCGGTTTGAGCCAGTCTGGTCGGGTTTCATCCGGTCTAATCCAGTCAAAACAGGTTTGAGGCGGTCTGGACCAGTTTGAGTCCGGTTTGAGCCGGGTTTGAGCCGGTCTGGTCCGGTTTGAGCCAGTCAAAACCGGTTTGAGCCTCTGTAATCTGGTCAAAACATGTTTGACCCGGTCAAAACAGGTTTGAGCCGGATTGGTCCGGTTTGAGCCTGTCTGGTCCGGTTTGATCCGGTTTGAGTCGGTCTGGTCTGGTTTGAGTCCGGTTTGAGCTGCTCTGGTCCGGTTTGATCCGGTCTAATCCGGTCAAAACAGGTTTGAGACGGTCAAAACCTGTTTGAGCCGGTCTGGTCCTTTTTGAGCCTGATGGATCCAGTTTGATCCGGTCAAAACCGGTTTGAGCTGGTCTAATCCGGTCAAAAGAGGTTTGAGCCAGTGAAAACCGGTTTCAGCCGGTCTGGTCCGGTTTGAGGCTGTCTGGTCCGGTTTGAGCCGGTCTGGTCCAGTTTGATCCTCTCTGGTCTAGTTTGATCCGATCTAATCCAGTCAAAACAGGTTTGAGCCCGTCTGGTCTGGTGTGAGACGGTCTGGTACTGTTTCATACGGTCTAATTGGTCCTGTTTGAGTCTGGTTTGAGCCCGGTTTGAGCCGGTCTGATCCGGTTTCATCTGGTCTAATCCGGTCAAAACACGTTTGAGCCGGTCTGTTCCGGTTTGAGCCGGTAAAAACCGGTTTGAGCCAGTGTAATCCGATCAAAACAGGTTTGAGCCAGTCAAAACACGTTTGAGCCAGTTTGGTCCGGTTTGAGCCTGTCTGGTCCGGTTTGATCCGATTTGAGCCGGTCTGGTCCGGTTTGACCCGGTCAAAACCGGTTTGAGCCGGTCTAATACAGTCAAACCAGGTTTGAGTCGGTCAAAACCGGTTTGAGCCAGTTTGGACCGGTCTAATGCGGTCAAAACAGGTTTGAGACGGGTTTGAGCCAGTCTGGTACTGTTTGAGACGGTGAAAACCAGTTTGAGCCAGTCTGATCCGGTTTGAGCCGGTTTGAGCCGGTGTGGTCCGGTTAGAGCCGGTGTTGTCCGGTTTGAGCTGGTCAGTCCGGTTTGTTCCGGTTTGAGCCGGTCAAAACCGGTTTGAGCCGTTGTAATCCGGTCAAAACAGGTTTGAGCCGGTCAAAACCGGTTTGAGTCGGTCTTATATGGTCAAAACCGGTTTGAGGCGGTCAAAACCGGTTTGAGCCGGTTTGAGCCGCTTTAATCCGGTCAAATAAGGTTCGAGACCGGGTTGACCCCATCAGGTCCGGTTTGAGCCAGTGTGGACCGGTTAGAGTCTGTGTGGTCCTGTTTGAGCCGGTCTGGTCCGTTTTCATCCGGTTTGTGCGGGTCTGGTCCGGTTTGAGTCCAGTTTTAGCTGGTCAAAACCGCTTTGAACCGGTCTGGTCCAGTCAAAATAGATTTGAGCCAGTCTGGTCCGGTTTGATCCGGTCTGGTCCGGTTTGAGCCGGTCAAAACTGATTTGAGCCGGTGAAAACCGATTTGAGCCCCTGTAATCCAGTCAAAACAGATTTGAGCCGGTCAAAACCGGTTTGAGCTGGTCTGCTCCGGTTTGAGCCAGTCTTGTCCGGTTTGAGCCGGTGGAAACTGGTTTGAGCCGCTCTGGTCCGGTTTGGCCCACTCAAAACTGGTTTGAGCCGGTCTGGTCCGGTTTGATCTGGTCTAATCCGGTCAAAACACGTTTGAGCCGGTCTAGTCCGGTTTGAGCTGGTCTGGTCCTTTTTGAGCCGGTCTCGTCCGGTTTGATCCGGTTTGAACCTCTCTCATCCGGTTTGATCCGGATTGAGCCGGTCTGGTCTGTTTTCATCCAGTTTGAGTGGGTCTGGTCTGGTTTGAGTGCAGTTTGAGCCGGTCAAAACCGCTTTAAGGCGGTCTGGTCTGGTCAAAACAGGTTTGACTGGTCTGGTCCGGTTTGAGCCTGTCTGGACCGGTTTGTTCCGGTTTGAGGCGGTCAAAATCGGTTTGAGCCGGTCTGGTCTGGTTTGAGCCGGTCTGCTCCGGTTTGGTCCGGTTTGAGGCGAACTAGTCCGCTTTGAGCCGGTCAAAACCGTGTTGATACGGTGCTTTGATCCGGTCTAATCGGGTTTGAGCCAGTCTGGTCCGTTTTCATCTGGTTTGAGCGGATCTGGTCTGGATTGAGTCCAGTTTGAGCTGGTCAAAACCGCTTTGAGCTGGTCTGATATGGTTTGATCCAGTTTTAGCCACTCTGGTCCGGATTGAGCCGGTTTGAGCCGGTTTGGTCCGGTTTGAGACGGTCTGGTCCGGTTTCATCTGGTCTAATCCGGTCAAGACAGGTTTGAGCCAGTCTGGTCTGGTTTGAGTCCGGTTAGAGCCCGGTTTGAGCCGGTCTGGTCCGGTTTGATCCAGTCTAATCCAGTCAAAACAGGTTTGAGATGGTCAAAACCTGTTTCAGCCGGTCTGGACCGGTTTGAGCTGGACGGATCCGGTTTGATCCAGTCAAAACCGGTTTTAGCTGGTCTAATCCAGTCAAAAGAGGTTTGAGCCGGTGAAAACCGGTTTCAGCCGGTCTGGACCGGTTTGAGGTTGTCTGGTCCGATTTGATCCGGTTTGAGCCGGTCTGGTCCAGTTTGAGTCTGGTTTGAGCCCGGTTTGAGCCAGTCCGGTCCGGTTTGAGCCGGTCAAAACTGGTTTGAGCCGGTGTAATCCGGTCAAAACAGGTTTGAGCCGGTCAAAACAAGTTTGAGCCGTTTTGGTCCGGTTTGAGCCTGTCTGATACGGTTTGATCCGCTTTGATCCGGTCTGGTCCTGTTTGAGCCAGTCAAAGCCGGTTTGAGCCGATCTAATACAGTCAAAACAGGTTTGAAGCGGTCAAAACCAGTTTGAGCCGGTTTGAGCCGCTCTAATCCAGTCAAAACAGGTTCGAGACCGGTTTGAGACGGTGTGGTCCCGTTTGAGCCGGTCAAAACCGGTTTGAGCCGGTCTGATCCGGTTTGAGTCGGTGTGGACCGGTCGAAACCGGTTTGATCCGGTCTGGTCCGATTTGAGCCGGTCAAATCCGATTTGATCCGGCGGTTTGATCCGGTCTAATCCAGTTTGAGCCGGTCTGGTTCTGTTTGAGCCTGTCTGGTCCTGTTTGAGCCAGTCTTGTCCGGTTTGATCCGGTTTTCGCCGGTCTGGTCCGGTTTGAGCCGGTTAGAGCCAGTCTGGTCATGTTTGAGATGGTCTGGTACGGTTTCATCGAGCCGGTCTGGTCCGGTTTGATCCGGTTTGAGTCAGTCTGGTCCGGTTTGAGCCGGTCAAAACCGGTTTGATCCGGCGGTTTGATCCGGTCTAATCTGTTTTGAGCCAGTCTGGTCCGGTTTCATCCGATCTAATCCAGTCAAAACAGGTTTGAGACGGTCAAAACCTGTTTGAGCCGGTCTTGTCCAGTTTGATCCAGTCAAAACCGGTTTGAGCTCATCTAATCCGGTCAAAACAGGTTTGAGCCGGTGAAAACCGGTTTCAGCCGGTCTGGTCCGGTTTGAGCCTGTCTGGTCCATTTGAGCCGGTCTGGTCCTGTTTGAGCCTGTCTGGTGCGGTTTGATCCAATCTCATACGGTCAAAACACATTTGAGCCCGTCTGGTTCGGTGTGAGACGGTCTGGTCCGGTTTCATCCAGTCTAATCCGGTGAAAACACGTTTGAGCCCGTCTGGTCCAGTTTGAGTCTGGTTTGAGCCCGGTTTGAACCGGTCTGGTCCGGTTTGAGCCAGTCAAAACCGGTTTCAGCCGGTGTAATCCGGTCAAAACAGGTTAGAGCCGGTATGAGCCGGTCTAATCTGGTTAAAACAGGTTTGAGACGGGTTTGATCTGGTCTGGTCCTGTTTGAGACGGTCAAAACTGGTTTGAGCCAGTTTGAGCCAGTGTGGACCGGTTAGAGCCAGTCTTGTCCGGATTGAGACGGTCTGGTCCGGTTTGTTCCGGTTTGAGCTGGTCAAAACCGGATTGAGCCTGTCTGGTCTGGTCAAAACAGGTTTGGCTGGTCTGGTCCGGTTTGATCCAGTCAAAACCGGTTTGAGCTCATCTAATCCGGTCAAAACATGTTTGAGCCGGTCAAAACAGGTTTGAGCCGGTTTGGTCCGGTTTGCGCCTGTCTGGTCCGGTTTGAGCCAGTGAAAACCGATTTGAGCTGGTCTAATACGGTCAAAACAGGTTAGAGCAATCTAGCCGGTCTGGTCTGGTTTGAGCCGGTCAAAACCGGTTTGTGCCGGTCAGGTCTGTTTTCAGCCGGCCTGTTCCGGTTTGATCCGGTCTGAGCCAGTCTGGTCTGGTTTCAAACGGTCTAATCCAGTCAAAACAGGTTTGAGGTGGTCTGGTCCAGTTTGAGTCCGGTTTGAGCCCGGTTTGAGCCGCTCTGAACCGGTTTGAGCCGGTTTGAGCCGGTGTGGACCGGTTACAGCCGGTCTTGTCCGGTTTCAGCCGGTCTGGTCCGGTTTGTTCCGGTTTGAGACTGTCAAAACCGGTTTGAGCCGTTGTAATCCGGTCAAAACAGATTTGAGCCGGTCAAAACCGGTTTGAGTCGGTCTTATACGGTCAAAACAAGTTTGAGGCGGTCAAAACCGGTTTGAGCCGGTTTGAGCCCATCAGGTCCGGGTTGAGCCGGTCAAAACCGGCTTGCGCCGGTCTGATCCGGTTTGAGCCAGTGTGGACTGGTTAGAGCCTGTCTGGTCCGGTTTGAGCCAGTCTGGTCCGTTTTCATCCGGTTTGAGCGGGTCTGGTCCGGTTTGAGTCCAGTTTGAGCCGGTCAAAACCGCTTTGAACCGGTCTGGTCTGGTCAAAACAGGTTTGAGCCGGTCTGGTCCGGTTTGAGCCGGTCTGGTCCGGTTTGTTCCGGTTTGAGGTGGTCAAAACCGGTTTGAGCCAGTCTAGCCGGTCTCGTCTGGTTTGAGCCGGTCAAAACCGGTTTGACACGGACTGGTCTAGTTTGAGCCGTTCTGGGCCGGTTTTATTCTGTTTGAGCCGGTCTGGTCTGGTTTGAGCCGGTCAAAACCGGTTTGATCCGGCGGTTTGATCCGTTCTAATCCGGTTTGAGCTGGTCTCGTCCGGTTTCATCTGATCTAATCCAGTTAAAACAGGTTTGAGATGGTCAAAACCTGTTTGAGCCGGTTTTGTCCTGTTTGATCTGGTCAAAACAGGTTTGAGCTGGTCTAATCCGGTCAAAACAGGTTTGAGCCGGTGAAAACCGGTTTCAGCCGGTCTGGTCCAGTTTGAGCCTGTCTGGTCTGGTTTGAGCCGGTCTGGTCCGGTTTGAGCCTGTCTGGTCCGGTTTGATCCGATCTAATCTGGTCAAAGCAAGTTTGAGCCCGTCTGGTCCGGTGTGAGACGGTCTGGTCCAGTTTCATCCGGTTTAATCTGGTCAAAACACGTTTGAGCCCGTGTGGTCCAGTTTGAGTCGGGTTTGAGCCCGGTTTGAACTGGTCTGGTCCAGTTTGAGCTGGTCAAAACCGGTTTCAGCCGGTGTAATACGGTCAAAACCGGTTAGAGCAAGTTTGAGCCGGTCTAATCCGGTTAAAACAGGTGTGAGACGGGTTTGAGCCAGTCTGGTCCTGTTTGAGACGGTCAAAACTGGTTTGAGCCGGTCTGATCCGGTTTGAGCCGGTTTGAGCCGGTGTAGACCGGTTAGAGCCAGTCTTGTCCGGTTTGAGACGGTCTGGTGCGGTTTGTTCCGGTTTGGGCCGGTGAAAACCGGTTTGAGCCAGTCAAAACAGGTTTGAGGCGGTTTGGTCCGGTTTGAGCCTGTCTGGTCCAGTTTGATCCAGTTTGAGCCGGTCTGGTCCGGTTTGAGCCAGTCAAAACCGGTTTGAGCCGGTCTAATACGGTCAAAACAGGTTTGAGATGGGTTTGAGCCGTTCTGGTCCTGTTTGAGATGGTCAAAACCGGTTTGAGCCGGTGTGATTCGGTTTGAGCCGGTTTGAGCTGGTGTGCACTGGTTAGAGCCGGTCTTCTCCTGTTTGAGCCGGTCTGGTCCGGTTTGTTCCGGTTTGAGGCGGTCAAAACCGGTTTGAGCCAGCCTAGCCGGTCTGGTCTGGTTTGAGCCGGTCAAAACCGGATTGAGCCGGTCTGGTCTGGTTTGAGCCTGTCTGGTCCGGTTTGAGCCGGTCAAAACCGGTTTGATCCGGCGGTTTGATCCGGTCTAATACGGTTTGAGCCGTTCTGGTCCCATTTCATCCGGTCTAAACCAGTCAAAACAGGTTTGAGCCGGTCAGCTCCGGTTTGATCCGGTTTGAGCCGGTCTGGTCCGGTTTCATCCGGTCTAATCTGGTCAAAACACGTTTGAGCCGGTCTGGTCTAGTTTGAGTCCGGTTTGAGCCTGGTTTGAGGCGGTCTGGTACGGTTTGAGCTGGTCAAAACTGGTTTGAGCCGGTGTAATCCGGTCAAAACATGTTTGAGAAGGTCAAAACAGGTTTGAGCCGGTTTGGTCCGGTTTGAGCCTGTCTGGTCCGGTTTGATCCGGTTTGAGCCGATCTGCTCCGGTTTGAGTTGGGTTTGCGTGGTTTGAGCCGGTCTGGTCCGGTTTGATCCGGTCTAATCCGGTCAAAACAGGTTTGAGACGGTCAAAACCTGTTTGAGCCAGTGTGGTCCGGTTTGAGCCGGTCAAAACCAGTTTGAGCTGGTCTGGTCCGGTTTAATCCGGTCTAATCCGGTCAAAACAGGTTTGAGCCGGTCTAGTCCGGTTCGAGCCTGTCTGTTCCTATTTGAGCCGGTCTTGTCCGCCTTGATCCGGTTTGAGCCTCTCTCGTCCAGTTTGATCTGATTTGAGCCGGTCTGGTCTGTTTTCATCCGGTTTTAGTGGGTCTGGTCCGGTTTGAGTCCAGTTTGAGCCGGTCAAAACCACTTTCATCCGGTCTGGTCCGGTAAAAACAGGTTTGAGCCGGTCTGGTCCGGTTTGAGCCAGTCTGGTCCGGTTTGTTCCGGTTTGAGGCGGTCAAAACCGTTTTGAGCCAGTCTAGCCGGTTTGGTCTGGTTTGAGCCGGTCAAAACTGGTTTGAGTCGGTCTAGTCTGGTTTGAGCCGGTCTGGTCCGGTTTGATCCGGTTTGAGCAGGTCTGGTCCAGTTTGAGACGGTCAAAACCGGTTTGATCCAGCGGTTTGATCCGGTCTAATAGGGTTTGAGCCGGTCTGGTCCGGTTTCACTGGTTTGAGCAGGTCTGGTCTGGTTTGAGTCCAGTTTGAGCCGGTCAAAACCGCTTTGAGCCGGTCTGATGCAGTTTGATACGGCTTTAGCCGCTCTGGTCCGGATTGAGCCGGTTTGAGCCGGTCTGCTCCGGTTTGAGACGATCTGGTCTGGTTTCATCCGGTCTAATCCGGTCAAAACAGGTTTGAGCCGGTCTGGTCTGGTTTGAGTCAGTTGGAGCCCGGTTTGAGCCGGTCTGGTCCGGTTTGTTCTGGTCTAATCCGGTCCAAACAGATTTGAGCCGTTCTTGTCTGGTTTGAGCCGTTGAAAACCGGTTTGAGCCGGTGAAAACTGGTTTGAGCCGCTGTAATGCGGTCAAAACAGGTTTGAGCCGGTCAAAACCGGTTTGAGCCGTTCTGGTCCGGTTTGAGCCTGTCTGATCCGGTTTGAGCCGGTCAACACCGGTTTGAGCTGGTCAGGTCCGGTTTGAGCCTGTCTGGTCCGGTTTGAGCTGGTCTAATCCGTTCAAAACAGGTTTGAACCGGTCTGGTCCGGTTTGAGTCCGGTTGGAGCCCGGTTTGGGCCTGTCTGGTCCGGTTTGATCCGATTTGAGCCGGCCTGGTCCGTTTTCATCCGGTTTGAGCGGGTCTGGTCCGGTTTGAGTCCAGTTTGCGCCGGTCAAAACCGGTTTGAGCCAGTCTGGTCTGGTTTCAGACAGTCTTGTCCAGTTTCAGCCAGTCCGGTCGGGTTTTGTTCCGGTTTCAGCCGGTCAAAATCGGTTTGAGCCATTGTAATCCGGTCAAAACTGGTTTGAGCCAGTCAAAACCGGTTTGAGTCGGTCTAATACGGTCAAAACAGGTTTGAGGCGGTCAAAACCGGTTTGAGCCGGTTTGAGTCGCTTTAATCGGGTCAAAACAGGTTCCAGACCGGTCTGATCCGGTTTGAGCCGGTGTGGACCGGTTAGCGCTGGTCTGGTCCGGATTGAGCCGGTCTGGTCCATTTTCATCCGGTTTAAGTCGGTCTGGTCCGGTTTGAGTCCAGTTTGAGCCGGTCAAAACCTCTTTGAGCCGGTGTGGTCCGGTCAAAACAGGTTTGAGCCGGTCTGGTCCGGTTTGAGCCGGTCTGGTCCGGTTTGTTCCGGTTTGAGGCGGTCAAAACCGGTTTGAGCCAGTCTAGCCGGTCTGGTCTGGTTTGAGCCGGTCAAATCCGGTTTGAGCCGGTCTGGTCTGGGTTGAGCCAGTCTGCTCCAGTTTGATCCGGTTTGAGCCTGTCTGGTCCGGTTTGAGCCGGTCAAAACCGGTTTGATCCGGCGGTTTGATCTTGTTTAATCGTGTTTGAGCTGGTCTGGTCCGTTTTCACCGGTTTGAGCGGGTCTGGTCCGGTTTGAGTCCAGTTTGAGACGGTCAAAACTGCTTTGAGCTGGTCTGGTCCGGTCAAAACAGGTTTGAGCCACTCTGGTCTGGTTTGAGTCCGGTATGAGCCCGGTTTGAGCCGGTCAACACCGGTTTGAGCCGTTCAGGTCCGGTTTGAGCCT
Organism: Miopithecus talapoin; assembly: GCA_028551445.1. Lineage (NCBI taxonomy): Eukaryota > Metazoa > Chordata > Mammalia > Primates > Cercopithecidae > Miopithecus > Miopithecus talapoin. Next base: position 62,351 of record JAPYXX010000035.1, read on the forward strand.
GTCTGGTCCGGTTTGAGCAGTCTAATCCGGTCAAAACAGGTTTGAGCCGATGTGGTCTGGTTTGAGTCTGGTTTGAGACCGATTTGAGCCGGTCTGGTCTGGTTTCATCCGGTCTAATCCGGTCAAAACAGGCTTAAGAGAGTCAAAAGAGTTTTGAGCCTGTGTAATCCCGTCAAAACAGGTTTGAGCCGGTCAAAACAGGTTTGAGCTGGTTTGGTCCCGTTTGAGCCTCTCTGATCCGGTTTGATCCGGTTTGAGCCGGTCTGGTCCGGTTTGATCAGGTTTGAGCCGATCTCGTCCGGTGTCATCCAGTCTAATCCTGTCAAAACAGATTTGAGCCGGTCTGGTCAGGTTTCAGTTCGGTTTGAGTCCGGTTTGAGCTGGTCTGGTCCAGTTTGGACCGGTCTAATCTGGTCAAAACAGGTTTGAGATGGTCAAAACCTGTTTGAGCCGGTCTGGTCCGGTTTGAGCTGGTCGGATCCTGTTTGATCCGGTCTGGACCGGTTTGAGCCTGTCTGTTCCGGTTTGATCCGATCTAATCCAGTCAAAACAGGTTTGAGTCCGTCTGGTCTGGTGTGAGACGGTCTGGTACGGTTTTATCCGGTCTAATCCGATCAAAACACGTTTGAGCCCGTCTGGTCCAGTTTGAGTCCGGTTTGAGCACGGTTTGAGCCGGTCTGGTCCGGTTTCATCCGGTCTAATCCGGTCAAAACACGTTTGAGCCAGTCTGGACCGGTTTGAGCCAGTCAAAACTGGTTTGAGCCGGTGTAATCCGGTCAAAACAGGTTTGAGCCTTTCAAAACAGGTATGAGCCGGTTTGGTCCGCTTTGAGCCTGTCTGGTTCTGTTTCATCCGGTTTGAGCCGGTCTGGTCCAGTTTGAGCCGGTCAAAACCGGTTTGAGCCGGTCTAATACGGTCAAAACAGGCTTGAGCCGGTCAAATCCGGTTTGAGCCAGTTTGAGCCGCTCTAATTCGGTCAAAACAGGTTTGAGACGGGTTTGAGCTGGTCTGCTTCTGTTTGAGACGGTCAAAACAGGTTTGAGCCGGTGTGATTTGGTTTCAGCCGGTTTGAGCCGGTGTGGACCGGTCAGAGCCGGTCTTGTCCGGATTGAGCCGGTCTGGTCGGGTTTGTTCCAGTTTGAGGCGGTCAAAACCAGTTTGAGCCCGTCTAGCCAGTCTGGTCTGGTTGGAGCCGGTCAAAACTGGTTTGAGCCGGTGTGGTCTGGTTTGAGCCGGTCTGGTCCGGTTTGAGCCGGTGAAAACCCGTTTGATCCGGCGGGTTAATCCGGTCTAATACGGTTTGAGCCGGTGTGGGCCGGTTTCATCCGGCCTAAACCAGTCAAAACAGGTTTGAGCCGGTCTGCTCTGGTTTGATCCGGTTTTAACCGGTCTGGTCCTGTTTCATCCGGTCTAATCCGGTCGAAACACTTTTGAACTGGTCTGGTCCAGTTTGAGTCCGGTTTGAGCCGGTCAAAACCGGTTTGAGCTGGTGTAATCTGGTCAAAACATGTTTGAGCCGGTCAAAACTGGTTTGAGCCGGTTTGTTCCGGTTTGAGCCTGTCTGGTCCGGTTTGATCCGATTTTAGCCTGTCTGGTCCGGTTTGAGCCTGGTTTGAGTCCAGTTCGAGCCGGTCTGGTCCGGTTTGATCTGGTCTAATCCGGTCAAAACAGGTTTGAGACTGTCAAAACCTGTTTGAGCCGGTCTGGTCTGGTTTGCGCCGGTCGGATCCTGTTTGATCTGGTCAAAAGCGGTTTGAGCTCGTCTATTCCGGTCAAAACAGGTTTGAGCCAGTGAAAACCGGTTTCAGCCGGTCTGGTCCGGTTTGAGGCTGTCTGGTTCGGTTTGAGCCGGTCTGGTCCAGTTTGAGCCTGTCTGGTCCGGTTTCATCCGATCTAATCCAGTCGAAACAGGTTTGAGCCCGTCTGGTCTGGTGTGAGACAGTCTGGTCCGGTTTCATCCAGTCTAATCCGATCGAAACACGTTTGAGCCCGTCTAGTCCAGTTTGAGTCCAGTTTGAGCCCAGTTTGAGCCGGTCTGATCCGGATTCATCCAGTCTAATCAGGTCAAAACACGTTTGAGCCGGTATTGTCCGCTTTGAGCCAGTCAAAACCGGTTTCACCTGGTGTAATACGGTCAAAACAGTTTTGAGCCGGTCAAAACAGGTTTGAGCTGGTTTGCTCCGGTTTCAGCCTGTCTGGTCTGGTTTGATCCGGTTTGAGCTGGTCTGGTCTGGTTTGAGCCGGTCAAAACCGGTTTGAGCCGGTCTAATACAGTCAAAACAGGTTTGAGCCGGTCAAAACCGGTTTGAGGTGGTTTGAGCCGCTCTAATCCGGTCGAAACAGGTTTCAGACGGGTTTGAGCCCGTCTGCTCCTGTTTGAGATGGTCAAAACCGGTTTGAGCCGGTGTGATTCGGTTTGAGCCGGTTTGAGCTGGTGTGGACCGGTAACAGCCGGTGTTGGCCGGTTTGAGCCGGTCAGGCCTGGTTAGTTCCGGTTTGAGGCGGTCAAAACCGGTTTGAGCCAGTCTAACCGGTCTGGTCTGGCTTGAGCCGGTCAAAACAGGTTTGAGCCGGTCTGGTCTGGTTTGAGCCGGTCTGGTCCGGTTTGAGCCAGTCAAAACCGGTTTGATCCGGCGGTTTCATCCGGTCTAATACGGTTTGAGCCGGTCTGGTCCAGTTTCATCCCGTCTCATCCGGTCAAAACACGTTTGAGCCGGTCTGCTCCGGTTTGAGTCCGGTTTGAGCACGGTTTGAGCCGGTCTGGTCTGGTGTGAGCCGGTCAAAACCGGTTTGAGCCAGTCTAATACGGTCAAAACAGGTTTGAGCCGGTCAAAACAGGTTTGAGCCGTTTTGGTCTGGTTTGAGCCTGTCTGGTCCGGTTTGTTCCGGTTTGAGGCGGTCAAAACTGGTGTGAGCCAGTCTAGCCGGTCTGTTCTGGTTTGAGCCAGTCAAAACCCGTTTGATCCGGCGGTTTGATCCCGTCTAATCTGGTTTGAGCCGGTCTGGTGCGGTTTCATCCGGTCTAATCCAGTCAAAACAGGTTTGAGCCGGTCTGCTCCGGTTTGATCCGGTTTGAGCCGTTCTGGTCCAGTTTGAGTCCAGTTTGAGCCCGGTTTGAGCCAGTCTGGTCCGGTTTGAGCCGGTCAAAACCGGTTTGTGCCGGTGTAATCCGGTCAAAACAGGTTTGAGCCGATTAAAACAGGCTTGAGCCGGTTTGGTCCGGTTTGAGCCTGTCTGATCCGGTTTGATCCGCTTTGAGCCGGTCTGGTCCAGTTTAAGCCGGTCAAAACCGGTTTGAGCCGGTCTAATATGGTCAAAACAGGTTTGAAGCGGTCAAAACCGGTTTGAGTCGGTTTGAGCCGCTCTAATCCGGTCAAAACGCGTTCAAGACCGGTTTGAGACGGTCTGGTCCCGTTTGAGCCAGTCAAAACCGGTTTGAGCCGGTTTGCTCCCGTTTGAGCCTGTCTGATGCAGTTTGATCCGGTTTGAGCCGGTCTGGTCGGGTTTGATCCGGTTTGAGCCGGTCTGGTCCGGTTTCATGCGGTCTAATCCTGTCAAAACAGGTTTGAGCCGGTCTGGTCTGGTTTGAGTCCAGTTGGAGACCGGTTTGAGCTGGTCTGGTCCGGTTTGTTCTGGTCTAATCCGGTCAAAACAGGTTTGAGCCGGTCTGGTCCGGGTTGAGCCATTGAAAACCCGTTTGAGCTGGTGAAAACCGGTTTGAGCCGCTGTAATGCGGTCAAAACAGGTTTGAGCCGGTCAAAACCGTTTTGAGCCGGTCTGGTCCGGTTTGAGCCTGTCTGATCCCGTTTGAGCCGGTTAACACCGGTTTGAGCCGGTCAGGTCCGGTTTTTAGCCTGTCTGGTCCGGTTTGAGCCGTTCTAATCCGGTCAAAACACGTTTGAGCCGGTCTGGTCCGGTTTGAGTCCGGTTTGAGACAGGTTTGAGCCGGTCTGGTCTGGTTTCATCCGGTCTAATCCGGTCAAAACAGGTTTAAGCCGGTCTGGTCCGGTTTGAGCCGGTCAAAACCGGTTTGAGCCGGTCAGTTCTGTTTTCACCCGGCCTGTTCCGGTTTGATCCGGTTTGAGCCAGTCTGGTCGGGTTTCATCCAGTCTAATCCAGTCAAAACAGGTTTGAGGCGGTCTGGTACAGTTTGAGTCCGGTTTGAGCCCGGTTTGAGCCGTTCTGGTCCGGTTTGAGCCAGTCAAAACCGGTTTGAGCCTCTGTAATCTGGTCAAAACATGTTTGAGCCGGTCAAAACAGGTTTGAGCCGGTTTGGTCCAGTTTGAGCCTGTCTGGTCCGGTTTGATACGGTTTGAGCCGGTCTGCTCCAGTTTGAGTTGGGTTTGCGTGGTTTGAGCCGGTCTGGTCCGGTTTGATCCTGTCTAATCCGGTCAAAACAGGTTTGAGACGGTCAAAACCTGTTTGAGCCGGTCTGGTCCGGTTTGAGCCTGACGGATCCGGTTTGATCCGGTCAAAACCGGTTTGAGCTGGTCTGATCCGGTCAAAAGAGGTTTGAGCTGGTGAAAACCGGTTTCAGCGGGTCTGGTCCGGTTTGAGGCTGTCTGGTCCGGTTTGAGCCGGTCTGGTCCAGTTTGATCCTGTCTGGTCCGGTTTGATCCAATCTAATCCGGTCAAAACAGGTTTGAGACGAGTTTGAGCCGATCTGGTCCTGTTTGAGACGGTCAAAACTGGTTTGAGCCGGTCTGATCCGGTTTGAGCCGGTATGAGCCGGTGTGGACCGGTTAGAGCCGGTCTTGTCCGGTTTGAGACGGTCTGGTGCGGTTTGTTCCGGTTTGAGACGGTGTAATCCGGTCAAAACCGGTCTGAGCCGGTCAAAACAGGTTTGAGCCGGTTTGGTCTGGTTTGAGCCTGTCTGGTCTGGTTTGATCCGGTTTGAGCCGGTCTGGTTCAGTTTGAGCCGGTCAAAACCGGTTTCAGCCGGTCTAATACGGTCAAAACAGGTTTGAGCCGGTCAAAACCGGTTTGAGCCGGTTTGAGCCGCTCTAATCTGGTCAAAACAGGTTTGAGACGTGTTTGAGCCGGTCTGGTCCTGTTTGAGATGGTCAAAACCGGTTTGAGCTGGTGTGATTCGATTTGAGCCGGTTTGAGCCGGTGTGGAGCGGTTAGAGCCAGTCTTGTCCGGTTTGAGCCGGTCTGGTCCGGTTTGTTCCGGTTTGAGGTGGTCAAAACCGGTTTGAGCCAGTCTAGCCGGTCTGGTCTGGTTGGAGCCGGTCAAAACCGGTTTGAGCCGGTCTGGTCTGGTTTGAGCCGGTCAAAACCGGTTTGAGCCGGTGTGGTCTGGTTTGAGCCGGTCTGGTCCGGTTTGAGCTGGTCAAAACCGGTTTGATCCCGTGGTTTGATCCGGTCTAATACGGTTTGAGCCGGTCTGGTACGGTTTCATCCGGCCTAAACCAGTCAAAACAGGTTTGAGCCGGTCTGCTCCTGTTTCATCCAGTTTGAGCTGGTCTGGTCCGGTTTCATCCGGTCTAATCCGGTCAAAACACGTTTGAACCGGTCTGGTCCAGTTTGAGTCCGGTTTGAGCCCGGTTTGTGGTGGTCTGGTCCGGTTTGAGCCGGTCAAAACCGGTTTGAGCTGGTGTAATCCGGTCAAAACATGTTTGAGCCGGTCAAAACTGGTTTGAGCCGGTTTGTTCCGGTTTGAGCCTGTCTGGTCCAGTTTGATCCGATTTTAGCCTGTCTGGTCCGGTTTGAGCCTGGTTTGAGTCCAGTTCGAGCCGGTCTGGTCCGGTTTGATCTGGTCTAATCCGGTCAAAACAGGTTTGAGACTGTCAAAACCTGTTTGAGCCGGTCTGGTCTGGTTTGTGCCGGTCGGATCCTGTTTGATCTGGTCAAAACCGGTTTGAGCTTGTCTATTCCGGTCAAAACAGGTTTGAGCCAGTGAAAACCGGTTTCAGCCGGTCTGGTCCGGTTTGAGGCTGTCTGGTTCGGTTTGAGCCGGTCTGGTCCAGTTTGAGCCTGTCTGGTCCGGTTTGATCCGATCTAATCCAGTCGAAACAGGTTTGAGCCCGTCTGGTCCGGTGTGAGACGGTCTGGTCCGGTTTCATCCGGTCTAATCCGATCGAAACACGTTTGAGCCCGTCTAGTCCAGTTTGAGTCCGGTTTGAGCCCAGTTTGAGCCGGTCTGATCCGGATTCATCCAGTCTAATCAGGTCAAAACACGTTTGAGCTGGTATTGTCCGCTTTGAGCCAGTCAAAACCGGTTTCACCTGGTGTAATACAGTCAAAACAGTTTTGAGCCGGTCAAAACAGGTTTGAGCCGGATTGGTCCGGTTTGAGCCTGTCTAGTCCGGTTTGAGCCGGTCTGGTCCGGATTGAGTCCGCTTTGAGTCCGGTTTGAGCCCGTCTGGTCCGGTTTGTTCCGGTTTGAAGCGGTCAAACCGGTTTGAGCCAGTCTAGCCGGTCTGGTCTGGTTTGAGCCAGTCAAAACCGGTTTGAGCCGGTCTGGTCTGGTTTGAGCCGGTCTGGTCCGTCTTGAGCCGGTGAAAACCGGTTTGATCCAGCAGTTTGATCTGGTCTAATACAGTTTGAGCAGTTCTGGTCTCATTTCATCTGGTCTAAACCAGTCAAACCAGATTTGAGCCGGTCAGCTCCGGTTTGATCCGGTTTGAGCCGGTCAGATCCGGTTTCATCCGTACTAATCCGGTCAAAACACGTTTGAGCCGGTCTGGTCCAGTTTGAGTCCGGTTTGAGCCTGGTTAGAGGCGATCTGGTCCGGTTTGAGCCGGTCAAAACAGATTTGAGCCGGTCTAATATGGTCAAAACATGTTTGAGCTGGTCAAAACAGGTTTGAGCCGGTTTGGTTCCGTTTGAGCCTGTCTGGTCCGGTTTGATCAGGTTTGAGCCTGTCTGGTCCGGTTTGATCCGGTTTGAGACGGTCTGGTCTGGTTGGGACCGGTCAAAAACGGTTTGTAGCCCAGTTTCAGGCAGTCTGGTCCGGTCTGGTCAGGGGTGATCTGCTTTTAGTTGCTCTGGGCCAGTCTGATTCGGTTTGATCTTGTCTCATCCAGTCAAAACCAGTTT